>BSBK01005266.1:2500-319796 GCA_027943335.1 Chamaecyparis obtusa | reverse complement strand
ATATAGTATATATATATGTACATACATATACATACATATATATATATATATATATATATACATATACATATACATATATATGTATATATATACATACATATACATATATATGTATATATATATATATATATGTATGTATATATATGTATATATATATACATGTACATATATATATGTATGTATATATACATACATATACATATTTATGTATATATATATATATATATATATATATATATATATATATACACACACATATATATATATACATACATATACATATACATATATATATATACATATACATATGTGTGTGTGTGTGTAAAACTAGAAACAAAATGCTAAAAGTCACTAGTTTACATCATCTTCAAATTCTTAATGGTTTTGCAGCAATAGGTGTTTGAAAGTGAAGTTTTTTTCAAAATGTTTGTCTCAGTGTCAAAGTTGTCCAAAAAGTGTGACACAGTATTGTGGGATGATCTCATATTTGCATTCCACTAAACTATATATTTTACCTATTATCTTTTATTTTTTCATGTTTTTTTGTGATTCCAACAAGTTTTGAAGTAACCTTAACTATTATTTTATCTTATATAGCTCTTGTGGTAGACGAGAAAATCATATTTGATGGCCAAATTTTTTTATATCATATTAAAATATTTTTATTCTTACTTTAATGATAAATATTCCAAAATATTACTAGAGTTTCCAATTTGATCCTTTATTTTCAAGAGATTTCCCCAATTCTTAGTTCATTCTCATGTGGTGGGGGATTATCTAGATTTGTAACACACAATCACAAATAAAAGTATACCTCCTTTCTTAATGTTTATTTTTCAACTAAAATGAGCATCCTAAATGAGTTTCAAACTTTTCTAAGAATTTATAGTTTACAATATTCCACTCACAAATTATAAAATCACACAAATCAATTTGTAGGTTAGAATCTATGTGAGAAGGTTGAAAATAGGATCTTATTCTTCAATAGAAATTTGATTCCATCCATAAGCCTCACCAAAATTATCTCTTAATTATTTTTTATTGACTCACACTTAACTAGGAAGAAACCCTACATCATAGTTTTGAGTTTTATCATTATTTCTCAATTCTATTCACTCCATCCAAAACCCTAGCTTTGGATGGATAGTTCCCCACCCATTTCATATAGAAAATGTGATTCTTTAGGCCCATGAAATAGGGCGTTTTAGTTTCCTATCTAGAATTGTAAACTAAAGTTAATTCTTGACTCTATAAAATAACCTAATGTCTAATATGTATTCTTTATTTTCACAAGGGACCTTATGCTTATTCACTAGAAACCTAACAAAGGTTTAAAATGCCTAAAGTCAATTCTTAACTCTATAAAACAACCTAATGTCTAATATGTATTCTCTATTTTTACAAGGGGCCTTATGCATATTCACTATAAACCTAACAAAGGTTTTGAATGGCTTTGAGTGAAATACAAAAACCCTAAGTGATTCTTCATATATGATATCTAAAAATGATATAAATAACATCATATTTTTGTAATTAGTCGATGTTATTCCTCAAATATTTTTTTTATATATTTAAAATCAATATTGAAAGATATGGTGAGAAAGGCAATAAACCCTATGGACACTTACAGAGAATTCACAAGTACTAATATAAAATACCTCAATTAATTTAATTTAATATTAATTGAAACATTTAGAACTCCATATAAATGGTGCAATCTCCAATATAGAAATTAAATATTTTCAAATTACAAAATATTCATTCTAGTACTTAAATATTGTGCAACTTAAGTAATTTTTCACAACTGGTAACCATGTAAAGAAACTTAAAATCAACAAGCTATAAGTGGTATGAACCGGAGATCTATAAGATATCCAAAAACTTCATCATCAATGCTACTAATATTTATGTAATAGTAAAGATGGAACAATGAAAGGTATTGAAAGCAATTAATATAATACCAAAATTAATCTTGCTAATTTTATTGATTTTAGATAGTTGAGTTCAATAATTCATGGTGTGTTCATACACTCTCTACAACTATACCTTTTATAGGGAAGGCAATAAAACCTTTAGGTGTAATTAAGGGTGAGGATTAGTCCCACTCCAAGGGCTAAGATTATATTACAATAATTAGCATGAACAATGTTAAATATTCATCATCCATCTCTAACCAACTAAACTTGACCCTTTTTCCTTTTATAAGAAAGACAAAAATACAATTCTTTTATTTGACTCAATAAAATTAATCCCTTTATCTAGATAGAACTAGAACAAATATTTGGTAGGATAACTTTTGATGTGGATGAATTGTAAGAAAGCTAAGGTAACATAACAACTTCCTACACCAACCTATAGAGGAGGGGTTGTACAATTTTTTTTGGATCTTTACAACAATTATAGAAACTTAACAAAAACAAACATAAATAATATGGATGCCACAACATATTGATTTACGCAGAGAAAACCTTTTTGAGGGAAAAACCCATACTTTAAAATATACTTAATACATTCACAACATATTACAATATCAAACTAAACTCAATAGTTATCAAAACTCTCAAAATGCATCATAATACACATGCATAATACAATGCTCTCATAAAATACGTGTAATGTAGGGAAATTATATCTTTAAATCCAGTGTAGGATTGTAAATTGTATCCCTATAAAATTTCATGCTCACTTAGGCCTCATTTTAGCATTATGACCTCCCATGCCTAAGCATGTTTGATTCTAATCACACCAACTCAATTATGACAACTTCACCACCTCCTTCATTGTTGGCCCTCGACCTTATCGTTATTGATAAATGACACTTTGGGGTGCCCTTGTCCCATCAAAATGAGACCAATTTTTGGACCCTCCAAATCTCAAATTATGGGGACAAGAATTTCTCCTCTATGTCAACTTGCTTCAAAAATTTGAACACATTTTACGAGGAGAGGTATAAAAGGAAGCCTAACCTCTTAATTTGAAACAACACACATATTAATTATCAAGTCTCCTATGTGATTCAAATGAGCAAGAAATCAAGCATCATGAAGGAAGTGAGGCAAGAAATAAAGTTCAGATCTTCAACATTCATGATGGCATCCATGATCAACCTATTATGAATTCAACTATATAATTCAACATCAACCTTTTCATGAAGACTTCAACACAAAGGAGACTCAAGAAGGTATTATAATTTATTCAAAAAATTCAATTCAGATCTATTCTTTTCTCCATTACAACACACTTCCAATTCATTCCTATTTTAATTCAATTCCATGGTTAATTCTACAATTGAGGTTTGACCTAAGAAAACCCCCATCAACCCAATAATCTCTTCACTTTGCATGTGTAGGTGACAAGATTGGGAAACACAAATTTTAAATCAAGCTAAGTAAACAAAGACCTATACAATGAGATTTAATAGATCTAAAAAAGTAAGGTCAAAGGCACCTCAAGCACTATCAACCTGAACATTTTTTGCAAAACTTTCAAAGAAAATTTTGAGTACTTTTCTGATTCTAGAAACATGGCATTCATCCAAATCCAACATTTATGGGTCAAGGGAACCCAAAGCATCATTGACCTCCTTATTACAATCCATATTTTTGGCACAAGTTGTAATGTCCCACCAAGGAACCCTCATAACAATAAGATAAAGTATGCACTAATAATATTTTTTCTTGCAATTACATAAACATTAATTGCAATAGTGCATAAACATAACATACATTGCATAAGAAATAAAGAAACTTACAATGATCATCACACAATTGAGCATAAGAGGAAGTCTTACAATCACTCCCAACAGTTCTATGAAAACCCCAAAATATACCACAAAATGGATACACATGTTCCCACAATGCCTTACTAGAGCTCAAACAACATCCAATGAGCTACAAGAGACCCAACTGAACCATCATCCACAATTGAAAGTCAAGGATATTAGGTCCATCCTTAACATAAGAAACATTAGGTTCATTTTAAAATCCAAATAGAAATGTGATTTAAATTAGATCAAGACATTCCATAAAATAAGAAGTAAATATATGAAAATGATCACCAAAATATAGGGAAACAAAATCCAAGGTATAAGTATACATAGACCCTTTAGAATAGCTTTGTGTCATAAATGCACAAGAACGAAGAATGAATGCACTAATGAGAAATAATATATGTGTATGAAAAAAGGACATATGCATGGAAATAGAGGTCATATGCATAGCATAAATGAGTATATGCATAGGTGAAATAAACATATGCATAATTCTACCCAACTTGAGGAAAAATAAATAATTTCTAATGCAAACTCCAATGTATGGCCTAACAAAGTACACACCACGGAGTTTTAGATACATGAAATCAAGGATAAACACACTTGATATAAACAAAGTTAATGTAAATGAAACTAATCTACTAAGCATATCAACATGTATAACATAACCACTAAAATGAAAAATGCAAATGGAAAGTATGAGTATTGTAATGCTCCGCCAGGGAACCTAGGAGAAATTAACCTAAAACATGTTACTAAGTTTACAAAATATTTTTTTCTTTTTCTTAAGAGTTTAAAATCAATAAGTAAATTAATGTGGAAGCAATACAATGTAATAAAAAACATACTCATAAAAGTAACTCAACACATAGATTAAAATTTTGAAGGGTTCCTTAATGTAGAATTACTTATAAGTGAATTAATCTATTAAGTACACTAACAATATACATTATCCACTTAATGTAAATGAATAACAATTACAACATCATGTAAATAGAACATAGATGCAATTGATACCATAAAGTATACATAACAACCAACATCCACTGCACAAGTCGTAGGGTATACAATAATCAAACGTATACAAGGTACATGTGCAATATCATGAAAGATAAGAGAAAATCCCCAATAAAGATGAACATGGAAGAATGTAACAATAACAAGGATCATCTAGCACTGGTTCAGGAATTTCAAAATCTTAATGGTAAAAGAAACACTACCACCTGACCACATGGAACCAATAAGTCCACTCCCATCGTGCTGAGGAGATAACATTAGACCCCATTCAGATAACAAACACCAAAGTCAACCATCATACAAACTAAGCGAGGGATCCTGGAAGCTCTCTATCTCAAAAGGTACAACTCAACTACAAAGCTATACAAACTAATCTAGATGCAACCAACACATGTAGGAAACCTAAGATGTATATAGGAAAGTATCATCACATACCTAAGCCTTGATTTTTGTCATGGAAGTCTCTCTAGATTCCAACACTCAAGTGACCACATGAGACATTAGTAAACCTTTTGTACGGATAAGGCTACTAATCATGCAAGACTTCAATCAAGCATCTTCTCCCACTCTCATCTTAGTCAAGACCGCAATCAAGTACTTAGGTATGAGTGAGGAACATATCTTATTAATTCATTTAAAAAACCCCCATTTAATGTAACATGTTATCACTTCATTAGGTTACTTACAATAAGTGATCCTGACAACCACTTGTGGGCCCTAGCACTTATTACAAGCTGCTCCCATCTATACACATAAATAACCCTCTCTAAGTTCATAAATCATAAAATAATCTCCCAATCCTAAAAGACATGATAAAAGAATTTAATTCCATTAAAGATAATTGGTTCACATACTGGTCCTCAAACCTTAAACTCATAATTACACACTGGTCCTCAAACCATAACATTACAAATTCATATTGGTCCTCAAACCATGACATCATATGAGTTCACAAAAAAATGAGTTTAGACAACAAAGTTGGGTAAAAGAAATTGAATTAATATAACTTCACAATGAATAAAAAATAAGCACAAAAACCATCAACAAAGAAAAATACACCCTTAAGCCTCTCGCATACTTTTCCTAAAATCCAACGTAGTTCCCCAATTACAAACAATCAAAGTCTCAAAACATGCACAAGTATGCAAAACCAAATATAAATTTTAGTTGACTAAAATAATCATCTTGTTGATTGAAGTTAAATTGACTACAAAAAGAATTCATATAAGTGCCTCATACATAACAATCTATTTAAAATAAAATCTCATGTTTATACAAAACACCATGTCCTTAAAACTAAAATAATGATATTAAGTTCATCAAAAATTCAATTATAATTTCTATATATAAAAATTCTTAATAATAAATATCCAATATCCAAATTTTGACTTCTTAATAAATTCTCTTAATATTTCCCAAATAAACACATGCCAAAATTTACTAAATTAATAATAATTATATATTAAATATTAAAAATTAGGCATAAATGAAAATCTATTATTTAACAAATATTACATCACATTTAATATTTATGGCCACTTTTTTGTGAATATGTAATGTTTATATTTATTTAATAGAAATGGGACTATTCATAAAAAATAAATAAAAATATATATAAACTAAAGTTAAAAAACTTATTAAGTTATAAATTAATATTTAATTCTCATTAAATATTAACTAAATTTTAATTAAAATTAAATCAAATTATATAAAAATATTAATTTTTTTTCTTTTATTAAAAAAAGAAAACCCCTTGGGGGTTTCCCATGTGTCACAGCCCGCATGGGCTCCCTGTGAGCCCCCTTGCGTGGCCGCAGTCGTGGGCTCACCAGCAGCTGCCAATGGCTCCCATGGCACTGTCATGGGCCAGCGGCTAAGCCGTTGCAGCCTCATGGCAGTCGCGGGGTGGGGGAGTAAAACCCTCCCCTCTATATTATAATTAAAAAAAATTAATTTTTATTTTATTTTATTTATTATTATTTAATTTTATTTTACAATTTCTGTCAGACTTATTTTTTGACACAAAAACATCAATTATTTTTTTAAAAGAACTTTCGAATTCCTTATTGGATCTAAAGTTCATAGTTTTTAAAATCAATTGTCTGCAAGTTTTCACCTTGAACAACCTAGGGTTTTAACCAAAACATAATTTCCTTTTGAATTTAAAACACAAGGGTTTCTATAATACTATAAAAGATTATGCTCATAGACAAATTAATACACACATGCTCATATGCATAATAAAATACCATAATTTCTTCTCACACAACAAAACCCAAAAAGGTTTTGAAATCCAAAACCATAAAACCTTCAATTCAAAACCCTAGAACAAGCTGGCAAACATGAAGATAACAACCTTTTCAGAAAGAAATATTTGCAAAGGAAAATAGAAACCCTACCTCAAATTCAATAGATCTGTGACGACACCAACCCAAAATTCAAGCTCCCAAAAATCCAAGCTTTCAAAAAAATTCTTCAACTCCAAATTCAAGCAAAACATGTGATCTCCAAATCTATGTCCCCAAAATGGCTAAAGGGTTCTCCAATATATAAAACCCAACAGACACAACTCAAAAATGCAACACCCAATCATGAATTAGAACTCAACTTCCTAACCTTGTTTTTATCAATTTCCTTTTTGCACATTTAATTAATTATAATAATAATTATATGCACTTTTCACTTAATAAGCCTTAAATCAACTTTCAACTTAAATTTCTAATTTAATTCTATTAACCTAAATGTGCAACTTAAATTACATATTAATAATTTATTATCAAATAATATTTTAGCATATCAATAATTATGAAATTGATAATCAAATATCAATTCATTAATTATGCTTTTAATTTCTATTCTAGTTTTAATAATTAATTAAATCTTTTATTCACAACATTAGACTTTTTAACTAGGCCTTTTTAAATTGAACAAATGTATTTGATTAATTCTCATTAATTAAATACCTTCATATTAATATTACTATATTTAATATGATTTAGTTATTTAATCACTTAATTAAATTTAATTAAATCATTCATCTATTTTAACACAAAATCACATCAAACTACAGACATGCAACCTGAAGAACTAACTACATCAAAATACTAAAATAAAAAATAAAGGAGGGTTCAAAAATTCATGTAACCTTGACAAATTTGGAGGGTAGTAAAATAGATACTTGTCCACTATTTTAGAATAATTATTGGCTTAGGATTGGGATTTGGACATATTTGTTATCTCCCCTCTCTTACCATTAAGATATTGTGATAGGGCATGTTCATCTTGACAATTTAGAGAAATTGATGCCAGGTACCTGAAATCCTGCACAAAAGACAAACATGTAAATACATGTATAAACATATAACAGACAATGGCGGGGATCGATCGATCGTGTGGATCTTGCAAGAAAGTAACTACGACTCCATCCCTCAATGACATCGGGCACATCAAACAAAAATATAAAACATACACACTAACCATACAGATGCAAGTATGAGGTTAATAAAACCATAATTATAAATAACATCATCACATGCAAAAATTATTATGAAAAATAACCATACATGTAACTATAAACATATGATATTATACACCATCAAATGACTCATATATCAAATCAAATATAAATTCATACATCAATAACCTAAAAATCGCAAAAAAAAACCAACGCACACATACAAGTGGCCTAAAAGAGTTTGGCAATAAGAATGTGAAAAGAAAACTAAAGGAGGGGTATTAAAAGTACATCATGCTTAGAACTCTGTAATTGGAAGTAGTTCATCATTTGTACTCTAGTTCCAAGATGTGATATGTAACACCATCCAACCATGTGGTACCCTCAGGCTCACCTCACTATGCTTGAAATAATAGTCACATGGCCCAAGCACACATAATGCACACATGGAGAGTAGGCTAACAAGCATGCCATACATGTACAAGAATAAGGGAATGACATAACAATCTCATTGCAATTACTTAGATGAAAAAACTAAAATGAAAGTATAACATGGACAATACTCAACATATAGATACATAGAATGCAAGTACACCAAGATCACTACTTAGATCTAGAATGTTAGGATTAGAAAAAAATATATCTAATAGTTACATGCAGATTTAACTAATAAATAAAATGAATAAAAAACACAAAAATAGAACAAGACACAAAGATTTAACATGGTTCACTTTGTTAGTTCCTAGAATAAGGTTTACTCATATATGAAACCAAGTGACCCACTTATTTACCTAAAGAGATGCCAACTCTTATGATTAATAGACAAACAAACTTGGACTAACTAAAAAGGAAAAATCAACCTCTTCTACACTTTAGGCTCTGCAATACCTAGGAGGGTAATCATGTGATTCTCCTATAATCTTTGTACCAAAATTATAGTAAAAAAAATTAAGCAGATAAATCTCATATCAAACTCAACATAATAAGGAGATGCTAAATAATAGATAATCATTCATTGATCTACAACTTAAAATGGAGAATGAGATAGGGCATTTCAATAATTTCAACATACACAAACTAAAGATAAACTTTGTTATTGTTTCAAAATGATATGAAGAAATATGAATCAAAACAAGAAAAACCAATAAACACCACAACTCAAATCAGTTCACTATCCATTAGGTGATTTTTAAATTTAACATACATCAATACTTTATGACAAGAATGTTTCTTAATAACATCTGGATCTAAAATATCATTACCTTACAATATATTTCAACAGTATTTATGACCTAAACTTCTTATCAGAATCCTTGAATAAACTCTATGAGTGTGCGATTCAAATATCCAAGCATTTTAATTAATTCTTGAATCAAAGCATGAATACAAACCACGTACAACATAATAATGTACTAAATTAATAAGATCCTTGATCAAATCAAGAGAAACCACATAGAACTCAAACAAAGGAGAGAAATAGGCTAGAAATATATATTTTCATTTGTTTGAAGTTACTCTTGTCATACAATGAGACATACTTGCAATTTGACTCAAAATCTGCAACAAAATAACACTAACTCTTTATATTTTCTTTGTAAATATTTACATAATTGTTCAAAATTACATAAAATTCACCTAGGACCAACAAACCTAAAAAATAGAATCTATCAAAAAAATATTTGGACCCTTTGTCTCATGGCCTTGACTCTCTTTTGTAGAAACAAGGGAGAAACAAGCTAAGGGTCAGAGGAGATACATGCCACATATTCAATTGACATACAAAACTACAATTACAAAAGTACTTCAGAAGAGACAAAACTAGAAACTGCGTAAATTAAACTTTCTTTGTACTTGATTTCATGTTGTACATCTTGAAGAGAAGTTTTCTCTTGTGGGGCCCAATGACTGCCCAACATAAACTTGGAAAGTATTGAAAAAGAGATAACATAAAGTAGACACATCAAATAGTTAGAGGCTAATTGTTTTCCCTTCAAACCTCAGTGTATTCCTTTACCCAGCTAGAAAATTATTCATTCGTGGGTCACTCACAACCTCATCAGCCTCAACCCTATAAGGAATCTATTTGATAGCACATTGATTTTTTTTCCTTTTCAAATGTATCAAAAAATGTGCTAGTGTTTATAATCTTATCCATACTTGTTTTTAGCACACCAATATAAAAATCTTCACAGTGTTCCACCTGAGCATCAATCATCTATCTCTCTTGATCCTTCCATATCTATAAAGGTTGGATGTTTCCTTGCAGATCAATTATGCTTGGCAGAAGAGTGTCAGTCATCCCATTAAAATTACTAATCAAATCTCATTCTTTTTTTTTGTATATTTTTAGGTAACATCTAAAATTCTTGTAAGGTTTTTAATAATGCATAGGTAGGATTATTAACTGGTGACCTCTCCCTATGATACTTTGACCTAATAAGAATCAACCTTAACTCATTTTCCCTTTGAGTCCACCTATCAAAAAGAGAAATTGTCACTTCCATATCCCTATCAAAATTATGAATAACATTAGACAACAAAGAATAAAATACATGGATGCTTACCAACTTATCATCAAATTTCTCATTTAAGTGATAAATAATAGTGTGCACAATTTACTTATTCTCGGACACTGATTTCCCTTCAATCTCAACAACTTGGTTTTCAAAATCCTTAATATTTGGAGTAACTACCCCTTGATGGATCAATTGAACACTCAATGTCCTCAATGATTAGAGCACTAGAAAAGTAGGAGATGATGCTTTCTCAACATCCTAAACACTAGCAACATTAGAAGAAGGAACATCCTCAGAAGATAGTGGAGGTGTTGTGATGGTAGAGGGATGAGACAAGAATTGTGCAATTTTCTACTTAAGTAGGTAATCTCAATTTCAAGTTCAATACATCTTTGTTGAGACTTGTTGTACTCACCAAACATATGGTGGTACCTTTGTTGGTATTCCTCTTTTTCATCATTCTCCTTCTTGGAAAAATCATATGCAAATTTAGTAGTCTCCAATACCAATTTGTTTTCATCTACCCTCTTAGTGTCTGTAGTCCTTTGAATGATGACATTAACCCAGAGGCTTGGTTTAATGTCTGCAAGTTCCAACTTCTTTTATGTAGGGTACAATGACCATAAGTCCAATGTAGCATGGTCACTCCTATAAAATGCCTCTTTCATGGCAAGATTCAAGTGCTCAAATTTCCTTCCATATAACAACATACTTCTCCTCACAGCATCAAATGCCATAGCATCAACAATACTCCACTCGGGGAGAATCAAGACCCCTACATTATGTACAATTATCTTTCCTTACTCAAGGGTGATCACCTCAAAATATTTGGTCATCTCAAGCTTAACCACACCTTCATTTTCTTCATCTGATTTATCTAGTTGCTTGGCCTTCCTTTCATCACATATCTTATGATATTCATCCAATTTTACCTTCCACAATAATTGTTGGAAGACATCAATCTTTATAAAACTATCATCTTCCATAAATGCCTTACACGCCTCCTTCATCATGTCCCTGTATACTTTCCCATGACTCTCCAATGAAGTAAAATTAGACATAGGAGCAATAGGTGTACATGGCATTACAACCCTCAAATCTTTCTCAGAGATAATGATGCAATCTTCATCATTACTTCCCTCCTCTGCACCTTGTTCACTTATTTTCACATCTGGTTGCTCCTTAGAATTAGATTTAGGAGATGACATATGTAGAGGTGAAGGTGGGGAAAGTTCCTATCTTGGCTCATCCTCTACGTTAGTAATGCAAATACCCCTTAATTTCCTAGGAAGAGATTGTGGAGAAGACCTCCTCTTATATATCATCACCTTTTTTCAATTCCTCTTCTTCTCCTCACCATCACTATCACTACTAACAACCTCACCCCTTAACCTTTTCCACACCTTGATAAATAAGGGAGGATACTCAGGAGGTCTAACTTGTTCTTTTCCTCTTTGGGGTACCTAAGAAATAATTGTTGTTGCAGAAACCAACAAAGAAGACCTAAAATATGTCATTACTACACTCACAACCTTCTCAAGCACATTAACACCCCCCTATGGTTTTACCTTGTTCTTCTTCTATATCAAAACAAGCATTATCTCTTCAAAGTTTCCAACCACACCATTAATTTTAGCACTAAAGGGAGTAATATACTACAAAGGATCATAACTTGGGTCCTCTTTTCTTATTTCATCCCAAACTTATTTATATACTACCCACTTATTTTTATTTTCCTCATGTTGAACCTCATCAAAAACATTTCTAATGGGATACTTAGGGAAATTGAATTCATGTACTAGGTGAGGAGACAATTTGATCCTTTGCCTAAACAAGTTATAAATTTTTTCTAGATCATTGTGTCTAATACTTATCACTCCTAACTGATAAGGTTTAGAAACCTTCTCAAAGTGTATCCATCCACCTTTATAAATCAAAATTTGAGGAATCAAAGTATAATATGAAAAAAATAGTACCCTTACTCCTTCGAGTTAATTCCTTCTCTTGAATCCATGTAATTTGTCTCATAACTTATGCAAAGACTAGAATTAGAGTCACATTATAAGGGAGAACATAGGGCCTTCCACCATATCCAAAAACCTTGATCACAGTACTAACTGAATAGGGAATAATATCACTCCAATTGTGTTCAATTTCAAGTTCAACCCCCCTCTTGTTTGGCCTTACAAAATCAAGAAACTCTATAGGAATCCCAGGTAGATTTACAATTAACCTAGCCCTAAGCCTATAATCAAAGAAGTTATCAAATAAAACATAACTAGGATCATCCCAATCTATTGGCATAAGAGTGCTCCAAGTCTACACCAGCATATCCATACCCTCTATTATTCTACTCAACTGCATGTGCTCAACAAAATAATCTGCATTCTTAAACAAGAATGTGTCCATGATCATTGAGTACCAATAGAAGAAAGACTTACCCCCACCCTTCTATTTGAATAGCCCCTCATGAATATTTTTAGCTAAATAAGGAGAAAAATTTAAAAAACCTGTGAAATTTGGATTTTGTATCTAGATAGCCATATAAATGAAATTTGGAGGCATAACATGCTAGGATGATTCCCCAAGACTTGGCACAATGTATAATATGTATCCCTTAGATGAGGTGAAAATATCTTAATTGGGAATGGATCCTTGGCACTGAGGCCAATATAATACTTTGCATCTCCAAAACCATTTAAATGAGATCAGAGGAATCTTCCCCTAACAAAATCCCTAGCTGATTTATATTTTCCCAAATTACTTCCAAATCAACTTCCTCCATGAACACAAAAGGCTTATATAAGTCGAAAACTTCTTAAAATTCTTCCATGTAGATTATCAACAAGAGCTTACTACTATTATCGCGTACAACCCTAGCCACAGGATCATACCTATTTGCAACTGTTGGCAAGTGATGTTTTGGGAGAACTAGGGATCACTTAAGGGTTGTCATTTATGGAAACACTTATGCTGGAGTGATCGCATGTAGAGAGTTTCGGTACTGGAGTCACAGTCATGAAAATGACTAAGTATAGAATCAAGATAACAGTATACTGTGGTACTTTTTTGGTCAACGAAAGTAATATGTAATATATTATGGCTTGCGGAGTTAGTAGAAGAAATTTTTGGATATGTAGGACCTTTAGTTAAGGTTGCACATGTTTTGGTGAATAGATCAAGAAGATACAATGATATGAAGGTATGTGAAGATAGAGAATCAGTGAAACGGGGCACATAAGACATTGCGATGATTGAGGTAAGGTTATTTGATATGGAAACATGCTAAGTTAGTTGGATATTGTATATTGTTGACACTTTGGTAATATATGATCGCCAACTCTACGCTTATCATTTGCATTAGTAATTATTATATTTTGTAATTCATTTTGGAGAGCCAACTAGATGGTAGAGTTTGTATAAGTATAGAGTGTTTTGTGGAAGCGATAAGGGTGATTGTGATTATGATGTGATGGATGTGAATTTGAGAGAAGAGAGAAGATACAAGATCAATGTTTGACAGAACTATAACTAGAACCATCTAAGCATAAAAAAGTTCTTGTATTGTTCATTTTTTAAGAACACTTTGTGACAATATTTTGATTGTAAGAGTTGTAAGCTCACCACCTTTAACAGGGTTTTGTATTCCTCTAACAAGGAAATGTACTATGTAATAATTAGATCCTAATAGGGCTAGATCTCCTAACAAGGATATAATATTTTAGTGCATAGTTGTGGGTACCATGCCCACTGAGGTTTTCCATTGGCGAGGGTTTCCTCAAAAACAAATCACGGTGTCATGAGTTATGTGTTGTGCATTCATATTATTTTTATTTCAGCATTATTATGGTTTATTTTCAATTGGTTGAAGTTTAAATTAAAGTGATGTAATATTGATTCACCCTGCCCCCTCTCAGTATTACCTAATCCTAAAAATTGGTGTCAGAGCTATTGGCCCTTGGAGAGAAATCCTAACAGCTTAAGGGAGATCAGAATGGATTCATAAATTTTACAAGAGAACTTTGAAGTAGCACTTGATGACCTGGACAAAGAGAAGGTTGATAATGGTGAATTGAAATTCAAATTGAGAAGAGCAGAAGGTTTCATCATGAAACTAAAGAAACAACTTGAAACTTTAAGAAGTAAAAAACAAGACCTTATGGACAAGATCAAAGAAGATTTAGAAAATGACACATCAAACCAAGTAAAGAAGTTGGAGCAGGAAAAAGAACAAATCAATCTTCTGATGATTAAAGAGATTCAACATGAAAAAGATGCAAGATACAAAGTTGAAGAGTCACTAAAAGAAGCAAATGAGCAGATAGGAAAAATGAAGACTGAACTTGATCACTACATAGATAAGTGTTAGGAATCAGACAAGTACAATTAGATCATAAAAGGAGAACTCACTCAATCCAAATTACATATTGAGAAGTTGCACATGAGTAGTGATAAGATTGATAAAAAAAGAGAAAGATAGAAACCTAAAAGAGACATGACTGGAGTTGGATTCAATGAAGCATAATGTTCTAAGACTAATGAAGAAGCAAATGAAGCAAAGGATAAAGAAATACATACTCTTGAGAGACCTAGATATCAGACTAGACCTTTCAGAGGTAGATGCTTTGGATGCAACAAAGTTGGGCACATGAAGAGAGATTGCAGAGGTAACAGTTCTTTGAAACCTTTTTTTGGTTATTGTTATAAATGTTATAATTATGGACATAAGAAAGTAGAATGTAGAAATCTTGATCAGTCTAGATATAAACAAGACTACATCAGAGAAGAGTCAGCAGCCAAGATCACATGCCTCAAATACAATAACTTTGGGCATACTGCAAGGTATTGTAAGCTACAAGTAAATCAAGATAGAAGGAGACCATCTACATGTTACAAATGCAATAACCTTGGACACATAGCGAAATTTTGCAGATACAATGGAGAGGAAAACATAAGAGAACCAAGAAGATCACCTCCTGTGGTTATAAGGAAGAATGTTGGTGATAGTGGTAAAAGTCTTAATGAGTATATGGATGAGTTTGAGAATCATTTCAAGAAATTAGAAAATAAAGAAGATGACATGATATGGAAGGTGAAATATTTCAATAGGGCATCAGTTCAAG
The DNA here is from genome assembly GCA_027943335.1 of Chamaecyparis obtusa. Taxonomy (NCBI): domain Eukaryota; kingdom Viridiplantae; phylum Streptophyta; class Pinopsida; order Cupressales; family Cupressaceae; genus Chamaecyparis; species Chamaecyparis obtusa. The sequence continues at coordinate 303,917 of BSBK01005266.1, read as the reverse complement.
GAGAGACAATAGATGATACTATGTCTTCGCATGATGAGTTCTTTAAGACATCGACCTAGAAGGCCACATGGCCTTAAGGGGAGCATTGGATGTAGATAACAAAATATATCAATCTCCTAATTATGTGGAATAAGCTCATGTGAGCTTAGGTATAGTATGTACATACACTATAGAGTGTATGGTTTTGATCACAACACTTGAAGATTCATATTTCATGTTCGTAAGATTTTGTTTGATTGGACAACATGCAAAGTTGAGCTACCTATGATTAATGCACTTACTCAACTTGTGAAGGATAAAAATGCTTGAAGCATATCATTTTTGCATCATTTATTGATTAGCAACTAAGGAGAGTAGAGTTGTGAAGCATTTCAGTCATCTAGCAGACATATTGCGTGATTTCTTGAAGAAAAGTTCCAAAGTTTAGCGTGTTAAAGGTATTTAGACTTTATACTCTCTGAAAAGTTATGGATGCACCAGTAATCTTTGATGTTGTGGATAGACCTAGGTATAAGTTCAAGAAACACCTATTTGAGTCTTGTGAGGATGATCTGGAAGGAGCATTTCTATAAACCCCTTATGGTGTGTTGCACGTAGAGGACATTAGGTCATACATACATTGAAAGTATGAGATCATTGGAGACGTCAACATCTATAGTGAACTAGATTGGATGATAGAAGTAGATGGATCAATGGTAGAAGAGTTCAAACACTTAGAAGACCGGTCCATTATCAAGCTAACCCTACTAAATGAGTTCCATGAAACCAAATGGTTTAAGATAATCCTAAGTAGAATCCATGACTAGCTTATATGGATTAGAGAACAACTAGTAAAGATATGTGCTCAAATGATTCATGAGATAACCAGTTTGGATAATGATGGAACCCTCCTAGTTGTAGAAAATAATATCAGAAAACAAGTGGAAACCCTAACCCATTCAAAGTGGGATAAGATAGCTATGATAGTTAATGTCATGTTTTAGCAAGATGTAAGGTTGGTAGCTATGATATTAGGTTATAAGATTTTCTATAAGAGTAGACCTAACTCTGTATTAGCTAGAGTCATTATGATGGCTTATAGAATGGTCAAAGAAAACAAGAAGTACAACCTAGGTGAAGTTCTAGCACAATAGTTTTTGGAAAATGTGAAGGTTATAAAGAAAGATAAGACAAAGACATTCAGGTTTGGATCACTATTGGTTCATATGTACATCCACATTATACACAAATTCCCTAGCATACACCCTAGAGCATGGAAGGATAATGTACCTACTAGAATTCAGATCTCTGAGAGCTACCAAAGATAGGATAAGAATTGAGTAGATGGATAATTATTCTCTATGTCCAAAATCCTTCAAAGGAAGATGAAGAAAAGATATAGGATACCTGGAGATATACTGGAGAAATATAAGGACACTATATTTTTCATGGTTCAAATTGGTTGTGTGTGTTTTGAGGCAGTTTGACCTAGGAAGAAATGGTGTTACCCTATGGGGTATGAAGTCAGTTACGAAGTTCTAACTATGCAAGTAGAGCATATATTAGCTGTAGAAATAGACACTACTAAAGAAAGATGGGGAACATATAGGGAAAAGTCTGAAAAAGTTAGAGAAGAATAGGAAAAAGGGACAAGAAAGAGAAAGAGAAAGATTTACAAAATAATGGAGGACATTACTGCAAAGGTAGGAATCACTAGGGAATAGCTAAAGAACATAAGGACAAAGATGACAGAAGCATCTTCCAGCATAGAAATTGATGCACCCTCCCCTTCTAAATTTGAAAAGGCAATAAGCTCTACTCTTGATATCATTGACTTATCATCTACACATGAGAAGATTGCACAATAAATTGTACCTGTGAACACACCTAGAAGATCTACAAGATCTACTAAGCAAAGCATCCCTAAGAAACTAGAGGTAGAAGTGGAAATAAAGAAGAAAGAAGAAATAATGATTGAGAAGGTAGAGGAAAAATAAGCACAGAAGAAGCCACAAAATCTATGGAAGCCAGACACTTAGATGTTGCAGAAGATGTTGGAATAACTGAGAGGGGGGTGAATCAGTTAAACACTGTCCCAAATCAAAATGTATAATTCAAAACAAATACTTCAATTTCTACTACTCGGTAAACAAAAATACTTTCATTGTCTATTCTTTTATCGATTGGCAATTCTAAACTTATAATCTTTACCGATCAAATCTAACATGTAATATGCAAAGTATGATAACAAACAACTATCATAATCAACACATAACACAAGAGATTTAACGTGGAAACCCTGTGAAGGGAAAAACCACCTGGGACCGACAACCCAAAAATGTTCACTCTTTCGAAGTGAGGTCGGTGAAGACCCAACCCTATTAAAGGTTACAAACACACTGTTAGGTGTGACCTTGTTAGAGGATTTTAGACTAGAAGTTATCATCCAACCAGCAGTCACTCTAGGGTTGACAGGATAACAATGTTCACTCTAATGAATGATACATCAAAAGACTTTCTAAGTCCACTCGGTTAAGAGATTTGACTATGTACAATGATTAAATATGTAACAGTAGTTGATCTGCCTTATTACAACTTCAATTGCAGATTACAGATCAATATTTTTCTCATACAAATCCTTCTGACCAATATTTCACTTTAGATTCAATATTATGTTTACTTACTGTCCGTCAGTAATTGCTCTTTGTAGCTCAGTAACTGTTCTGTAGCTCAGTTCTCAATAACCAGTATGATCAGAAATGCATGAAACCTTCTTCACGTGATAATTCTACAACTTCTTCTTCTGATTGGTAATTGCTCTTTGTAGCTCGGTAACTGTTCAGCAACTTGGTTCTCAATAACCAGTATGATCAGAAATGTATGAAGCCTTCTTCACACAATAATTATGTAGCTTCTTCTTCTTCCAACATCTTTATTATGTAATCTCCAGTCTCTTATATAGACATGTAAAACATTTTCTTTCTATCCATTAGATTTTTCCGCTTAATCACCTCCATAGATTTTGCCGCTTCAAGCTTCCTCGGCTGATGTGTCAATAACTCATTTCAATTTGCTTCATTATATCCTTTTGATTTATGTTAGCCGTCGATCTTCATAACAAACCTTATCTGTTACCTCGAGATCATACACTTTCTAGCTCATCACTTTATTGGCTAAAATGATCATTTAATTCCTTTCTATCTTCATTGGTTAACAAAGAAATGCATTGGTGAACACACGCTTGATTAATACTATGCTCAGTATACAGTACACTCCATCGGTGTATACTGAAATGCTTTAGTTTACCGACAACACTGCTTTGTGTCTTGTAGCTCTATTCTTCATTATAGATGAATGCAACATAATGAAGTCAATTCCATCAAGTCATAGACTCACCAACAAGTTACTCAATGTATTCTTTATCCTCATCTGACATGTACATCTTCCTCATGTAGATTTCTCTGTTCTTCATTATTTCCACCTTTCTTCAGATGTGTCAGTATAGTAACTTACAAGATAAGTACTATCAAGCTAGTTGACATCAATGACAACATAAAACTAATTTAATCATCTTGCATTATCTAAACATCAACTCCTTAGTAATCATGAATTACCGATTCTTCATTCAGGCTCCAAATCAGTTGTAGTTCATCAATCTCTCCCTTTGGCATTGATGGCAACTAAAGTAATATGAAATGTACCATACACATACCAAACATGTATTCTACAACTCTGTAAACAAATGTTGTAAGTTGAATAGACTTAATATGTTTAATTACTACATTACTCAACATTTGTAAAACTTTAATGCTTGACATCAAATGTGCTCTTTTCAGTTCTCCTGTTTCTGCTTCTATTCTTAGTAACTGATCTACAATACTCTATTCCATTCAGATTGTCTCTCCCTTAGAGAGTTCTCATCAGTGTTGTTTCTCTCCCTTTAGTTATTTCTCCTTTTCATATTATTTATCTCTCCCTTTGACAACAATGCCAAAGAAACAAATAAACAAATAGCTCTGTAAGTAGCCAAGTAACTCTTTATTGTTCATCATCTTCTCTGTATCTCTAAATATTAATATCTCAATCTATTCTAGTTCTTCAAACTTAATCACAACCTTGAACATGATTCAAAGTGTGAACTACGCTGCATCAACATGAATGATCTTCTGACAAAAATAGGCTGATGCAACATCCAGATCACCTTAGTGACCGATAGACAGGGGACGGACCCCAAGTCTAGTCCTCAAGTATTCAAATGTGTCCTTCGGTAGAGGCTTTGTAAAGATATCTGTAAGTTGTTCCTTAGATGTAACAGATTCTAACTTCACTTGCTTCTCTTGCACTTGTTCTCTTAAGTAATGATACTTAATAGATATATGCTTTGTTTTCGAGTGCATCACAGGATTCTTCGAGATGTTAATAGCACTAGTGTTGTCACAATATATAATCATCGGGTTAGTGATTACCTCATTCATTCCTTCCAACACTTGCTTGATGTATGCGATGTTTGAGCAATTTGTAGTAGTAACAACATACTCTACTTCTGCAGTTGACTGATAAATACAGGCTTGCTTTTTACTTGTCCAGGTTACAAGTCTTTCACCAAAGAAAAATGCTTCTCTAGTGGTGCTTTTTCTGTCATCCACATTCCTAGCCCAATCAGCATCGGTATAAACCTTCAATTCAAAATTTCCTTCCTTAGGATACCAAATGCCATATTCTTTTATATTTTTTAGATATCTAAGGATTCTTTTAGTAGCTATCATGTGTGACTCTCTAGGGTTAGCAGAAAACCTAGCAACAATCCCCACAACATGTGCTATGTTTGGTCTATTGTGAACTATGTACATTAGCTTACCAATCATGGATTGGTAAAGTGTCTGGTTTAGCTCAGTAGTTTCATCCTCCTTTATCAATTTGCATCTAGTAGCCATTGGTGTTGCCATAGGTTTAGCATCTTCCATGCCAAAAGTCTTCAATACTTCCTTTATGTACTTAGATTGTGTGATGAATATCCCATCACTTTGCTGAATCACTTGTAATCCTAGAAATAATTTAATCTCTCCGAACATAGACATTTCAAATTCTTTTTGCATTTCATTAGCAAAGGCTTTGCATATATGATCTCATCCTCCAAAAATATCATCCACAAATATTTCAGCAATAAGAATAGTGTCATCACTATTACCTTTCATGTACAGATTGTTGTTTTCACTTGTTCTAAAAAATCCAATACTTAACAAGTAAGTATGCAGTCTTTCATATGATGCTCTCGGTGCTTGCTTCAAACCATATAAATCTTTTTGTAATCTACATACCATGTCTCTTTTGTCTGGATCAACAAATCCTTTTGGTTGTTCTATGTAGACTTCTTCTTCAAGTATACCATTCAAAAATGCTGACTTCACATCCATTTGATAAAATTTGAATTTCTTATGTGCAGCATATGCAAGTAGCATTTTGACTCCTTCTAATCTAGCAATAGGTGCAAATTTTTCACTATAGTCAATGCCTTCTTCCTGTGCATATCCCTTGCATACCAATTTGGCTTTATTTCTTGTAACTTCTCCATTCTCATTCAACTTATTTCTGAACATCCATTTAGTACTAATAACATTTTTGTCCTTTGGTCATGGTACTAAACTCCAAGTTTTTTTCTTTTCTATTTTCTCTATTTCCTCGGTCATTACATAAATCCATTCCTCATTCTCTAATGCAACTTTCACAGTTTTCGGTTCAAATTCACAAACTAAGCATGTACCTTGTCTTGTTTTGCTCCTAGTTTGCATTCTGGCTTGTCTGTCTCCAATAATCTATGTCTTAGGATGGTGTCTCCTAAAAAATTTAGCTAGTATCCTATCTCTCCATTCATGTTTAGGTTCATCAGCTTGCTCGACAGCTCCATTTTGTTCATCGATTTCCTCTTCCTGATGTTCAGTATTGTTTGACTGCGGACCGGTTATCATAGGTTGCGGTTTCGGTTGATAATCAAGAAGTTCAATGTAAGTGAATTGACTGTAGTCTTCTGGTTCCTTTCTATTGTCCTCTATGTTCTTGTCATCAAACTCATCAACATGAACATTAGTACTCTCAATAATCTTATTTGTGACCTTATTCAGACATTTGTATGCTTTTTTGTAGAGGAATATCCCAGAAATATCCCTTCATCTCCTTTTGAATCAAATTTTCCATTTCTCTCATCTTTCAAAATAAAGCATTTACTTCCAAAAATTCTAAAATAACTTACAGTAGGTTTGTGTCCAAACCATAGCTCATAAGGTGTTCGGTTGGAATCCTTCTTCAGTTGTACTCGGTTAAGAACATATACAGTTGTATTGACAGCTTCCCTCCAATATGTTTGAGCGACATTCTTCTATATCATCACTATTCTGGCACAATCAACTATTGATCTATTCCTTTGTTCAGTAATGCCATTTTGCTGAGGTGTCCTCGGTGCAAAAACCTATCTTTTAATTCCATGCTCATTACAAAAATTAGTAAATTCATCAGAAATAAATTCACCTCCTCTATCAGATCTTAAGCATTTTATTTCTTTTCCAGTTTCCTTCTCTACCTTAGCTTTATACCACTTAAACATTTTGAAAGCTTCAGATTTCTCCTTCAAAAACATGACAATCATCAGTCTAGTATAGTCATCAACAAAAAGAATAAAGTATGTATCACCAGAACAACTCTAAGTTCTCATAGGACCACATAGGTTGGTATGAACCAACTCAAGTATCTTCTTTGTTGAGTAGTCTTTGCTCTTAAAGATAGACTTAGTCATCTTACCTTTCTGACATTCATGGCACATAGCATGATCTAGTTTTGACAAGTTAGGCAATCCTCTAACTCTTTTCTTTTACTAATCTTGATCATGTTATCAAAATTCACATGACATAATCTTTTGTACCACAACCATGCATCTTCATCCTTCATTAATAAACAAGAAGACTGATCCATATCAAGATAAAATAGGTTACCTCTGGATTGTGTACCAGTTCCGACAAGTCTTCCTCCATCATCATAGATTTTCACCTTTTTGCTCTCAAAAGCAAGTCGGTGGCCTGAATTGTTCAACTGTACCACACTTAACAAGTTATAGTTTAGTCCATCCACCCAGTATGCATTTTCACATTTAAGTCTATCATTAATCATCAGTGAACCTTTACCTCTTACCATACATGATGCATCATTTCCCATTCTTGCAGATCCTCCATTGTATTCAACAAGTCGATCAAATTTTTCTACATCACCGGCCATATGATGTGTGAAGCCACTGTCTATGATCCATGTATCATTTCTGTCTATTCTAGAGATCAGTGCTGTCTCTTCATGTTTCTCTTCTTCCTCTGAATCATCTTTCATAGCAACAAATACTACTTCTATATCATCATCAATGTCAAATTTAGATTCAATATCTTCGACAATGTAATATACCTTCTTTCCTTTGTCATAACTGTCTTAGTTATCTCTTTTGTTGTATCGGTAGCCTCTGTTGACTCTTCTCTCATAGCTTCCTTCCGATTGGTCTTTGGATCTATCATCATCTTTCTTCTATGGACATCTAGCAGCAATGTGGCCAACCTCTACAATTAAAACATGCCAAAGGTAACTTACGTCTATATCTTCCTTTTCCTTTGGGTAATCTTCTGGCCATAAGAGCTTCAAGCTCATCAAGTTCATCATCGGTACTACTATCACTATCATCATTGTTATTTTTCTTGCTAGACTTACTAATCTTCAAAGAAGACATGAAAGCTGATTCTACAAGAGGAACAATACTATTGTAAAAGTTATTTAATTCAAAGGTAGTAAGCTTACCGATCAATGTGTCAAGGGTAAGATTGGATGTAGCCCTTGTTTCATGAATTGTAGAGATCCTGATCGCATAAACTAGCAATAAAGTTTTGAGAATCTTACTTATAACTGTTTCATCATCGATCACTCCATCAAATGCTCTAATAGAATGTACTACTTCTTTTAGTCTATTTGAATATTGCACTATGTTCTCAGCTTCTTTCATTCTCATTTCATCAAAATGACCTCTTAGAATTTCTGCTCTGGCTCTCTTAACATTCAAGTCTCCACTGTATATCAAATTTAATTTGTCCCACATCTATTTGGCAGTAGTCCATCCCTTAATGTCTTCAAATTCAGCGTTGGTACAAGCAGCAGAAAGTTCCATCATAGTGATATTGTGTTCATGCTTGTCTCTTAGTTGATCAAGAGTTAAGGGACTTGGTGTCAGTTCTATGTAGCCATCCTTCATTAGATCTACAGCTGAGTTTCCAATTCTAGATATGTGCAACAACATTCAGCTTTTCCATACTGCGAAGTTCTCTTTGTTTAGTCTTGGCACTTCCCTCTTATACATCATGATACCTTTGTGCTGAAGTCCTTAAAACTCTATTCTAAGCAACTGAAGCTCTGGTACCAATTGTTGGAATAACTGAGAGGGGGGTGAATCAGTTAAACACTATCCCAAATCAAAATGTATAATTCAAAACAAATACTTCAATTTCTGTTGCTCGGTAAACAAAAATACTTTCACTGTCTGTGCTTTTATCGATTGTCAATTCTAAACTTATAATCATTACCGATCAAATCTAACATGTAATATGCAAAGTATGATAACAAACAACTATCACAATCAACACATAAAATAAGAGATTTAACGTGGAAACCCTGTGAAGGGAAAAACCACTTGGGATCGACAACCCAAAAATGTTCACTCTTCCAAAGTGAGGTCAGTGAAGACCCAACCCTGTTAAAGGTTACAAACACACTGTCAAGTGTGACCTTGTTAGAGGATTTTAGACTAGAAGTTATCATCCAACCAGCAGTCACTCTAGGGTTGACAGGATAACAATGTTCAGTCTAATGAATGATACATCAAAAGACTTTCTAAGTCCACTTGGTTAAGAGATTTGACTGTGTAAAATGGTTAAATATGTAACAGTAGTTGATCTACCTTATTACAACTTCAATTGCAGATTACAGATCAATATTTTTCTCATACAAATCCTTCTGACCAATATTTCACTTCAGATTCAATACTGTGTTTACTTTCTGTCCATCGGTAATTGCTCTTTGTAGCTTGGTAACTGTTCTGCAACTTGGTTCTCAATAACCAGTATGATCAGAAATGCATGAAGCCTTCTTCACACAATAATTATGTAGCTTCTTCTTCTTCCAACATCTTTATTATGTAATCTCCAGTCTCTTATATAGACATGTAAAACATTTTCTTTCTATCCATTGGATTTTGCCGCTTAATCACCTCCATAGATTTTGCCGCTTCAAGCTTCCTTGGCTGATGTGTCAATAACTCATTTCAATCTGCTTCATTATATCCTTTTGATTTATGTTAGCCGTCGATCTTCATAACAAACCTTATCTGTTACCTCGAAATCATACACTTTCCAGCTCATCACTTTATCGGCTAAACTGATCATTTAATTCCTTTCTGTCTTCATCGGTTAACAAAGAAATGCATCGGTGAACACACGCTCAGTTAATACTATGCTTGGTATACACTACACTCCGTCGGTGTATATTGAAATGCTTTAGTTTACTGACAACACTGCTTTGTGTCTTTCAGCTCTATTCTTCATTATAGATGAATGCAACATAATGAAGTCAATTCCATCAAGTCATAGACTCACCAAAAAGTTACTCAGTGTATTCTTTATCCTCATCTGACATGTACATCTTCCTCATGTAGATTTCTCTATTCTTCATCTTTTCCACCTTTCTTCAGATGTGTCGGTATAGTAGCTTACAAGATAAGTACTGTTAAGCTAGTTGACATCAATGACAACATAAAACTAATTTAATCATCTTGCATTATCTAAACATCAACTCCTTAGTAATCATGAATTACCGATTCTTCATTCAGGTTCCAAATTAGTTGTAGTTCATTAGAAGAGAGTGATAAGAGATGTCAATCTAAAGACCATAAATATATATTATGAAAGGTATGACCCTGAGAATCAAGCAATAATTATGGATGCCATAATTGAGTACTTATTGGTTTTTAAGAAGAATCTATTAGAGATTGAAGGAAGTATTCCTAAGGAATTGTATAGTAAGCTAGAGATTATAAAATAATTGGCACAGTCTGAAGATGAAAAAATAAGGAACAAGGCCATAGAAGACATGTTACCTGTTGTTTATATTCAAGAGAGGGAGAGAATCATCAAGGAGTTGAAACCTTTATTGAGGACAAAGGCTAGATTAGTGAAAATTATGGCAAAAAAGTATGATTAAGTCATAGAGGACATAGAAAAGGCACTAGATCAAATTCGTATGAGTGATATGCTGAAGAAGACCTTACCTCCCAAGGTTACCAAGCCTACACCTTTGGGATTAGGAGAAAGTTCCAAGATAGAAGAAGAAATTGAACAAGCTAGAATAAAAACCAAACTTATTTGTCTTTGGTGTACCTATGACCCTTGACACCTTGCATGATGTAAATGACCCATTTATGGATAACTTAGATAGTGCAATGACAGTTGAAGTGGAAGAACAAATAGAGGAAGATCATATAAAGGATAAATAGGAAAGAACATATAGGAGAATGAAATACAACAAGAAGAAAGGAAGGTAGAAGAGATTGGAGCATAAAAAGTGGTTGAGGTAAGAGTGGAACAAAAGAAAGAACATGACACCTCATCTACTCTATTGTTGGCAAGAATGACCAAACCAGTTAGTGCAGATGTGGAGAGCACAGATGAGGATGAAGTTATGAGGCTATCCTTCATGGATTTTGCTAAGGCAAAAGAAAGATTAGTAAAAAAAGGAGACAAAAGAGTAAAGGTGATTACTAGGGCAGTGGAGACAGTAAAAAAATTACTCCCCACACCTATTGTTTTTCAAGGAAAGGATGAAACAAAGAAACTAGGCATGGCATTGGACAACTTTGACAATCACTTTGAGTCAATGCTGAAGATCGCAGAGGATAAGGCAGAGAAGAGTTCTTGGAGAAGAAGTTAAAAGAATTTTGCCAGTCCATCTCATGGGACTTGGACATTCTCAAAGAAACTACACTTAAGGCTAAGATTTGTGTAGCACAAGGAAGAAAAATATACAATTATTGCATAAATCCTTGTAGACATGTAAAGAACATTGAAGACATCATAGCCAAGGATAGGGCTACACTTGATAGTTTGATGGATAGTTGTGAAACCTCTTCACAAACTGTATAGGAGATGGATAAGTAGGAATCCAAGATATTGGATAAGATTGGTACTTTGAATGTGGAGAAAGGGACAGTAGTAGACAAATTTGGTTTGTTGAAGAGTTCAATAACTCCTAAGCTAACAATGCTTGAAGCTCATCTCGCAGAGATGGAGAAAATAGAAGGATCAATGTCTATACCCACTGAGGTGAAGGCAGTAGAAACATCTTATGCACTGAATGGATGAATCCATGTTAGTGAGCTTTTGATCAAGTCATAGGTTGAGGAAGTGAAGACCTTGGAAGATTCCTTCCAAGATATTCTAAATCTGTTGAGTAAGCACTAAGTCTTTTTGTGCTTAGAAGTTTTGAAATTTTACAAGTACCTTTGCCATTGATGTCAAAGGGAGAGGAAGAGAAGAGAAAAATGAAGAGAGGAAAAGAAGAGAAGAATAAGAGATGAGAAAATAAGAAGGAAAAAGAACAAAAAAAAAGAGAAAAAGAGAAAAAGAACAAAAAAAAGATATGTATATATGTAGAAGGGAGATAGTGCTTAGACACTTAGTCATTTTTCACTAAGTGTTGCCATCAATGCCAAAGGGAGAGAATTTTGTCAAGTGATGTTTTGGGACCACTATGGATCACTTAGGGGTTGTCATTTATGGCAACACTTATGTTGGAGTGATCGCACGTAGAGAGTTTCAATACTGGAGTCACAGTCATGAAAATGACTAAGTATAGAATCAAGATAACAGTATACTATGGTACTATTTTGGTCAGTTAAAGTAATGTGTGATATATTATGGCTTGCAAAGTTAGTAGAAGACATTTTGGGATATGTAGGACCTTCAATTAAGTTTGCACATGTTTTGGTAAAGAGATCAGGAAGATACATTGATATGAAGGTATGCGAAGACAAAGAATCAGTGAAACATGGAACATAAGCAGTTGTGATGATTGAGGCAAGATTAGTTGATATGGAAATGTGCTAAGTTAGTTATATATTGTATATTACCAAGACTTTGGTAGTATATGATCGCCGACTGTATGCTTATCCTTTGCATTAGTAATTATTATGTTTTGTAATGCATTTTGGAGAGTCGACTTGATGGCAGAGTTTGTATAAGTATAGAGTGTTTTGTGGAAGTGATAAGGGTGATTGTGATTATGATGTGATGGATGAAAATCTAAGAGCAGAGAGTAGATGTGATATCAGTGTTTGACAAAGCTATAACTAGAACCATCTAAACATAGCAAGTGCTTGTACTATTCATTTTTTAAGAACACTTTGTGATAATATTTTGATTGTAAGAGTTGTAAGCTCACCACCTTTAATAGTGTTTTGTATTCCTCTAATGGGGAAATGTACTATGTAATAATCAGCTCCTAACAGGGCTAGATCTCCTAACAGGGATATAATATTTTAGTGCATAGTTGTGGGTACCATCCCCACTAGGGTTTTTCCTTGGCCAGGGTTTCCTCGAAAACAAATCATGGTGTCATGAGTTATGTGTTGTGAATTTATGTTCTTTTCATTTCAACATTTTTATGGTTTATTTTCAATTGGTTGAAGTTTAAATTAAATTTTTGTAATACCGATTCACCCCCCTCTTAGTATTACCTAATATTAATAGCAACTACCATCATTAAGTCTACATCCATGAATATACTAGGCACTGCTAATTTTCCAAGATCATATTGTCATGCAATGGATTCTAGATTTGCAAATTTAACACTTAAACAAATAATTCTTCACAATTGAGAATAATTCTGTGGAAAATTTGTCACAAAATAACACAAAAAAAGCAAAACCACACTTACGGTTGTAAAGCTCAAGAAACCCTCATTTTTTTATCAGAAAAAATCACATTCAACCCTATCATGGCTCCAAAATAAAATTTACATCTTGAATAGATGCAGAATGAGAAGAAAGGATACTTTATTTCCATTCTCAACAACCACACTTCATGTCATTTCTGCCATTAATTCATACGAGTGAGGAAATGGCTTAAAAGTCCTTCAAAAACCAATTTAAATATGAATCATTGATCCAATGAAAAAAATGAATCCAATGGTACAAATAAAACAATCAAATATTAGCTCAATAAATCCTCAAAAAAATTTGATTGGGGTATGCGACAAGATCTCATAATCCCGTGATGATTAACTTAACTACATCTTTGATTGTGGGACTATGAAAAATGTTATTTCTTGTCAAATTTTATTTATTCGCAAGAGTATAGAAATTAGCCTTGTGAACTTATATGTCAAACAACTTTACTTAAAACCTTACAGAATATTTGTCTATATTAAACATGTGCAAAGAGTTGCACCCTAAGTAGCTCAATAACTACCTTACAAACCATCAAAAATCACAAAAATAAATTTCAATAGTAGACATAACGAGATAAGATTGGACAATTTTCATAATCTCATAATCCCATGATAAATAACTAGCTCACATCTCTGATTGTGGTGTCATAATAGCCATTGATTTCTTCTTCATTCTATAAGGTTCAAACTGTACAACATATTTTCCAATTTTTAAACCTCAGTCACCTTTTCAACCCAAACTAAAATTTCTTCACATATTTTTTCCATATGGTGAAAATATGTCCCTTTAGTTGCTTGTTAGATAGCCTTAGTGTTTTAAAATAACTAAAACATTAAAACACTTTGTTACCCAGCTAACTAACTACATTATGTCATCTATGTTGACTTTGTCACACTTTCTCAGTTATCCATTAATCCATGACATGCGAAAAGATCACATGATCCCATGATGAATAACTTCCTTGCATGTTTGATTGCTGGATCATGAAAACCATTGATTTCTTCAATACTTTATCCTTCATAAAAATTTTGAGCACAACATTTAGAAAATAAAATAATACCGAAGACCAATGATAACACAATAGATTGCACAGTCGTGCCACACCATGATCAACTAAGACCACTACATGAAATCACCATGAGATCGCGGACCAATCAGAAAATGTCACATTGTACAAATCTAGAAAAGATAAAGGGACCCACACAACCTTTGAACAAATAACTTCAAACTTAAGACAAATGACTTAAGGTAGAGTAAAAATAAAAAAGGGGATGACAAATTAATGTAATAAAATGCTAAGCCAAAAGTTAAATAGTCCCCTTTGCATGACAAACCAACCCTTTCTTAAGTTAATAAAGTAATGAAAAAACATAACAACAACCAATCCCTAAAAACAAAATGACCAGTCGAGTGTAAAACCCTAAAACCTCATACCAACCTAGGGCACAAACTGAGGAACAAATCTGACAAGCCCTAGTAGAATTTACAGGCACTACCAGTGGCTCTATTTAGGGATGTTCTTTACCACTGGAAAGAAACAAGATCCACAAAATCTTATGGTGAAGCAAACCAAACTCAAAGCAAGATAAAAATCCCAACGACCAACAACAAAAGAAACTATAATACAAAATGTCCAAAACCCTAATTATTGTTCATGGAAAAGGACTACTTTAGGAGAAGTATGGTTTCATAAATTGTCCATGAATAGGTAATTCAAGAATCTCACTTATCATTTTTTTTAGGAAGTAGGAGTAACCTCCCCAATTACTATCAATGATAAATGAACATGGCCAGATAGGATCAAATTTTCCATGTTTTCCCTTTTCTTCCATTCTGACATTCCACATGAGTACTAGGTCATCCATATAAAAAATCCTTATAATTATCTTTTTATCATACATATTTTTAACCTATAATTAAAGCTTAGCATTTTTGACATAATATTCTCTTCTATTTTCATCTAACTACATCAGATCTCCTATCCTTAATTTCATTTCATTATCAGTATCCTCATCATAAGATTGAAAAAATCTATACATTTCCATTAAGTTATTATGGGGTAACCTTTCATAAATATCATATACTAAATCAAATGGTGCACAACCAATTGCCTTTTTTATTATTGCCTTGTCTACCTAAACAACTATCTTTAACTTGGAATCCCAAGCTCTCTTGTTCTTTTCAAGGGTTCTCTTGATAATCTTAATCAAGCTTTTATTACTTGATTTAGCTTGGCTATTACCTTGTGGGTGATATGGAATTGAATATGTTGTCTAGATTCCATATTCTTTGCAAAATCCTTTATATTCCTCTAATATGAAGCAAATTGCATTATCTGCAACAATCTTTTCTGGACATCCAAATCTGGTTATTATGTGGTCCATAAAACAATTAGTCACAACCCTACTTGTTGCTTTATTTGTTGGGATCGCTCAACCTACTTAGTGAAATAGTCTGTAGCTACCAATATCCATGAATTGCCTCCACTAGATTTTCCTACAATTTATCTTATGAAATCAATACCCCACTATTGAAAAGGTGCTTTAACATCAACTGGATTTAAGGGTAAGTTTCCTGAGACCTTTAGTTTTCCTAAAAATATCTGGCATGCATAAAAAAATTTAACTAGCTGATGTGCATCTCTAAAAATTATAGGCCACCAAAACTGAACCCTCAAAATTGATGCAAGAGCATCCTAGGGTAGTTGGCAATCATGTATCAACCAAAAATATGTTTGAGTTTGGTTTTGGATTTTAGTTGTAATCTTGGTTGGAGACATGAGATTCTTGGTTTCTTTATGTTAGTTCTCGGTTGGAAGTTTGTTTGGCTTCACTGATGGACCTCAGTGACTCAACATATTGGTCACTTAATGGATGAGTTCAGTTCTAAATTGATGTTGAAGGGGTCTTTGTGTTCTTTCATCAACTGGTATTGGTTGCTTAGTGCTGTGGCTCACCGACTAGTTTCTTTGGATGAATTGGCTTGGCCAATCGGTGCATTTAATTTGGGTCATGTTCCTTGTGTTATGGATTGACCTTTGGACATGTGTGGACCTAGATCTAGCATGTTGCATTCTCCTATGTGGATCTAGTGATTGTTGCAGGTTGACTTGTAGAAAGATGTATTTATTTAATGATTCTTGAAGTTAATTGATGTTTTGTATTTGATTCTTGTTGTAAAGCCGAATTGTGTCTGAGTAGTATATAATGAAGGTGTGGGTAGTTTTTTAGAGGGAGTAAGAGAAGGGGATGATCATATAGTAGTAATCAAAAGATCTAATATTGTAATAACAAAAATAGTAGCTAAGTTTTTTTGGCTTATAAGACAATGAGATTGCTAGGTGGCTTGCAAGCACAAGTTTAGATCTACCTTCATGTTTCTACTAGTTCCTATAGTTGTACAAATCTGGGCTAGCTAGTTAATTGTTGGATCCTGTGAGATCCATGTTATATTTTTAGATGTAATTAGCTATAATTGAGAAGGCCATATAGCTCAACATGTTGCATGTAATGTTTGATAATTGATGAATGACAATTGGAATCTGTTTATATCTTATTATTTCTGTGTATTTCTATTATGTTGATATTGGCTGCAAGGTTTGGAATATCCATTCTTGGATCCTCCATCGTTGACTGTGTCAAGTGGTATCAAATCAAGGTTGGTCTTTTTTGGTGAAAGTTTGATCTGATTGGAGCAAAGGTTGAGAGATCTAAGTTTGCAGATCCATGTTCCTGGACTGGTGGAATCATATCTGACTATTCGTGCAAAGTAGAAAGTTGTGATTTGACTTGTACATAGTTCAAAAGTTGTTACAAGGTGGTCAGGTTAGGGTTTATTGTAGAGGGGTTCTAAGAATCTTGGGAGATGCCTTCAAAAATATTGCACCCAAGGGCGATCAAAGATCTCTCTAATGCGGTGGAAACAAGGATTACATAAAGGATTAGATCAAATGTTAGATCTAAGATGGAAATGATGAAATTTGAGATATTCTCAAAGATTATGAGAGCTATGGCTATTATGCTAAGGAACCTTGGAATAGATGATGGTTATGAAGAAGAACTGGATCTAGTGGAGATGACAAAGTTGATCAGATGGAAAGATCTAGCGAAGATAGAACTAATCGGTTGCAGAGATCTAGAGCTCAGTTAAGTACATCTTACCGAATGGAGGTTTCTAATTTCTTGAGTACATTGAAACCCAAGGACCTGATTGATTGGATCGGTGAGTTGGAAGATTAATTTTATCTTGAAGACATTGAAGATCCTCTTAGAGTTAGATTGGCGCAAACAAAATTGAAAGGACATGTTGCTTTATGGTGGAAGGAATTGCAGAGAAATAGAGAAGACAAAGGTGAATCAACAATCAATGGGTGGAGATTGATGGTGGCAAAGCTAAAGGCTAAGTTCATACCTACTGACTATGAACTTGAGTTGTTTAAGAAGTTGCAGAATATGAAGCAGAATGAGATAATTGTGGAAGACTATACCGAGGAATTTTACACTATTCAGTTTGGACATAGAGAACTTTCTAAGGAAAAGGTAGCCCAATATGTTAATCATTTGAGATTCAATATACAGGATGAGATGGGTATGTTAAAGTTTGTTTTAGTAGAGGATGCTTACCCGTATACCCTAAAGGAGGAAGATAAGATGAAAAGAAGACATCTTTGTAATTCCCTAGGGAAGGAGAAGCAAGAGCAGTCCCTAAAGGACAAACTGATGGCTAAAGGTGGACCAAAACCTATTGAACCAAGGAGAGAGATAGGTGGAGGTGGATTTAGAGGTACTTGTTATAACTGCAGAGAAGGACATCAGTCATATGAGTGTCCCCATGCAAATAAGAAGGTCGGTAGTAGTGAGAATGTTATGGTGAATGAAAATGCACTCGAGGTGGAGGGAGAAAATTTTATAGTTTGGAGAACATTACTCAATACTAAGGTGGAGCCTAGTCAGAGGAGGAATTTGTTTAGAACTCAGTGCAAGTTTGGAGGTAAACTTTGTAATGTGATTGTGGATAGTGGTAGTACTGATAACCTTGTTTTTGAGGAAATGGTTTAGAAACTTATGTTAAAGAGAATGAGACATCCTTGTCCTTATAATATTAGTTGGGTACAAGATGAACATTCCTTGGAGGTGAGGGAATAGTGTTATGTTGATTTTCAGATTGGGCAGTATATAGATCAAGTGTTGTGTGATATTGTGGACATGAGTACTTGTCACATGTTGCTTGGTAGACCTTGGCAATATGATTGTAGGGTTGTACATGATTATGTCAAGAATGTATTTACTGTTGAGAATTATGGAAATAAGTTTCCTTGATTCCTTTGCAGGATTTATAACTCAGTGGATTACAAGCACAATTTTAGATTAGCCTTGGTGTTTCTACCAGTTCCTATAGTTGTGTAGATCTAGGCTAGCTAGTTAATTATTAGATCCTATGAGATCTATGTTGTATTTGTTGATGTAATTGGTCGTAACTAATAAGGCCTTATTAGAAACTACAATTGAAACAATTATTATATTTTTATTGATGTCAAACCTTAATTGGTGAGATAGTTTCTATCTAGTAGAGTACCATATATTTTGATTGATGAAGAGGATTTGAAAAGAAGAGATAACAAGAAGACCTAGTGGAAAGGTGAAGTTATTAGAAACTACAATGGGTACTTCATTAGTTGGAACATTGGCAAGATAATGTGTTGTTTATCTATAACACTAAGTGGAGAAGTCAGCTGATTTGAAGCTTAGAAGAAATGATGAAAGAAATTTTGAAAGCATAGGCTTTACCGAGAAAAAGAGTAGAAGATAAAGAAACTTTAGTGTAAGTTGAGTGATGCTAGTGTTGATCGAGAGCCAGTATAAGCTGAGAAAATTCTAGTATCAACCAAGCATCAGTAATTGTTGAGTATTAGAGAATTAACAAGGCAAAGTCAGTGATTTCCAAGAAGAACAATTTTTAGCAATGACCGAGTTATCCAGTGATGACTGAGTGGAAGAATACAGTAGTGGCCAAATGTCAGTAATTTATATTGTGAAGGAATTGAGATTCCAACTGACATAGTTGAATTCTTGGGATATGTAAAATGTTTTGAAGATAAGGATGAATGATCTAGAGCATTTAATGCATAGTAAAGCATTTTCTTATGGATTCAAGGAGAATTTTTGAGAAGTATCTAGAAGGAAAAGGAAGGTGAACAAAATGTTGGAAGATTCGATGAATTTGACCTAAACCTAAGATCTATGGAGATGATTAAGTGAAAAAAGATTAAGCTACCTAATCAAGGAGGTATAAGGATGACCTAGTTGAAGGTTATGAAAAGTAAGGAAGAGGTTGATGTTATTGATTGGCAAACCTAAGCAGAAGGATACGAAGAGCTGTGAAGAGCTGAATAGAGTTGTGGTGATTGCTTGAAGGGATTTATGAGTAGATCATAGATGGAGATGAAAATGATGGCCAGTCAGTAAATCATCATATGAGCTTATTGGATCTATATTTGCAAAGTGAGTTGTATATTTTAGATCAGAACCTATTGTTACTTTCTAACCATTGTATTAGTTTAAATCCTTTAACCAAGGTTGACCTAATAGTCATTTGTAAATCCTTTAATCAAGGTGACATTCTAATGGGATATTTTTAAGACCTCTAACAAGGCCACTCCTAATAGGGTGATTAAATATTTTAATAAGGTCACACCTAATAGTGTGTATTGTAACCTTTAACAAGGCTGGATCCTCATAGATCTCACTTCAGAAGAGTAAAAATTTGGTAGCATGTTATTGGTGGTTTTTCCCAAATTGGTTTTCCACATTAAATCCTGGTGTCATACTTGTTCGAATATTATTTGATGTGTTATGTTGTTAAGAGTTTTATATTTTGCAAGTTGATTACTTTTGGATAGTGGACTACAAGTTTATGTTACTGATTATATCCTATAGAAGACCGAGTGGATTAATGAATAGATCTAAGCTGGTTGAAGTGTTCAAAAGTTTAATTGGTATATCTAACTTGAGAATAAATGTTTTAACCACCCCTCTTAATTATTCTAAAATAATTCTAACAATTAGTATCAGATCTATTGGTGCTTGTAAGGAAAAAGTTTGAAGGTACTTGAAGCTAAAGATCATGATGTACAAAAAGGAGGTACCAAAGCTGAACAAGGAGAACTTCCTTACATGGAAAATTTTGATGAAGTTACACCTAGCCAGAATTGGTGATGCAGTAAAATATTATGTGGAGAATGCTTACATACTAGTAGCTGCACTTATGTTAGCTAAGGAGATGAAGGAAAAACAAGAACAAAATTAGGCAATGTTGGAGATTGCATCAGCCCTAAGTTATCCTAAATTTGAAGACATCAAGAATTGTACTAATGTAAATAAAATATGGGACACATTGGAAACTATCTATGGTGGAGACACAAATGTAAGCTGAGAGCCAAATCTGAAAGCTCGAGAGGTAAGTTTGATGAAATGAAAATGTTAGAAGGTGAAAC
The DNA here is from genome assembly GCA_027943335.1 of Chamaecyparis obtusa. Taxonomy (NCBI): domain Eukaryota; kingdom Viridiplantae; phylum Streptophyta; class Pinopsida; order Cupressales; family Cupressaceae; genus Chamaecyparis; species Chamaecyparis obtusa. Next base: position 283,431 of record BSBK01005266.1, on the reverse strand, counting down.
TATTGTTCAATAGTGTGCCAGAGTTAAAGAGGTAGTGAATGCTATTAGAGGAGCTAATGGAAATATTGATGATGAAACTGTTATTAGCAAGGTTTTGAGAATCCTACTTCTTATTTATGCTATTAGAGTTTCTGCAATACAAGAACTGAGATGTGCTCTTGGTAATAACTTAACCTTGGAAGGTCTTGTTGGTAGACTTACTACTTTGAATTGTCAAATTTTGATAATTTTAGTACTCATAATATTAAATCTGTATTTAAGTCTCAAATGGTTCTTCAAAAGTCAAAGAAAGAAAAAGAAAGATGTGTGAACAGTGATAGTGACAGTGACACTTCTGATGATGATCTTGAGGAAGCCATGGCTAGAAGGCTACCGAGAGGAAAAGGAAAATTTAAATGTAAACTTCCTATAATTTGTTTTTCATGCAATAAAGTTGGTCATAAATTACAACACAATGTCCTAACAGGAATGACAAGGATGAGAGAAGAGAAAACAAGTACAAAGACAAAAGGGATGATAGAGATCACATAAGGTATAAGGACTACAAGGATAAAGTTAATAAGTCTTGTTAATTGTTGAAGAAGAAATTGATAGTGAATGTAGTGAGTCTGATGATTATGATGTAGAAGTTGTTTATGTTTCTATGAAAGATGATTCTGATGAAGATGAGAAAACTGCACTTATTTCATATGTGATTAAAAGTGATAGATGGATAATTGATAGTGGTTGCTCACATCACATGAGGTGATAAAAGTAATTTTGAAACCTTAAATCATTACAAAGGTAGTAGTGTTAAGTTTGGTAATGATGCACCATGTCTTGTGAATGGAAAGGATCAATAAGATTGATTGATAATATTAGATGTGACAATGCTTATTGGGTTTAAGGTCTCAACTATAATTTGTTGAGTGTTGCACAATTGAGTTGTTCTGGTTACCGAGTTGATTTTCATCACAAAAAGGCTAAGATATTTGATGCCACTAGTGAACTAATTGGAAGTGGAGAACAGACAAGAGGTAATTTGTTCTATCTAGACCTATCTAAAGAAACATGTTTATTTTCATAATTTGATGATGTATGGTTATGGCATAAGAGGTTGTGTCATGTGAAATTTGATAATTTGGTAAGCATTAGTAAGATGAAAAGAGTTAGAGGTTTACCAAGATTGAAGAAACATGATAATGTGATGTGTAAACAATGTCAATTGAGAAAAATGACAAAGTCTAGTTTTAAGAGCAAGACACATACTTATGATGATATTTTGTAATTGGTTCATACTGACCTTTGTGGTCCTATTGGTGTGCAGATTTACTATGGTGATAAATATTTCATTATGTTTGTTGATGATTACTCTAGAATGATGACTGCAATGTTTCTTAAGGAAAAATATGATGCTTTTCAATTGTTTAAGTGGTATTTAGAAAAATTTGAGAAAGAAATAGGTAAAAGATTGAAATGTACAAGATCTGACAAAGGAGTTTGATGCAAGAGCATCCTAGGGTAGTTGGCAATCCTGCATGTTGGAGTGTTTATGTGTTACTCAGTTGTAGCTTTGCCCGAGGGACTCAGTCATTGAAGGGTTCGGTTGCTGAAGGGAACTTGACAAAATTGTGGTGCTCAATAGAACTTGTGCTTGATGATGCTTGTGGTGCTTTATCGACGTACTTGCTTGGTGATACCTAGCTTACTTAGTTATTTTTTCTAATGCTCGATAGTTTTGGCTTACTGACTGAAGTTCTTGGAGATTTCGTGGGCTGACTTGATGTATTTAATGTGGGTAACTTATGTTGTATTATCCTATGTGGATCTACAGGTCAACATGAAGAATTAATTGTTTGTAAGGCTATTTGAGAGCTGACTTGTGTTGCATTTAATAATTATTTGTTTTAGTAATCAAATTGGGCTTAGAGTTATTTATTTCTTCCAACCAACTTGTGGCTAAAGAAGTGTATTTAAGGAAGGTTTGGGTAGTTTTTTGGAGAGAGAAAAAGAGTGATTGGATCCTATGAGATCTTGTAGATCATATTTTTTGTTTGATATTTGTAATAGCAGAGTCAATAGTTTGCATGCTTCAAGTCAAGGAGATTACTTGGTGTCTTGCAAGCTCAAGTTTATATATGCCTTAGTGTTTCTACCACTTGCTGATGTGTTACAAAGCTGGACTAGCTAGAGGATTGCAGAAATAGTGTTGTAGTTGTTTGTACTTGGCCCTAACCTGGAAGGCCTTACAACCAGGCATGTTGAATAAAAATTCTAATAGAGTATTATCTTTGTTGTATTTTATTTCTAGTGTAAGGTTTGGACTATCCATTCTTGGATTTTCCATTTTGCATTGCATCAGGTGGTATCAGAGCTTGAAGTTCTTGAGTTTGTGGATAGATCGCCGACTTGAGGAAGTTTGCACTAGGACCTTGGGTTGGTGATTTGTTACCTTGGGTTTTCAAAGATCTTGAAGGATGCCTCTGAGAAGATTGGACCATAGGGCGATAACATATCTCTTTGATGTTGTGGAAGAAAATATTTCTAAAAAGGTCAGATCAGATGTTAGATCTAAGATGGAATTGATGAAGGAGGACATGATCGTTGAGATTATGAGGGCTATTGTTGGTATGCCGAGGAATCTTGGTACTGATGATGGCTATGAGGAAGCTGTTGAAGACTTTGAATTTGTTGGATCTAGTGGAGATGATAGAATCGATCAAAGGAATAGATTTGGTGAAGACAGAACTAGTCAGATGCAGAGATTTGGAGCTTAGTTAGGTACTAGTTACCAAGTGGAAGTTTGTAACTTCTTTGGTACTTTGAGACTTGAGGACTTGATTGATTGGATTGGTGAGTTAGAAGACTTCTTTGAGTTGGAAGAAATTGAAGACCCTTGTAGAGTGAGGTTAGCACAGACTAAGTTGAAAGGACATGCTACTCTTTGGTGGAAAGAATTGCAAAGGGAAAGAGAAGATGAAGGTGAAATGAAGATCAATCAGTGGAGGTTGATGGTGGAAAAAGTGAAAGCTAAGTTCATACCTACTGACTATGAACTTGAGTTGTTTAAAAAGTTGCAGAATTTAAAGCAGAAAGAGATGACTATAGAAGACTATACCGATGTAATGCCCCGCCAGGGAACCCAGGAGAACTTAACCTAAAACATGCAACTAAGTTTACATAATTTTTTTTTTAAGTGTTAACAATGATCAACAACAAGGTTTTACAATGCAGAAGCAATACAATGAAATATACAACTCATAGATTACAACCCTCTAGGATTCCTTGACGAAGATCATGTGAATATTAATTAATTAATTTATGTTAGATATAATTACAAAATAAATGAGAAAATAAATGCAACATCACATAAAAGATACATAAATACATCTGGTGCCATAAGGTATCCATAATAAACTACATCCACTGCACATGTCGTAGGGTATGTAATACAATAACCAAAATAAAGTACAACATGATATCACCTGAAGAACTGATACAATGATACAAGATCACATAGAAGAAGAAGAATAAGATCATGACTCCAACAATGAAGAACAAGAAGAATCATTTGCTACAGGGATCATCCAACACTGGTGCATGAACATTAGAATCTCAAATGGTAAAAGAATCACTACCACCCAACCTCGTGAAACCTAAATGGTCCACTCCCACCATGCTGAGGAGATAACAATAGATCCCACTCAGATAACAAACATCAACAATAAAATGAGCTAAGGAAGAGATCCTGAAAGCTTTCTAACACCAGGCGTACAAAAGATAACAATAGGCAACACTTACTAATCCAGAGGTAACCCACACATGTAGAATAAGTAGACTGTGCATAGGAAGGTGTCATCATGTATGTCTAACCCTTGAATCTCATGCTAGTAATCACTCTGGATCCTGACACTCAAGTGACCATACACGGATCAATGACTTCTTGTATAGACGAAGCCATTAACTATGCTAGACACACCTCTCAAGGTGGCAAGCATCATCTCCATTCCCATCTTAGTCTGTACTAGCACTCAAGCATGGGCGAGGAACATATCTTATTAAGTTTATTTTAATACCCCCCAATTATATTAGGTTATCACTTGATTACAAACACTTACAATAAGTGATCCTGGCAGCCACTTGTGGGCCCCAATGCTTATTGCAAGCCACCCCCTAATGCACATCTAAGTAAACTACCCTAGGCTCAAAGATGCTGCATAACATCACAAGATAATGATAATGTCTCTCAGGACTGTTCCACAAAATAATAGGAACACACTGGTTCTCACATAATCATAAAATCACAAAACACCCTCCAAGTGTTCACAAAAGAACATACTCCTGATCCCATGGATAGGACATAAAGTCAATGCCATATTCCCCTCTATAGAATATGGAGTGAAAACTCAATGCTACAAAACATCACAGAAGAAGATCATATAACATATCCACATAAGGTTGGGTCAAATTAATTGAATACAATATAGTATGCAAGGCAAACAAACATGAAACATCCAATTCTTGCCTCTGGACTCACATTCCCACAGGTTGACATTCTAACCCCTCAAAATCTCCACATAGGGCTATAAAAGACTAAACATAATTTAAGTAAAAGTAGACTAATTACATGCACAATTGAATTGAATCAAATTGACGCTATAAAAAAAATACTTTACTAATCTAACCAATCAGATTCACGTAACATTAACTTTCATGGCTAAACACCCATATTGCGATTTACACAAAATTATCTCCTTAGTGCAAAATAAACCCTTTAAACTACTCTAATGAGAAATTATGCAATAATCACTAAATCTAATAACTCTATACAAAGAAATTAGTTGTATAATATTGTAAATAAACTACATTACTCAGCTTATATTTTATAATTAAATATAAAATATAAACTAACTATCTATAAAGTCTTATGCATACATCAATGGTCTAACAAACAAATTAACCCAAAGTTAACAAAATTGACCAATCAAGATTTAGATAATAGACCATCAATTCACAATCATTTATAATCTCCAACTAATTTATATAATAAACAAATTTAATTAAATTTCTAAAATAATTATAAATTATAAAATAATTCAAATTATCATTTAAAATAAATTAAATTATAAACTAACTAAATATAATCTAAGAGAAATTAATTTATAAATTAAATAACCTATTTTAATTTGAAGTAAACTAATTTATAAATTAATTTACATTTTATTTATTAAAACTAAATAAATAAAATGAAACAAATAACAAAATAATTATAATTTAAACAAAGCAACTTACCTACATTTTTCCCACACTAACTTTAAATCTACTTAAAAAAAGAATGCATGGGAGGGATACGTGGCCCCAGGCCTGGAATTTGATGGTCACCCTTGCTTGTCATATGAATTTTTATGACGGTTTGATCATTTTACTGCCTTTCATTTTACGTTTTAAGAAAAATATTGATTGTCAAATTTTTTAATTTATTAATAATTTAATAAATTATTTTAAATTTAAATATTTTATCAATATAACTTGTAATACATATATTAAATAAAAATAAAATATTTCATTCTTAATAAAGCAGTGCAAATAATCTAATTACTATTTTAAAACACATATTATTATATATAATTGAAACTAACTAATATTATCAAAGGCCAATAACTCGTCTTGATTTTGTGTTCTTCCATATCTTATATACTTCATTCCAATTTACACCATTTGTTTCAGATAGATTTAAGGATAATCTCATTAATGCATCTAGTGTATCCAAACTTAGCTTTGACTTTCTGACATCTTTGATGATATTTTTTTTTGAAAATCCTCTTTCACAATCAAGAGTACTTGCATGAATAGTAAGCACATCTTGCCATAACTTCATCATATGATGATATCTTCTATGCCAATGCTCTGTGTTACAAAAGACTCTCCGTGCATCTTTCATTTTGAAACCCTCACAACTCAAATGTAATGAATCAACACAAGATTTTATCTCCCTTTTGCAACCATTAACATCAAATGTGGATTATGAAGAAGACCCAAAATTGATTTACATCTTCATTTAAATCATCATCTGAAGAAGACCCAAAAATTTCTTAAATATTTCTTTCAAATTATTATTACGAGATTGTACATTTTGATTTAACAATGAAGTACGAGAAAATCTTGAATCTTTGTTTTCAGATCACATGTACATTTCTCCAATAGTTGCTTGTTTCCTTCTCTTTGAAGACATTTTTGAGGTACTTGCAAAAACCAATATAGTATTAGTAACTATGTGTAAAAAATTATTCTATACAATCATTGGAAAACTAGATAACATAATTTAGAATATAATTGTATAATGAAGTAGTTACCTTCTATAATTCAATATGATGAAGAAGAAAAAGATTGAAGCTACAACAAAATTGAGATGCAATTGTCTTTTGATAAGAAATGAAAATTTTGGTGATATTAATTTTTTTTATATAAATTAGTAACAGATGTAAAAATCTCAAAATTACAAAACAAGTTTCTAAATTCACATAGTTTATTTGAAAACAATTCTAAATATAATAATAAAATTAATAATTATAAATTAGTCATATATTCAAAAAATCATGTATGTTTCTAAATCAATAATAATATACACTAAAATTTAAATGTTCGAAGTTTTTATTTGTGATGTAAAATCAAAAAATATCAAATTAACTAGGCAAGTTTCTAAGTTCATATATTTTATTTTAAAAATATTAAATTAATATAAATATAAGCAAGTTTCTAAAATCATATGTTTAATATAAAAAATATTTTAAAAAATAATAATAACATATAATAAATTATGTAAAATCTTTATTTGTGATAAAAATAATATAAAATATATATGTTACATAATAATAATATTTATTCTTAATTCTTTTTCTAAAACACATATATTTTGTTTTATAAAAATTCTAAATTAATATTAAATTTTAATATATAAAAATAAATTAGACACATAATATTCTATTTTAAAAAGATTCTAAATTAATTTTAAGATACTTTAATAAAATAAAATCATATATATTATAAAATGTCTTATATTTATCATACATATATGTCATACATAATATATCTATATATATATATATATATATATATATATATATATATATATATATATATATATATATATATATATATATATATATATATATATATATATATATATATATATATATATATATATATATATATATATATATCTATAACAGTTTTTTACAGTTTATTAATAAATCTAAGTGTCAAACTTACGGTTTTGTAAAAAATTAGCATGTCAATGTGTACGGTCCAATAAATTTTTAGCCTGTCATATACGGTTAAAAAGTGAAAAACGGTCAATACAACCATCAAATTCCAGGCCTGTGTGGCCCCCACTTCCCTTCTTCCCTCAGCTTTAAAAAGGAAAGGGGTATTTTTTTGAGAAAACTAAACTTGCCCACATAAAGTAAAGGCATGATCTTACGGTGGTGCGGTGGAGCCGCCATGCAAGGTGTGAACTCCCACCCACATATAATGTATTTTTTTAAAATTAAAATTTTGATTTTTGTTTTATTTTTATTTATTTTTATTTTTGTCAGGTATTTTCCTGACACAAAAATAGTGAGCTATAATTTTTTAAAATTTTTTTAAACTTAATTAAATTTGTTTTTCTATATTTTAAATTTATTTAACAACAATTATATTGATATATATTTAAAAAAAATATTTAAAATGTTAAATCCATTAATTTTTTTCAAAAGGAATACAAGAACTATCTTTTTTTAAAATATAAGCAAATCGGAAAACTGATTAAATCAACAGGGTTTTCCAAACAAAATCTACAGTTTGACCAAGTCTAGGGTTTTACTAGGCAACTATCATTTTCACAGAATATCAATAATTTTCACCAGAACTTAACAAACTAATAATTCATAAGCAAGATATGGAAACAACAAGGGTTTTGCAAGACACATTTAAAATTCCAGGAAGAGAGAAATATACGTAGAATAGAGTCCCAGACATGCAAATGCAAACGGGCATGAAGAAAACAATCTTTTCAAATTGCAAAACAACATTATCATAAAGAAAATTAAACCCTACCTCAAACACCAAAAAATATTATCCGAACAGAGACCAGATCTGAAGACAAAATCCCAAAACATCGAAGCTTTCCAAAATTGAATCTCCAACAAAATCCTTCAACCTGCTTGCCAAAACTCCTCAACCTATCTCTTCAAAATTGGCCAAAAATCTCCAACATGTAAGAATTCTTTTTCCACTTGCTAGGATTCAAAAACTCCACTCTCCAAAAGCTTGCATGAATTTTGACTTTGATTTGCAGTTCAATTTCAGTTGAACTCAAGTCTATTTTCACTTTGCCTTTTGTTGAGAACACTTAACCAAAATTAACTAATACCTTTAATTAAATTTACTCAATTTCGATTGTGCAACTTTAAAGCATTTCAATAAATAAAAATATTTAATCTAAAGTAATTCCCACATGCTCAATTAATCTCAAATTAATAAATACATTATAATTGATCAAAGGTTAGATTTTCAATTAAATAATTCTAAGGTGAAGATATTTAATTAATCTTCATTAATTAAATACTTCTACCACATAATAAATTAAACTTACCAATTTGTATTTAATTAATTTTCAATTAATTAAATAATCTCTCGTAGTTAGAAATAGCAAATATTTAATTTATTAAAAATTACACTATTTAATCAACTTAAATAATCTAAATATAGAAAACACACCAACAACCAAAATCAAAAGCATCATAAGGACCTAGGGACCCACATTCAAACGCAAGAATAGGGATATAAACTCACGTCAACTAGATGAGTTTAGAAAGGGTAGGAATAACAGAATCTTGTCCACTATTTTAGGACAATAATATGGCTTAGGTTAGGATTTGGATATGTGTTATCTCCCCTCTCTTACCATTTGAGATATTGTGATAGGGTACGCTCATCTTGACAATTCAGGGAAGTCAATGCCCGATACCTGCAAGCCTGCATACAAAACTCACATGTACATACATATAACTATATAACAGATAATGGCGGGGATCGGCCGATTGTGTGGATCTCACAAGCAAGTAACTACGACTCCGTCCCTCAACCACATCAGGCACATCAAATAGAAATATAAAACAAACACATCAACCATACACATGCAAGTATGGGGTTAGTAAAACAATAAGCATCAATGATTTCCTAACATATAAATAATCATCCAAAAATAATCATAACATAAATAAAATTAGACTATGAGAGGGGTACTACAACCAAGGAGTTCTATAAGTTGACTATTCGATCTTGACACAGAGAACTTGGTAAGGAAAAGGTAGCTCGGTATGTGAATGGTTTAAGATTCAATATTCAGGATGAGTTTGGTATGCTTAAGATTGATTCAGTTGAGGATGCTTATCAATATGTCCTAAAGGCAGAAGATAAGTTGAAAAGGAGACATCATGGTAATTCCCGAGGGAAGGAGAAACATGATCACTTTGTGAAGGATAAACCGATTGTTGAAGATGAACCAAAACCTATTGAGCTGAGGAAGAGGACAGGTTAGGTTGCCTTTAAGGGTACTTGTTATAATTATGGTGAAGAAGGACATAGATCTTTTGAATGTTCCCAGAAGACTAGTGATCGAAGAACTACTATGGTTAATGAGAACATACTGAATGAACCTGAGGTAGAGTCGGAAAACTTGTTGGTTCAAAAAACATTGCTCGGTAGTAACTTGTTCAAAACTCAGTGCAAGTCAGGAGGTAAACTTTGTAATGTGATTGTGGATGGTGGTAGTATTGATAACCTTGTAGATGAGGAGATGGTTTAGAAACTTGGTTTAAATAGAGTGAGACATCCTTATCCTTATAAGATTGGCTCATTGCAAGATGTTAATACTTTGGAAGTAAGGGGAGAAATGTCTTGTTGATTTTCAGATTGGCTTGTATAAGGATCAAGTGTTGTGTGATATTGTGGATATGAGTAGTTGTCACATATTACTCGGTAGACCTTGGTAGTATGATTGTAGGGTTGTGCATGATTGTGTCAAGAATGTGTTTTCTATTGAGAAGGATGACAAGAAGTTTTCTCTGATGCCTTTGCTAGATACAACACTCGGTAGGAGGAACCTGAGTTTTGGAAGCTAAGTTGAGTTGGAGGATCCTTAAAGGATTGGATATTAGTATGGAGAAAAGACCTGTGTATTGTCAAGGAAAGACTTGAAAAGGTAGAGAAAGAAGAAGTGGAAGAGTATGCAAGTTGAAGACTTGGAGGACATATATGTGAAGAAATAGTTTAGGGTTTATGTGCTAAATCTCGTAAGATGTTCTTCCAGACTTTAAGAACATCTTTTCACACCTAGGGTGTCTAATGCAAGATCATCCTAGGGTAGTTGGCAATCCTACATGTTGGAGTATTTCTATGTTACTCAGTTGTAGCTTTGACTGTGGAGCTCAATCATTAAAGGGCTCAGTCACTGAAGGGAACGCAACAAACTTTTGGTGCTTGGCATAACTTGTGCTTGGTGATGCTTGGGGTGCTCGGTCAATGTACTTTCTTGGTGATGCCTAGTTTGCTCAGTTATTTTTATTGACGCTCGATAGTTTTGGCTTACCGACTGGAGTTCTTCAAGATTTGGTGGGCTGACTTGATGTATTTAATGTGGGTAACTTATGTTGCATTCTCCTATGTGGATCAATAGGCCGACATGGACAATTAATTGTTTGTAAGGCTATTTGAGAGCCTACTTGTATTGCATTTAATAATTGTTTGTTTTAGGGGCCAACTTGGGCTTAGAGTTATTTCTTTCTTCCAGCTGACTTGTGGCTGAAGAAGTGGATATAAGGAAGGTTTGGGTAGTTTTTTGGAGAGAGAGAAAAAGGGTGATTGGATCCTATAAGATCTTGCAGATCATATTGTTTGTCTGATATTTATAATAGCAGAGCTAGTGGTTTGCATTCTTGGAGACAAGGAGATTCCTTGGTGGCTTGCAAGCTTAAGTTTAGATCTGCCTTAGTGTTTCTACTAGTTGTTGTTGTGTTATAGAGCTAGACTAGCTAGAGGATTATAGAAATAGTGTTGTATTTGTTTGTACTTAGCCCTAATCTGAAAGGCCTCACAACTGGGCATGTTGAATGAAAATTCTATTTAAGTATTCTCTTTGTTGTATTTTGTTACTAGTGCAAGGTTTGGACTATCCATTCTTGGATTTTTCATTTTGCATTGCATCAAGAGGAGAGTTCATATCTAATGAGTTCAACATATTCTACAATGATAGAGGAATTAAGTGACAAATGTCTGCACCAAGGACACCTCTACATAATGGTATAATAGAGAAAATAAATAGATCAATCATGGATTGTGCTAGAACTCTGATGATAGAGAAGAATGTTGCACAAAATTACTGAAGAGAAGTTGTAAGAACAATGGTTTATACCTTGAATCGAGTACAAATCATGAAAGGTACAAATGCCACACCTTTTGAATTATGGCATGGTTATGCACCTAATGTGAAATACTTTAAAGTATTTTGAAGAAAATATTATATACTCAAGGATAATAGGAATATAAAACTTGATGCTAAAAGTGATGAAGGCATATTCCTAGGTTATTTCACTAAGAGAAAAGCTTAAAAGTGTTTGTATTCTAACACTAACAAATTTGTGGAAATTGAAAATGCTAGAGTTGATGAATATGTAGAAAAGAATAAAATTGAATGCAAGTAGGAACCTAAAGATTATAGATCTTTTGTATACATGGAAGAAGGAGAGGGCAACAATTTATTAGAACCAAAAAACAATATTGTCGAGCAACAACAAGAGCCTATCGAGTTACAACAAGAAGATACCAAGCATCAAGAGGATGCTACCAAGCAATTAGGAGAGGAAGAAGAGATACAAAATGAACCTAGAAATCAAGAGTAAGAAGAAGGAGACCAGAGCCTACATTAGAATAGTATGTGAGAAGACAATAAGCCAAATCAAAACATTGGAGAAAAAGAATCTAGAGTCATGACAAGAAGTAAGTTGAAAGATCAAACATGCTTGTTATGTGAGTTTGAGCCTAAGAAAATGAAATATGCTTTGGAGAATGAAGATTTGATTCAAGCCATGAATGAGGAAATTGAGAAGATAGGAAACAACAAAACCTGGACACTAGTGCCTAGAATAGAGGATAGGAATGTTATTGGAACAAAGTGGGTGTTTAGATTTAAGTTGAATGAACATGGAGAAGTCACAAGGAATAAATCTAGAATGGTATGCAAGGGGTATGCATAGGAAGAAGGCATTGACTATGGGGAGACATTTGCCCCAGTTGCAAGATTGGAAGGAGTTGGAACTCTGCTTTCATATGCATCTTACAAAAGATTCAAAGTGTATCAAATGGATGTCAAATCTACATTTTTTAATGGAATACTAGAAGAAGTATACATTGAACAACTAGAAGGAATTGTTGATCCAAGAAAGAAGAACATGGTTTGTAAACTGCACAAATTACTATATGGATTGAAACAAGCCCCTAGAGCATGGTATAAGAGGTTGCATAATTACTTGGTAAAGATTGGATTTGCAAGAACAAATGACAACAACAATCTATACTTGAAGACTGAAAAATGGTAAAGGGATATTGTTAGCTGAAATATTTGTTGATGATATCATATTTGGAGGACAAGATGACCTATGCCAAACATTTGCAAATGAGATGAAACTGAATTTGAGATGTCTATGTCTGGAGAGATCAAATTCTCTATTGGCTTGCAAGTTTATTAGATGGAGAAAGGTATCTAAATCAAACAATCTAAGTATATCAAGGAGATACTAAAAACCTTTGGCATGGAGGACTCTAGACTAGTAAGTACACCTATGGATATTAGACAAAAAATATCAATGAATGATGATACACCTGAAGTGAATCAAACCTTGCACAGGTCTATGATTGGAAAGCTACAATATGTTGTTCACAATAGGCCAGATATTTCATTAGCATTTAGGATTGTTGCAAGATTTTTTTCCAATCCTAAAGAAAATCATTTGATGGCAGTGGAAAGGATACTGAGATATCTGAAAGGAATAGAGGACTATGGATTGTACTACAAGAAGAATGAAAAGTTTGAATTGAAAGTTTATACTGATGCAGATTGGGAAGGAAATGTCTATGATAGAAAGAGTACAAGTGGTGGTGCATTATTTATAGGAAAGAGATTAATCTCTTGGACAAGCAAGAATTTTTTTTTAATTTCCTAATCTACAACAGAGGCTGAATATGTAGTAGCAACAATTAATTGTTCAAACCTAGAGTGGATCAAGAAATTGTTGAAATGTATGAAAGAAGAAATCACTAAGCTAGTTGTTATTTTCTATGATAACACAAGTGCTATCAATATATCAAAGAATCATGTGATGCACACTAAGACTAAGCATATTACTATCAAATATCATGACTTGAGAGAGCTAGTTCAAGACAAGGAAGTGAGACTGGAATATGTGAATACAAAGGAACAGTTAGTAGATATATTCACTAAGGCATTACCTAAAGATGCTCATGAGTATCTAAGATGTAAATTAGGGGTGATTCCCCTAAGTGAGGCTACCTATAATCAAGTAGGAGCATTGAATCAAATGTACTAATTAGAATATTTGAAAAATTGATGCAAAGGAGGTCACACTTTAGGAGTTGTCTAAAGTTGTGAAGAGTAAAGCAAAAGATGTTGATCAGTCATAAGCAAGATGACATAGAGAGTATATAGTTTAGAGAACTGATGCAGGAGCATCCTGGGTGTAAGAGCAATCTTGCATCACCCAAAAATATTTATATTTTTGTATTCAATAAGGGTTATCTTGTGCAGAGTTGCTATTTATGGAAACTTGCTATTTTTAGTAAGTTGGTCTTACGATCTCGGAATGTCTAATTTTACATATGGAGGTTCATCTCAGTCATATCAGCCTGCCAGCAAAGTTTCATGGTTAGATCAGGTGTAGTTTTGAAGATATTGAAGATTTTCGGTATTGGTAGTAGGGTACAAAAACTTCAAACTCAGTTTTGAAGGCTTTAGAGGCCCCGGATGAGGTTGAAAATTTGGGCGACAAGCACTTTACACCAATTAAGCTTGTAGAGTGCTTCGTGGCATTTCTAGAATGGGGTTATAATAGCCAATCGGGTCAACAGGCGATGACTTATGGTCTTCAGAAGTTGGGTCACCTGAAATGGTGAAAAATAATTTTTTCTTCAAAATTTCTGTTTGGGTTTCAAAACTTATTTTGAGTCGACTTTGATGTAATAAATTGTAAAATAAAATAATTCTAAGTTTGGTTGGCCCTAAGGGCTAAATTTCTAGAACCTTATCGGGCGGTGGAAATTGCCTATATAAAGAAGGCCCGTAGTGTTGTCTAGGGTAGTTCTGGGTATTGATTCGAGGCTTTGTCCTACAAAATATTGTAAGGGAATGCCCATGTGGCTTTGCATATTGTAATTCTGAAAGTTTGTAATTCCACATTTGTGGAGATAATAAGAAGCCAATTTTCTGTTCTTGCATATTATTGTTGTTGTTTCTCTATTTCTGTTATGTGCTTGTGGTATTAAGGGGAACACCTTTCATCAAGTGGTATCAGAGTAGGAGTTCTTGAGTGTGTAAACAGATCATCGACTGTGAGGCAGTTTGCACCAGGACTGTGGTTAAGGTTTCAGCACGCATCGCGAAAATGCCTCCATGAAGAGAATGTGGCGGAAGAGCTGGTGCTGTGACACCTAAGGTTAGAGAGCTGTAGAGACAAGTGTGAGCATTGCAAGAAGAGATTCACAGAGGAATGAATCTTAATGTCAGAGACGAAAGCAAGGATGAAGCCGAAGAAGAATATCAAGAAGGAGAAGCTGAAATTGTGAACCAGGAGGAAGAAAGACTTTTTCGGGCGATTTCCAAGATTGGGAAAAGACCTAAGATTGAGGTTCCTACATTTTTTGGAAATCTTAACCCAGAGGAATTGATCGACTGGATCAATGAATGTGAGGAATATTTTGAGTATGAAGATGTTGAGGATCCTGATAGGGTCAAATTTGCGAAGGCCAGATTGAAAGGTCATGCGAAGATCTGGTGGAAAGAAATTCAATTGGAGCGAAATAGAAGAGGGAAAGATAAAATTACAAGATGGGATCAGATGGTGGATAAATTGAAGTAAAAGTTCATTCCTGTTGATTATGAGCTTGACCTACTAAAGAAAATGCAAAGTTTGAAGCAAGCAGGAAGATCTGTTTAGGAGTATACAGAGGAGTTCTATCGACTCCTCATCAGAACAGGCCATGCAGAAGTTGATAAGGAGAAAGTTGCCTGATACCTTAATGGGTTAAGGCCAAGCATTCAGGAGGAGTTGAATCTAGTTCGAATGAACAGTATTGAGGAGGCATACTAGTTTTCTCTAAAAGTAGAGGAAAAGCTGAACAAGAAGTTTGAGAGCAGACAAAATGGAAGAGGTCATGGTGGAAGATCTGGTGGATGGTCATATGGTGGCCGAAATGAAGATCGAAAAAAGAAGGATGAGGCCAGTAGCAATCAGAATCAGAGAGGAAATAATTCCAATCGTTTCCAGGATCAGAGTAATAGAGATCAGAGAGGAAGAGGAAGAGGACAAGGATTTGGAAGAGGAGGCTTCCGTGGAACATGTTTTCACTGTGGAGAAGAAGGTCATAAGGTATTTGAATGTCCTCAGCGCCAAGGCAGAACAAACAGGAGAAATGAAGGCTAGGCTAGAGTTGCACATGTAGATGAAGATGCTAGATCATCAAATTCTGAAGATGCTGAAAAAGGAGAAATGCTAATTAACAGAAGAGTCTTGTTGAGTGGTGAGAATGAACCTGAACAAAGGAGGAGCCTGTTTCGCACTAAATGCAAGTGTGAGGGTAAATGCTGTGATGTGATTATCGATAATGGAAGCACTGACAATTTGGTGTCAAAAGAGATGGTGACAAAGTTCAAGCTCAAGAGACAGAAACACCCACATCCATATCAGATTGCTTGGGTGTAGGATGACCACAAGGTCATGGTCAGTGAACAATGCCTGGTAAAGTTCAAGATCGGCGGGTACCGAGATGAGGTAATATGTGATATCATCTCTATGGATGCATGTCATATGTTGTTGGGTAGACCATGGCAGTTTGACAGATGTGCTGTACACGATGGTCGTGCGAATACCTATTCCCTGACAAAGGATGGAGTGCGACATAAGCTAAAGCCATTGAAGGAGACCGAAGAAAAAGTATGTGGCAATGCAAGAATAACATTTGTTGATGGAAGAAAATTTATAGATGGTATGAGGCATGAGAATGTGTGTTTTGCTTTAATTCCAAAAGTTGGTAAAGAAGAAGTAGAGGATGTACTTGTAGAGGTTGCAGATTTGTTGAATGAGTTTCAGGATATTATATATGATAATGTACCTGATGGATTACCACCGGTAAGGAAGATCAATCATCAAATGGATTTGATTCCAGGAGCTAGTTTGCCAAACAAGGTAGCACACAGAATGACGCCAATAGAAAGTGAAGAGTTGACCAGACAAGTACATGAGTTATTGCAGAAGGGGTTGATTCGAGAGAGTCTGAGTCCCTGTGCTGTACCAGTGGTATTAGCACCAAAGAAGAATGGAGAGTGGAGGATGTGTATAGATTCTAGAGCAATAAACAAGATCACAATCAAGTATAGGTTTCCATTGCCACGAATGGATGATATTATAAACTATTTGAGTGGAGCTGTGTATTTATCAAAGATAGATCTAAAGAGTGGATATCACTAGATTCGGATCAGAGAAAGAGATGAATGGAAGACTGCCTTCAAGAAAAAATAAGGACTATATGAGTGGTTAGTCATGCCTTTTGGGCTAACCAATGCACCGAGCAATTTCATGCGGCTCATGAACGAGGTTTTGAAAAAATTTCTGGGTAAGTTTGTCATTGTTTACCTAGATGATATTTTGATTTTTAGCAAGACATTGGAGGAACATATGATGCATATTCATATGGCATTTGAGAAGTTGAGAAATGAAAAATTATTGATTAATTTGAAGAAGTGCAGTTTTGTGAAGAAAGAGTTAGTATATTTGGGATTTGTAGTTTCAGCAGAAGATCTAAAAATGGACCCAGAGAAGGTATAGGCTATCCTTGAATGGCCTACTCCAAGGAGTGCTACTAAGGTAAGATCTTTTCATGGTTTGGCTAGCTTTTATAGAAAGTTTATCAGAAATTTTAGCAGTATTTGTGGACCCTTGACTGAAACAATGAGAGGGGATAGAAAAGAGTTTAAGTGGACTAATGGGGCAGAAAAGAGTTTTCAATTGTTGAAACAAAAAGTTACAGAACAACTTGTTTTAGCACTTCCAGATTTTAATAAGGTGTTTCAAGTAGATTGTGATGCTAGTGGTACTGCAATAGGAGTTGTTATGAGCCAGGAAGGTAAACCTGTTGCTTATTTCAGTGAGAAGTTAAATGATGCCAAGAGGAAGTATTCTGTTTATGATCAGAAATTTTATGCTATAGTTTAGGCATTAAAGAAGTGGAGACATTATCTGCTTCCTAAAGAGTTTGTTTTGTATACTGATCATCAAGCTTTGCAATAATTGAATAGTCAAGGAAAGTTGAATCAGAGGCATTTGAAATGGGTTGAGTTTTTGCAGAGTTATACATTTGTTTTGAAACACAGGAGTGGAAAGTCTAATAGGGTTGCAGATGCTCTTAGCAGAAGGCAACTATTGCTGACAGAGATGCAGATTGAAGTGGTTGGGTTCAAGGAACTCAAGAATTTGTATCTAGAGGATTCTGATTTTGGTGGAGCTTGGAAAGCTTGTAAAGAGCCTGTTACTCTAGATAGGACGAAATGGCTAGATTTCATCATCCAGGATGATATGCTATTCAGAGGGAGTCAGTTGTGCATTCCAAAAAGTTCTATGAGGGAGAATCTCATCAAAGAGAAGCATAGTGGAGGATTGGCTGGACATTTTGGTCGTGATAAAACCCTTGCTTTGGTTGGTGAGAATTATTATTGGCCACAATTGCAGCAAGATGTGAAGAAGTTTGTATAGAGTTGTAGAGTATGTCAGATGGCGAAAGGAGTGAAGCAAAATAAAGGGTTGTATCAGCCATTACCTGTACCAAAGAAGCCTTGGGAGGATATCAGTATGGACTTTGTTCTTGGTTTACCGAGGACACAGCGGGGACATGATTCAATTTTTGTAGTAGTTGACATATTTTTGAAGATGACACATTTCATTCCCTGCAAGAAGATTAATGATGCTGTTCATGTAGCATAATTGTTTTTCAGAGAAGTGGTGAGACTACATGGTTTGCCAAAGACTATAGTTTCAGATCGAGATACTAAGTTTGTTGGATATTTTTGGCGGACATTATGGAAGAAGTTGAAGACAGATTTGAAGTTCAGTTCATCACATCATCCACAGACTGATGGACAAACAGAGGTGGTGAATAGAAGTTTGGGAAATCTACAGAGATGTTTGGTTGGAGATAAGCCAACAAGATGGGATTTGATTTTACCACAGGCATAATTTGCATACAATAATTCTGTCAATAGGAGCACTGGTAAATCACCATTCCAGATTGTATATGGAAGTAGTCTAAGAAATGCATCTGAATTGAGAAAGATAGATAAAGGAGAAATAAGTAGTGCTGAAGCTGAGGATTTTGCAGAACACTTGAAGAACATCCATGAGGAGGTGAGGAAGCATATTGCCAAGATGAATGCACAGTATAAGGCTAAGGTAGATGAGAAAAGGAGGCATAAGGAATTTCAGGTTGGAGATGAAGTCATGGTTCATTTGTGGAAGGAGGGATTTCCAGTTGGTACATATAACAAGCTGAAAATGAAGAAGTTTGGACCATGTAAGATACTGAAGAAGCATGATTCAGGAAATGCATATGAGGTAGGATTGCCTATTGAGCTGAATATTTCACCAGTGTTTAACATTTTAGATTTGACAGAGTATCATGAAGGAGGTGTTGAAGATGAGGTTGCAGCAGCACAGTGGAGTATTCCAGCAACTAGTTCAGATATCAAGGAGATTGAAGACATACTGGACAGTCGTGTTGGCAGAAGCACAAGGAATAGGACATATGAAGAGTATTTGGTCAAATGGAAAGGATGACCTATTGAAGATTCATCATGGCTAACAAAGGAGGAGGTTAACCATCTTGGTTTTCCTCTGCACACCTGAGTCGTGACAGGGTCACTTCTCAAATTACCCCGGGTGTCTGATGCAGGAGCATCCTGGGTGTAAGAGCAATCGTGCATCACCCAAAAATATTTCTATTTTTGTATTCAATAAGGGCTATCTTGTGCAGAGTTGCTATTTATGGAAACTTGCTATTTTTAGTAAGTTGGTCTTATGATCTCAGAATGTCTGATTTTACATATGGAGGTTCATCTCAGTCATATCAGCCTGCCAGCAAAGTTTCATGGCTAGATCAGGTGTAGTTTTGAAGATATTGAAGATTTTCGGTATTGGCAGCAGGGTACATAAACTTTGAACTTAGTTTTGAAGGCTTTAGAGGCCCCAGATGAGGTTGAAAATTTGGGTGACAGACACTTTGCACCAATCAAGCCTGTAGAGTGCTTTGTGGCATTTCCAGAATGGGGTTATAATAGCCAATCAGGTCAACAGGCGATGACTTATGGTCTTCGGAAGTTGGGTCACCTGAAATGGCAGAAAATAATTTTTTCTTCAAAATTTCTATTTGGGTTTCAAAACTCATTTTGAGCCGACTTTGATGTAATAAATTGTAAAATAAAATAATTCTAAGTTTGGTCGGCCCTAAGGGCTAAATTTCTAGAACCTTCTCGGGCGGTGGAAATTGCCTATATAAAGAAGGCCCGTAGTGTTGTCTAGGGCAGTTCTGGGTAGTAGATCTGGGTATTGATTCAAGGCTTTGTCCTATAGAATATTGTAAGGGAATGCCCATGTGGCTTTGCATATTGTAATTCTGAAAGTTTGTAATTCCACATTTGTGGAGATAATAAGAAGCCAATTTTCTGTTCTTGCATATTATTGTTGTTGTTTCTCTATTTTTGTTATGTGCTTGTGGTATTAAGGGGAGCACCCTTCATCAAGAACTGACATGAAGATATCTACATGGTAAATATGAATGCCTTTTTCATTGTTGTCATAGAGGGAGAGATTCAGAAGGATTTACCATAGGCAAAGAGGGAGAGATTTAATGAACAAGACAGAGATAAACAAATAAAGATTTAGAAGATGAGAGATTCAATAAACTGATGAATAGAAAAAGGGAGAAATATATCCAAGAGGGAGCTGATACTTGGATGAGAATCAAAATGAAGCTAAGGATATTAATGAAGATCAACATAGAGATTGTTGACATAAGTTGCTTCATTACATACTTTTTGGATTGTATGGTAACTATGCATATCAAGTTTATGGTATTGCATGTGGTGTTTCCATCAATGCCAAAGAGGGAGATTGTTGGAAGCTAAAATTGAAACAATTGTTATATTGTCATTGATGTCAAACCTTAACTAGTGAAATAGATGCTATCTAGTAGAGTACCATATCTTTTGATTGATGAAGAGGATTTGAGAAGAAGAGATAACAAGAAGACTTAGTGGAAAGGTTGAGTTATGAGAAACTACAATGGGTACTTGATTAGTTGGTACATTGGCAAGATAATGTGTTATTTATCTATAACACTAAGTGGAGAAGTTATTTTATTTGAAGCTTAGAAGAAATGAGGAAAGAAACTCTGAAAGAATAGGCTTAACTGAGAAAAAGAGCAAAAGATAAAGAAAATTTAGTGTAAGTCAAGTGATGCTAGTTTTGATTGAGCTCTAGTATAAGCCAAGCAAATTTTAGTGTTGACTGAGCATCAGTAATTGCCGAGTTTCAGAGAATTAACTGAGATAAGTCAGTGATTGTCAAGAAGAATACTTTTAGCAATGGATGAGTTATCCAGTGATGACAAAGTAGAAGAACACAGTAGTGGCTAAGTGCCAGTAATTTATAGTTTGTGAAGGAATTGATATTCCCAGCCAACATAATTGAATTCTTGGGATATTTAAAATGTCTTGAAGATAAGGATGAATGACCTAGAGCATTTAATGAATAGTAAATGATTTTATTATGGATTCAAGGAGAAGTTTTGAGAAGTATCTAGAAGGAAAAGGAGGGTGAAAGAAATGTTAGAAGGATTTGATGAATCTAACCTAAACCTAATATATATAGATGATTAAGCGGTAAGAGATTAAGCTACCTAATCAAGGAGGTATAATGATGACCTAGTTGTAGGTTATGAAAATTAAGGAAGAGGTTGATGTTATTGATTGTCGAACCTAAGCAAAAGCCTGAGAAGAGCTGAACAAAGTTGTGGTGATTTCTTGAAGGGATTTTCGAGTAGATTATTGATGGAGATGACAATGAAGGCCAATTAGTAAATCAACATATGAGCTTATTGGATCTATATTTGAAAAGTGAGTTGTATATTTCAGATCATAACCTACTGTTACTTTCTAACCATTGTATCAGTTTAAATCCTTTAATCAAGGTAAACCTAACTATCATTTGTAAATCCTTTAATCAAGGTGACATTCTAATGGGATGTTTTTAAGATCTCTAACAAGGCCACTCCTAACAGGGTGATTAAATCCTTTAACAGGGTCACACCTAACAGTGTGTATTGTAACCTTTAATAGGATTGGCTCCTCGTAGAGCTCACTTTAGAAGAGTGACAATTTGGTAGTATGTTACTGGTGGTTTTTCCTGAATTGGGTTTTCATGTTCAATCAAAGTGTCATACTTGTGTGAATATTATTTGATGTGCTATGTTGTTAAGAGTTTTATAATCTAAAAGTTGATTACGTTTGGACTGTGGATTGCAAGTTTATGTTACTGATTATATTCTATAGAAGACTAAGTGGATTGTTGAATAGATCTAAGTTGGTTGAAGTGTTTAAAATTTTAATTGGTACATCTAACCCGAGGATAACTAATTCACCCCCTCCCCTCTCAGTTATTCTAAAATTATTCTAACATGCCTTACAACTCGACATGTTGCATGTAATGTTTGGTACTTGATGAATGATAGTTGGAATCTATTTATATCTTGTTGTTTTTATGTGTATTCATTGTGTTGATGTTGGTTTCAAGGTTTGGCCTATCCATTATTTGATCCTACATTCTTGACTGCGTCAAAAATCTTATGTGCACTTGCCTTAGCCATGTAGTGACCTCCACATACTATACTATGCATTTCAATCAACTTGTCTTCCTGATTTTGATTAACACACTTCAACATTACTCCTTCACTGCTTCTCCACCATAGATTACCACCCACTATGGCATACTTGATTGCATGAAACTTTAGAGATCTCCTTTTTTTCTCATCGATACCCTCAGAGTACTTCATTTTTTGTAGGTAGATATTATATCCTTGCACTATTCACAACAATCCAGGTCACATATATATGGCCTTTTCACTTCTTCAATCTGATTAATCTGGCTATCATCTAGATTTTCTTGAGACATGAGATTAGCTAACCCTTGGCCTCTTACTAGATTGGTGATTTGGATCTCAATATTAAATTCTTAGATCATTTTGATCCATCTACATCTCCTCCCATATACCTGTTGTTGGGTGAAGATATCCTTGACTACTACACTGAGTACATATGAAACAACTATTGCTCCCATCAAGAAACATCTAAATGCCTTAACTTCCTTCACTAGTTAATATGGTCATTTTTCATTAATGTCATACTTTAACTCAATATCTTGTAGGGATTTAATGAAAAATGCTATTGGTTGCTCAAATCCCTTATAATTCTTTTGAAGCAAAACTACAACTATTTTGTGGAATGATGAAAAAGAAAATATTTGCATAGGTTTGGTATAGTATGGTGTCCTCAAGATTGGGGCATCTTTAAGGGTTTTTTTAATCTCTTAGAAAGCCACACTTGGCTCTCCCTCCCAATCTATCTTAGCACCTTTCTTAAGCATCTTGGAAATTGGCCTACTAATCTCTACAAAATTTGTCACAAACCTTCTAAAAAATTTCATATATCCAAAGAAAAATTGAATACATTTTACATTTTTAAGCCTAGGCACCTTGTTAATTACAACCACTCACTGCAGATCCATCCTAACCCCATCTTTTGATATAATATGGCCAAGAAGTTTTCTCTTAGTCACTCTAAATGCACATTTTTGGGGTTTAGTGACACACCATATACAATAGACTTTCCAAATATTTTCTCTAAGTGATTCAAGTTATCTTCTTCCTTCTTTGAATGGTTAGTAAGGTCATCTTGGTACACAACAAGAAAAACATCGGTAAAATCTACAAAGGCAACATCCACGGCTCTTTGAAATTTTGCACCTTCATTTACCAATCCAAAATGCATCCTAACATAAATATATGTCCCCTATGGAGTTGTAAATGTTATTTTGTATTGTTCTAAATCCTTGACCATTACCTAGTTATACCTTGAAAAGTCATCCATCATGAACATAAGCTCACATCTAGCGACCCTTTATAACATAGCTTCCATGTTGGGCATACAATAATTATCCTTTAATGAAGATACATTAAGATTTTTGAATCCACACATAATCTAATATCACCAGTCTTTTTTCTCACTGACATAAGGTTAGAAGCCTAAGATGAATGTCTGATAGATCTTATGATACCTGCATCTCTAAACTTCATCAACTCTTCTTACATTTTGGGTGCAAGAGTAGGGTTAATAGGCCTCTTTTTTTTCTGAAAGGTTTTACATTTTCATTCAGAGGGATAACATGTTGAAATAAATCCTCTCTATAAATTTTCAGATCATCATAAGACTAGGAAAAGATGTGTATGTATTTCCTCAACAAGTCAATCAACAATTTTCTCACTTTTGGTAACATCTTCTTTCTAATGTGTAATTTATTGGGTGTTTCATGTGTACTAAGACTAACCTCCTCCAAGTCATTAGGATTTGTGGTAACATTGGTATTTTTTTATTTTATCATTATTATCAAAAGCTCTTTCCAACACCACCAAGCCTCTAGCAACCTTTTTTGTCTTTAAATGTATAACCTCATTACCAAATACCATCTTATTTCCATCAATCACTTCCACATAAGCACTAAAATTAGTTTCTTGGCCATCATATTGTTCCTCACAACTAAGTAACCTTAATATATCATGATCATCATAAAAAACCTACCAATTCTCCACATTATCAGGGATAGAAGGTCTAGTTTTCACTTCTACCTTGGAAATTCCTACAAAAGTTATGTCATCAGGATTTGATACAATATTGATGAACAAGTTATCCATCTTTTTATAGCTTTTATCTATCCATTCTATCCCAAAAGTATCAACATTTTCTATCTCATCCCAAACTACATTTCGGCATTGTTTCAATCTTTTGTTCTTTGATGCATATTTGGATATGATTTGGGACACAACTAACTCTGAATCTCCCAAAACCTTAAGATTCTTGATACCATTTTTTTCTGCTAATCTCAGTCCCAATAACATTACTTCATACTCTGCTACATTATTAGTACATGTAAAATCTATAGTAAATGAAAACTTGTAAGTTCTCACATTTGGTGAAATCAATAAAACTCCTATGCCTAACCCTTCCTTAGAAATTGCACCATCAAAATACATAGTCCACAAGTTCACCTTATTAGATAAGTTATTGATATCATCTATCAATAATGTAGGTTTCATCTTCTCTCCTAATACCAATCCTTCCACTCTGAATGTATTTATATCAGTGTCCACAAAGTAATTCATATTATCATCTACTTGTTCAATCATGTGGGACACTCTTTTTTCTCTATTAATTTTCATATGTTTATCATCAATGTGAAGGTAGAAAAAGATAAATACCCCCAATTGCAACACTCCACTTACTAGATAACGACATTCCATAATGAGGTGGATTATCAATTACCAACACACTCATTATCAAATCTTTCTCAGGGAATGAAGCTAACTTATAAGGGAAGGCCTTATTAGTACCTATAACAAGAACCTCTCTAGAGTCCAATGCACAACACCTACCCTGAGTTGTATCCACATTCAAACCTAAATATTACATTATCTTATAAGGCATCACAATGTTAGATGCACCAGAATCTATCATGCAGTTCTTAACAACTTTTCCATTGATAATAACACTTAGGTAAAATGAATCAATATTTCCCAAATATGCATTCAAAGTGCTACCCAAATACATCTGATGGATTTGAGAAGTAAAACCCTCAACCTTTGTTTTTATTTTCTTCCCTTCTCTCTCTCTCTCTCTCTCTCTCTCTCTCTCTCTCTCTCTCTCTCTCTCTCTCTCTCCTTAGCTAAACTAGACTCATTCACTTTCTCCATCTTTATAGATGAGGCACTCTAGACCCAGGCCATAGCCTTTTCTTTATGTTCATCTATCCTCATCATTTCTAGCAAAGGGACTTTTATAGTAATTTGTGAAAGAAACTACAACATATCAACAAGAGTATAATTTGGAAATTCAAAAGACATACCTGGTGATTCCTTCTCAATTTTTTTCTTAATGCTTTCAACATTTGTTTTTTTCTTAAATTCCTCTTCAGAAGATGTAGAAAACATGTCAGTAACCTTTTCTTTAACATTGGATGAAGTATCTTCAAATCTTGGATTTAGGACTTCAACCCTCTTTGCTTTCCATTTCTTTCCTTTAATTTATTTTACCTTGACAAAAACCTTGTCCTTTTCACCCCTGATAGTGTTTACTTTGTCTTTCTTCTCCTTGATAAACAAACCATAGGGTTTACCATTTTCTTCCATTATTGTTATGTTCCTTAAATGATAGTTAATCTTCACTTGGGAAACTATGGAAAAAATGATCTTGTAAATATCCTCCTTAGAAGGTCTCCTAAGATCTGCAGAATCCTCTCCTTGCTCAACATTACATCTCTGATCATCAATATCATCTTCTTCATCAGAAAAGGCTTGAAGTTGATATGATTCACCTCTTTGTCTCTGCATATTTACATCTAAGTCTTAAAACTCACTATTAGAGACACTTTCACCTTCACCAAGGTATGAGTGGGCCATATTACATCAAAAATCATCATCATAAGTTTCTATATCCTCTTGTTCATTTTAAATTTCTTCATTTGCACAAAGAGATTGTGCAACAACACAATATTCTAGTGCATGGGGAGATTGATATGTCATACACCGCAATGAATCATCATTAATATTTTTAGTATTCTTGTGTAATGGATTAAGGGTAACTTTATCCTGATCTTTCTTCTGAGGTTGTTGTATGGGCTTCTCATCTTTGCAATTTATGTTATAAGGGTAATTTTTCAACCTTTGTTGTTTATTAAAATTGTTGAAATGAGGATTTTCTTGTTCAACATTTCTGTCATGTTTTATGTTGCTAACCTTTAATTCCTTCAAAGAATTTAACACTTTATCCAACTTATCTTCATCTTTATTTTTAGATACAAAAGATCTATCTATTTCTTTCTTATTCACCTTGTTTTTAACCAACTTAGGATCTTCTTTTCTTCCAAGCTTCCTTGAAGCTCTTCTATTGCTTTCAATATTAATAGACATCCTAACTACATCTCTCAGAGTATGAGGGTCTTTTTCTCCAATAAAATAGGCCATCTTAGCATCAAAGGCATTGAAATATGTTGTCAGACACACATTTACTTCTAATCTTAGTACTTGAAACAACTTATACATTGCCTTTTCGAATCTGATGTTAAAGTCAGTAGTAGCCTCATTTGGTGATTTCTTAATATTGTTGAATTTATTCAACATAAAAAATGCATTCGTATTGTTATCATACTATTCCTTAAAGCATTTATCAAATTCATCCCACGAGCCAATACTAGCATTTGGTAAACCCCTATACCAATCCCTAGCATCTTCAGTCAAAGATTAGACAAATATTTTCATCACTACATCCTCATGATCCACCCCATAATCATTCAACATATCAGTAAATTCTCTGAGATGCTCTTCACCAGTTACTGCATTGTTCCCATTGAATTTTGTGATTTTATCCCTCAACTCAATTGGGACTACATTAGGATGACCAAGGATTCCATCAAAAAACAATTGCCTATATCAATCCAATTGAATAGGATTCCTTTGAAATTGTCCTCTAGAAGCCTAACCACTATTACTTGTTCATGTCTATGTCCTAGACTGTTGTCTAGTTGAACCTTGTATTTGATTTACACCTAGATTTGTAGTCATCATTCCTATTCTAGGGTTTTTAACCCCTATAACTTGAGTACTTTGGGGATTTCTAGTAGATGTGGTAGTGGTAGCAATATTTGTTGTATCTTAGGGGTAGACCTAGAAGCTCCTTGAGTATTGGTCATACCTATGCCAATAAAAGGGTTAGTAAATGTTGATTGTTTAAGGAAATCTATTTTCCTCCTCATTTCTATTGAAGAAGCCTTAATCTCAATCTTCTCTAACTCTTATCCATTTAATCTAGTTATCTTTTGCTTCCCCTTATTTAAATTCGGACTAAGGGTGTCATTTACAAAACTTGGTTGGGGATTTATTTGGACTTTTAGATTTTTAATGCTAGGATAAATTTGGGATACAATTGGGCCTTCCACCAGAGGTTTAGGCTCCTCATAGTTCATAGCTTTCAGGGAAGCTAATTTTCTCAATAAGTTATCTCTCTTAATAACTACATTCATGACTTCAGATTCCTTTTCTCTCTTCTTTCTTAACTCCATATGCTCTTGGAGTTCTCTTCTTAGACTATTAATATCACCGAATACCTCATTAGGATCTAAAAGAGTAATTTTAGATCCAAATATGTCATCAAGATCTATAAAGTCTACATTATCCTATTCTTGAATAGGCATATAAGAGAATCATCTTGCGTGACTCAAAGGAGGAGGTACAACAATGGTTCTCTGGTGACTTATACTTCTATTCTGACCCCTTTTCTTTTCAGAATATTGAACTTGTGTTACTCCCTTATTTGAAATTGATGGTTCTTTCATTTCTTCTTGAACAAGAGTCTAAAACAAGGCTTCAAAAAACCCTAAGATATCAGAATCATAAGATTTAATGAAGTCTCACTACGCTCAGGAATAGGATGTAAAGATTCACTTGCATTTTTACCTTTTGGCTTCCATGATGCAGGAGCACTAATAGATTTTGCATCTTTCCTTTTTCATGCTTTCATCAGAGCCTTAGTAATCTCACCCTCTAATTCTTCTTCTAGATGTTGCTTCATGAATGCTCTGGTGTTTCTTTTCTTTCTCATAGTGCAAATATCCTTCCAAATTATTGCAAATTTTCACAACTACATGCACTAGTGTAAATATTTTTAGAGTTTCCAAAAAATTAAATGGAATATGAATTTATTCAAATTCACAACAAGTTCCCTGTTGGAGCTCAAAAATTTAGTATATGTTTTTGAGACCATATTCAGAAAATTGTCTAAGTGTCAGAATTGTGCATTTGAAAATCATTGAAAGATGCCTAGTTTGAGTGCATTTAAAATATGGACCTATTGATTTTCTTCAGGATTCACTTGGATAGGGTGTTCATCACCTATAATTTGACATTTTTAATAGGTTTTAGGTCCTAGGTTTTAGTCATGACAAGTTTTAGAAGTGGTCATTTAAGGGCATTCCCGAAAATCTGCATTTAGTGTGTTTCCTAAATTTCACTAAGTAGCCCACTTTAGAGGTGTGTATCTTTTTCCCTATGATTGATCATTGCATACTAGTTATTTCATCATACTGTAGGTATGAGGGTGAGTCATCTTTCCAAATTTTGGCCCTCCATGTGCTTGTTTGTCCTATTTGCCAGAGCCATTCCATTTGCAGATTGTCAAATTTCTCTGAGTGTGCATTGTTCAGAATTCTAAGTGGCCTACTTTGAGGTCTTTTAGTTTGTACCCAATTCAGGGTTGGGAATAATTGAGAGTTTTTTCATATTGTAAACTTGGAAGATTACTTACCTTAAGAATTCTAGGTCTTTGCCAATCCATTTGGCCACTTTCCCAGGCCAATTCCAAAACCAATTTCTGCTTATTTCACTATTTTTTATTCTGAATATGTTTGACATGCTGACTTTGGCATTTGATTGTAATCGACATTTCAACTTTCTAAGGAACCTAGTTATGGATTCATATTACCTATATGAGGGTGAATCAATGCCTAATTTTCCAGTTCCTGAAGATCTCAATGGGTGAGTTTTTGAAGCTAGTTCTGAAGGAGATTTATGCAGTTTGAAGTGTGGACTAAATCAGTATTTCTGAAGGGACATGTTTGATCGTTAAAATATTTTAGCTCAAATTTTTCTGAGTAATATCCTTTGGTGAGTATGCTTACATGATGGAAATGAAGCTATGTTTCTGATGGTGCTTTTTTGTGAGGGCTTTTTGTTAGTTTTTAAGGCTGCTCTCAGGTGCCAGTTGGTGTTATTTGGCAGTGTTGAAGAGAGTCAAGATTTGAGGTGTTGTGGTTAGGGGTTTGATACACTACGATTTGTTTCACTTTGGCTTCACTTTTAGGATGGATGGAGGGACTTGATGATACTAGCCTTCCACTTCATTACACTGACTATTTTGACAGGTCAATGAACAAACAAAAATATGTAAAATAGGATTGTAAAGATAAAAGAACATATTAAAGCTAGAAATCTATTGAATTTGAAAATACTAAGTCACTAGCATAGAAAACACAGGTAAGAGAACACAGGTAAGAGAGCACAAAGGCTGCCAGTCATGGGCGTGCATGGATGTTTGGTAGAGTTTGTAAGGCAAAGCATACTAATGGGAATATTTAGGCACCTTGAGATCATGGAACTATATATAGTTGGATGGCAAATTATATCAAGACATGGATTCCTTTTGTAGAGCACTTCTTGTTGCTTTTGGTGAAACTGAAAAGCCTACATTTATTATGGTCAAAACTCTCATTGGAAGGTTGTCTAAGGAGGGAACAACCAAAGCTCATCATGGAAAATTTGATGATGATGATGTTGAGAAAATAAGGAAAATAGTGCATTGGGAAGATAGAAAGCAATTTTATGTGATTCCAATGGTATATGGAGGAAGTGTAGACCTTGCAAGCTCAAACAAGGTTTTATTAAAGGAGTTTGAAGATTTTAAGCCAAAAACCCCATGGGGCAGGAACATCCATTTTGGTGTTAGAGAACATGCCATGGCGGGAATCTCAAATGGGATTGCTTTACATGGTAGTGGATTGATCCCATTTGCAGCAACCTTCCTCATTTTTTCAGACTACATGAAGAATTCAATGTGGCTTGTAGCCTTGAGCCACACTGGAGTGGTGTACATTGTAATACATGATTCAATTAGCCTAGGAGAAGATGGCCCAACACACCAACCAGTTGATCAACTTGCAGGTCTTAGAGCTGTACGTGCCCAATTTACTAGTTTTGAGGCCTGTAGATGGAAATGAAACAACATGCACTTATAAAGTAGCAATCAACTACAGAGATGGATCATCTATCATTACATTATTGAGGAAAAAAGTTGCCTACCCAACTTTTCATGGGGGAGCCTTCATGGTTTTTGTGGAGGCCAATGTTTTAAATCACTAAGCCAAGCTTGCATGAGTAGCTATCAAGCATAAGAGGCTGTACACACCATAGACTAGCGTAATTATAATAAAAGGAGGATGTCAGTCTAAATTACGCATGTGAGTGTGAAAGGAAGATGCTGGTATTGAGGCATGTGTTGGCCACTAAAATGAAGGGACCAAAGGTAGTCAACATGAATGTAATTGGTGTTAGGAATGGGAACACTGAGAGGGGGGGTGAATCAGTGTTCACTATATTTTAACTTTTCACTTTAATCTTTATATTAAACTTTAAATGCTTAAGTATTGAATTAAAAATTCACATAAACATGAAACATGAAATCAACACATGACATGAATATGGTTATAGGGAAACCCAAATAGGTAAAAACCCCAGTGGGAATTGACACCCACTAATAATCTGCACTAGTGTTTTGTGATCCTTGTTAGAAGATCCTTTACCTTGTTAGGAGTAGCTTTACAATGCTTTAAGTACAGTAGACCTTGTTAAGGGTCAAACCCTATTAGGATTCTTTTACAATAATCCCTTTTAGGGGAGTGGACTCACTGTCCTAGAGCTCACTACTCAAATGGTGAAGGCTACAACCTTCTAATCTCAGATACACACTATATCTGCCAGGTGAACTATCACTATGACACTACTTGTTAGATCAGTTCCTTTGATGCGCTGATGCTTTGACCTCTAGAAAAGCTCTAATACATCTTATGCTAACTTTGCATACTTCTACTCTTCTTATCACAACTCTCTATCAACTTCCATACTGAATACAATGGGCACATCTTATATTTATACGCTCATACAAGATAAACAATTAGGTCGGCCCTATAACTAATTACAAACAATGCTTCCAAATGAATTAGCTTAAGCGTGATTAAAATTAAACATATAAAAATGTTGGAAACCTAAATACAATGGGCACATAGCCTTTACAACATTGCATAATAAATGCAAACCAAAATACTGACTGTCGGCTCCATGCTCTGTTCTTTATTGGCACACATTGGCTGTGCAACTTAAATTGACTGTAACTTTCACATCCTTGCATATCTTCTTATGCTGTCATAGACTAAGCATAATTATAGTCTAACCAAATTAACTTCTAGGTCACATACCATAATTCATCTGTACACATGTGTGCTGATGCTCTAAGTTGCAGGAACTTTGTACACTGTCCAGTCTTCAAAACTTAACTGAATTCTGATCTTTACATCAAGTGCGCTAACTCCAAACTACTGTATGACTTTGTTGCCATAATGAAAACACTATATCAAGTCATATACACTAGTATAGCCAAATTGCCAACAATCTCCCCCTTTTTCATTGATGGTAACAGAGGAATATGGCCAAGCTGCTAACTGTTCCTTAACACAAAAAACTTTTGTCTTCTATACATTTCTTATACATAATCTTATATCTCCTTATACATATATACTCCATATTCTATACACAACTCCCCCTTTGACATTAATGCCAAAGGTGTACCAAAAAACTGTATCTATACATACTTACTAAGGGAAAACATCCGGATATGCTATCTTAAGGTTTTGGATCTCCTTCTTCCAAAAGGTTATCAAAGAGTTAACTATCTGGAGATGGGTGCATAATGCATATTGAAGCTTCTCCATCATCTTCAAATCTATGCTTAGACCTTGATCATAGGTTATCATGGTGGCATTAATCTCCTTTATATTCTGATTGAGAGTGTCTAGTGAGGGTGCAAGAGCATTCCTTAACTGAGTTTGTGTAGACCTTATCTTTTCCATCTCTTTCTCTACCTTCTCAATTTTGTCCAAATGACCTTGGTAGACATTGTTGCACATGTTTACATCAGTGGATGTGTCTATCACTAAAATCTTCACCTAATCAATCATAGCTTCTACCTCTTTTATTTTCTTAAGATGGGCATCAGTAAGCTTATCCTGATTCATGCATTTTGCAATGAATTTCCTTCCTTGATCAACAAATTCTTTTAAAGATGCTTGACCAGTATTGAGTGAATTCAAATCTAGTGCAAAGTTGCTCATCAACTCATTCAATCTCTTCTCTAGGTACTTCTCTTTTACAAATTTGGATGCAGATTCTTCAAGGCTTGAAAAATTACTTTTGAACTGTGAGATGACTATACTCACATCATCAACTGAGTGTACCTTGGACACTTTCTTGTCTACAGGCAACAAACTATTCAATATATTCATAGATTCCACAAGGAGAGGATTTCTCATGACTTGTTTCTCCTTTTCCTTATCCAAAGATAGGATGCTGAACTTAATCAGGTCTTCTTCTCTCCATGAATCCAAACTAGATGTGTTAGGTGTTAAACTTAACAATAATGCTGAGGAGGGAGTGTTATCCATCACTTCTAGTTTTACTTTGGCTAGTTCAACAGAAGTTTCATCTTTCTCTTGTTCTTTTCCTTCCATCTTATCTTCTTCTTCCTTATTTGTTACATTTTCAATCAATACCTCTTCTTGCTAACTGGGAGGTGTGTTGCTACATAAGATTTCAGCTTCTTGAGTGCTCATAAAAGCTTCCTCAAACTTGTCTAATTCTGTGTCAGTGGCTGCCATGGCTATCTCAACACTATCAATGATAATGGTGCTATCCTTGAGTGATTCTGACATGGGCACAGACTTGTCTACCTCTATTTGTACTTCCACTATAGGCACTAAAACTTGAGGACCTATAGAATGTACATTGATGGTCTCTAACCCTTTGGTAACCATTGTGGGTATAATAGCTGTGGTTGTTGTAGGTGGATACATGCTTCTATCCATAAATACCTTTTCAAAGGCTTTCTCTGTCTCTTTTGCAATTAGCTCATAATTCTTATCCACTATATTTAGAGTTCTTGTCTTAGTTCTGAGGTGAGGCTTCACCATATCTAACAACAATTTCTTTTCTTCTAGCTCACATACAGGAAGGGTATCATCAAGAATCTTTTCCCTTATCTGGTGATCTTCCTCAATAGCCTGTCTCTTTTGGAATTCAAGGATATTCCATACATTGTCAGGAATCATTGTTTTTAGTTCCAAGACTATCCTTTTGAACTTGATCATGTGCTTTATGATCATGCTATGAATCTCTGACTTGTCAATTTCACTAAACTTGTCATAAAACTTCCCTACTTGATCAATTCTACCCTCATCAACTATCTTGGCACTTAGCACACCAAGACTGGGTTTAAAGCTTACTTTAGGAGGTGCTTGGGTGTTCCTTCTATTTCTTGTGACTCTTGAGGATGGATGACTGGTGCCAACCTCTTTCTTCCTCTTAGCTATGGTCTTATACTCTGGAGAAGTAGTAGGATCACTGGATTCCTTGGGCACAGAAGGAGTATCATCAATTATATCCTTCTGTACATCAGTTTTTTCTAACTTCACCTTCTTCATCTTAGGATCATGAGATTCTACCTTAGTTTCATCTATGCTATTCAGTTCTAAAGCAATCTTTTGTTCTTTTTCTTTGTCAAGATTTTCTTGAGATACACCATGTATTCTCAAGATTTTTGATGTGACTTTGGTAACCTTTCTTTTTGTTGATGTGCTGTTAAGTTTATCATCTTCTTCTTTTGTCTTTTCTTCATATGTTCCCCATCTAGGTTCATTAGGATCTGTGGGGACTGATAGTAGTACCTGCACATATGCTTCAAGGACTTGTTCCTCTACCTCATACCCAAGTGGATGAATCCACTTAGTTCTTGGCTCAATAGATTCCATACAAGTTGTATTAGTTTCAACCATAAAGCATATTGAATCCTTGTACTTTTCCACAATGCTCTCTAGAATTCTGTATCTCATTTTCATCTTAACCCTAAAGGTCTTCAATTCTAATGTAATGTAGTCTCTTAATGTGCTCTTAGTGGATGCCTTGTCAGATATCTATGGCATGGTAGGAATGGACTTGTCCAAATACATATCTAAAACTCTTCCAACTATATGAATGTACATGTAGATGATTAATGACCCAAACCTAAATATCTTTGTCTTGTCATGCTTGATAGCCTTGATGTTATCAATCAACTATGCATGCAGGATCTCACACAAGTTGAACTCTCCATCTTCCTTCACAAGTTTGATGGCTGCTAGAATAGTGCCTGCATACATACTATTCACCCTGCTAGTGTGATGAAACTTGTATCTCAGTATCATAGACATCAATTTGATGTTTGCTTACTTGATAGATTCAATTGTCATGCCGCCCCTATCACTTCTTGACTTACATGTTTTCTCAACCATCTTTTTGACATCCTTTCCCATAGGAAGGATGATGCCTATTCTAGAAAGGCCTGTCATCTCATATATCAAGTCACTGGTGATTATTACTGGCACATCACCAATCCAAAACAAATCATCATGAATTCTGCTCAATAAAATCTTTATCCATTCTATCTCATAGAATTCATATGCCATAGCATACTCAACAATAGGGTGATCTTTCCATTTAGCATATTCATCCAATAATGTTTTATTTGGTTTCAACATGGTATCCATGTGCGCCCTTAACCTATCCAATCCAACTAGTTCCTTCTTACAGTAGATGTAAGCCCTAATGTCTTCCACATGCATGACGCCCATAGGTGTGTGGGAGAAAGCTCCCTCTAAATCATCTAGGATTGACTTAAATGGGTGCTTCTTGAATATGTAGCTCTTCTTCTTAGAAACATAAAATACTATGGGAGTGGCCATGACTTACTTGTTAATTGCTTTCCAACTGAACTCTAAGATAATCCGAAGGCTTCCAAATCGGCGCAATGAACTAGGGTTTCTGCTACCGACCAAATGCACTGCAAACACTGATAGATCAATCTCCAAGTCTTCACAACAACTTCCAAGGCTCTTTCTTCTCTTTAATCACTCTAAATTTTAATGTAATGAGTGATCAAACAACTTTTTGTGTACTTAAAGTGAGAATTCCGCCATTAATGCAAGTCTCGTTAACCAGGTTGTCACTTCAAAATTTCCAACTCAAGTTTTGCTGATAGTCAGCATGTGCGCTCTTGCACAAAGGTTCCTTTACACTCCAAAAGCTTAAGTCCAAAGGCGCATACTTTGAGAATGAGTATACCAGCCAAGCAAGGGTCTAGAGCCAAATTAGCTCCCCTTATGACCCTGAGGGCCATTCATCCAGATGTAGAGGGTGCATCCACTATGGATGCATCCAATACATTCTCATCAACTTTGTCCTTCTTTCCTTCTGACCAAATCAAGTTTGCATCTTGTAAGGCTTTCAAAAACTTGACTTCTCCTTCAGGATCCAATACTGGTTCTTCGGCCTTTTTAGGGCTTTCCTAACCTTGCATCCTTGATCTACAAAACTTTGAGATATGTCCAACCTTGTTACAAGAATGAAAAATGACTAGAGGTCTTATATTCCTTAGCGCATTGACATGAGTCACCATTTTACATTGTTTTGCTGAGTGACCATTATAGTTACATATCTGACATGTAACATTCTAAGAACTTCTTACATTTGTCTGATTCTAATTTCTTTGATCATGTTGAATCCTATTCTTCTTACTAGTCTTGCAATTCATAGCTCTATGACCAAATCTATTGCATGAATAACAGTAACCATTAAAAGGTCTTTCCTTTGTACAGTTCCTTGCAATGTGTCCTTGCTTGTTACAAGAAAAACAAGTGTGTTCTCTAGGCTTGCGCTCATTCTTAGGAGGACCACCATTGTATTTGGTTTGATCTTCAGTCTTCTTAGTATCAGTAGAGTCTTTTTGTATCTCCTTTCTTGATTGCACATTGTCAATCTAATTTTGTGCTTCATTGTATCCAATACAGCTAGTGTCTCCTTTGGCTCTTCTTGCATACAACTAAGATTCTATCAAATCAGAACTGGTGTGCAATTTGTCAATGTGATTCTTTGCTTCTTTCAATTCAGACTCCAATCTTTCTTTGCAATTCCTTAGCTCCAAGATTTCCATGTTGGCTTCCCTTAATTCCTCATTGAGTTGAAGGTTCTCCTTGATTTGTTCATTGTAGACTTCTTGATTATTGATCAACTTATCATCAAATTCTTTAAGTAGCTCTTTCATAGATGCGTTGTCTTTATTCATCTTCTTGACCTTTTCTCCTAGATCACTGTTAGAGAATTCTTTTAGATCCCTTCTTAGCTTCTTGATAACTAATTGAGCATCACTGAATTTCTCTTTTAATTCTTCAATTTCTCTTTCAGATTTGTCAAGGTCTTCAAGAGTGGCTTCAAGATTTTTCTTCAAATGTTTCATTTTTGCTTTGTCCATGATCTCCTCAAGAGGTTAAACTTATTTGTTGAGGACTAGAGCTCTGATACCAATTATTAGGAATGGGAACATTGAGAGGAGGGGGGGGTGGGGTGAATCAGTGTTCACTGTATTTTAAATTTTCACTTTAATCTTTATATTGAACTTTAAATGCTTAAGTATGAATTAAACATCATAAACATGAAAAATGAAATCAACACATGACACCAATATGGTTACGGGGAAACCCAAATAGGTAAAAACCTCAGTGGGAATTGACACCCACTAATAATCTGCACTAATGTTTTATGATCCTTGTTAGAAGATCCTTTACCTTGTTAGGAGTAGCTTTACAATGATTTAAGTATAGTAGACCTTGTTAAGGGTCAGACCCTGTTAGGAGTCTTTTAAAATAATCCCTATTAGGGGAGTGGACTCACTGTCCTAGAGCTCACTGCTCAAATGGTGAAGGCTACAACCTTTTGATCTCAGATACACACTATATTTGCTAGGTGAACTGTCATTGTGACACTGCTTGTCATATTAGTTCCTTTGATGTGCTGATGCTTTGACCTCTAGCAAAGCTCTAATACATCTTATGATGACTTTGCATACTTCTACTCTACTTATCACAAATCTCTATCAACTTCCATACTGAATACAATGGGCACATCTTATATTTATACGCTCATACTAGATAAACAATTAGGTCATCCCTATAACTAATTACAAACAACGCTTCCAAATGAATTGGCTTAAGCATACTTACAATTAAAAATATAAACATGTCAGAAACCTAAATACAATAGGTGCATAGCCTTTACAACATTACATAATAACCATAAACCAAAATACTGACTGTCGGCTCCATGCTCTGTTCTTTACTGGCACACACTGGTTGTGCAACTTCAATTGACTGTAACTTTCACATCCTTGTGTATCTACTTATGCGCTCATAGAATAGGCATAATTATAGTCTAACCAACTTAACTTCTAGGGCGCATACCATAATTCATCCATACACATGTGCACTGATGCTCTAAGCTGCAGGAACTCTGTACACTATCCAGTCTTCAAAACTTAATCAAATTCTGATCTTTACATCAAGTGTGCTGATTCCAAACTATTGTATGCCTTTGTTTCCATAATGACAACACTATATCAAGTCATATACACCAGTATAGCCAACTTGCCAATAGTTGGGGCTTGTGTTAGATACAAACAATGCAAACAAGGTTGTTTTGCATGAATACCAACAAGGAGTATGCATGAGGCTTGAGAGAAGTGCCAGTCCCTTTTGGATTGGTGTGTAAGTGTTAAAATTGATGACAACAACACAAATAAAAGGAAGGTGCCAGTGAAAAAATAGGGAAAAGAGTGCATAAGCATTAAAGGGGAGCTGCCTGCATCCAAGTAGAGGTATTTTTCTTGAGAACCAGATACCTATCATGGCAATGTGTTAGGAGTATGGGAACTTGCATGAGTATTTGGGGTCTTACGCAAGGCAAGAGCTAGGAGGCACCATCAATAAAATGGAGAAGATAACATAATGAAGAATGGTGCACATTGTTAAGTGATGGCATTCAAACATAAGTGGGAGGTAATGTGCACCATGTTGTGTGGTGTGCACATTGGTCTTAAGGGATGTGTGAGTTTGTTGGGTGCATGTGCTTTATCAAATACAAGGGAAATGGCTAGCAGCTGGATGGGTACATGGGTCAAGAAATGGAACCGTATTTCTATTGTGTGGTGCTTGTAGGCTAAAATAGTGGGACTTACATGTGGAGGAAAATAATGTTGTTGCTTCCCCTTGTGATAGTATACTCCCGCGCAATGTTAATTGGAGCTGCATGAAATGTTTAAAGTAGGACATACATCTACAATAAGGTTTTTGTAAGAGTTTATAGAGGGACCCAAGCATTCACCAAATAGAATGCAACCAACAAATAACATAAGACCACATTTTGCCTTAATGTGTGAGTTTTTTTTTCTTTGGGGCATAGTGCATATGCCAGTCAAAACAATGTTGCGTGAAGACCAAAGCGGCTTCCTAGCTTGCACAAATAAATGAGAGACTCATGCATTGAGATGAAGTCTATGTGAGCAGCTTGCAACCGTTGGTAACCTGCATAATGTGGAGGCTCGTGCATAGGCCAGGAAAAGAAAACAAATGTGCTGGGGATTTTATCCCACATTCAAAAGGGCTAGTGTGCCACTAATGTTTATATACACCGACACTCACTACATTGGTAAAGTGAAGTAAGAAGAGAGGCTATGATCACCTCATGCCCTATGGGCTTGCCTCAATGCATGTGCAAACTGGGCACTTAGAGAAATTTTGGAATGAAACCTAAAAACCTTTAGCGAATTAATCCCACATTGATCCCAGATTGGTGATTTGAGGTAAATAAATGGAACAACACTCACATTGAAGGTAGAATGAAGAGCGGAGGCTCTCTGCACATGAGCTCTTGGAGGTGCCTCAGGATGCATGCCAGGGGGCCTGAGATAAAGATATTTTGTAGATGAGCATTGATAAGGACCTGAGGTGACATGTGGCGCATGGTCATGCATTCGCAAAATGAGACCAGTGGTTAGCCAAAAATTTAGAGATTAAGTGGGTAGTTAGTTAGCTATGGTCGTTGGGTCCTTGAATACTTGGCAGTTAAGACAAAGCATTCCCATGAGATTGTGAGAACACTTGGTCATTGGTTCTCTGAATTCTTGGCAGTCAAAGGCAAGCATTTAGAGATCTGGAGATAGCATTAGTTGCCCATTCTCCAGATCTAGGTGGTTAATGAAGAAATATTCTAAGATTGGGCGAATGGGTTCAATCATCCATTCTCTAGATGTAATCTGAGGTCAAGACACCATTCGTAGATTCAGAGATCAAAGCTATTCACGCAATTGCTAGACTTAACCATGGTTAAGGAGTCCATTCAGAGATCTAGAGAATGAAGGCATTCGCCCAATCTCCCAACCAGAGGTCAAGTCTTGAGTTTAGTCCGAGCATCTAATCATAACATGATAAGTGTCAAATTTTGGTGGCTTCTGGGCATCATATGTAGATTTAAAATGCCAAAGAATTTAAAATGTGACATAGTCTAGACATTAGGATAAATTCCAAAAATTTAAATGATGAACCTGATTAGAGATTTAATGCCTGGGAGTTCATTTTTTATCTGAATATAGACATGTAATGTGTTTTTAGAAATGGGAGAAGACAAGGAATCTTTTGGCAATCATTATTTTCAGTTTCAGAGAAGTGGGAAAGAGCAATATGAGCTAGGAAATTTGAGATCAAATCAGTTTATTTGGGAAATGATTGCAGGCATGAGGATCAGTTTAGAAAATTAGTTGCAGATCAAAGTTGTAGAGGAATATTGGAGATATTTTGATGCTAAGTGGACAGCTGTTAGTTCTGTGTAATTGATTTCATTTTCCTATATCTTTGATTTTTCTCTCTATTGTAAAGGATGTTGAAAATTTTATTGTAAGGAGAGGCTTTAGCTCCATTTTTGATCTTCCTGAGAATGTTTGTCAGATTTGGAATGTATTGATACATTGAATTTCTACCTGAGTACATTGGAATCCCTTGCATATCTGTGTTGTCTTTTTGTCTGAATTCTTGAGCTTTTGTGTGTTGAATCTGCAAGGCATTTTTAGTACACCATTTACAAGGTGTATGTGATTTTAATCTCTAGTTCCTTTCAAGGAAAGGGTAAAATCTTTAGGTTAATCTCTGAGAGCTTAGGACTTTTGCAAGAATTTGATGATCAAATGTGTTTAAGAGAGGGTGATTTGCAAGGCACTTCATCTAGGTTCCGAATGTTTTTCATTTAGGAGTTCTCTATAGATGTATGTTTTCTTTTCCTGACTCTCTGCCATAGGATAAGGCACTGGTCAATCCTTAATTTGTAGGATTTTATCATCAACAAAACTTAAAAGACTATTTACTTTCATGTATGTTTGAAAGAGCTGATAAGATTAGGTTTGTGTCAAGGATATAAACCAGTATTGTAATGCTTTGAAGAAGTAGATGTGAGATAGGTACACCCACCTGTAGCTAAGAGCTCAAAGTGAAGAAGGACTTGGTCCTTATTAATTAGTCTTTTCTTGTGTGAATCAGGAGTCTAGGAATCAGAGAGTTCTATCTAAGCACTTAGGACTGTGTTTTAGGATTCAACAAGAAAAATCACAAACATTCCCTTTCAAAACTCCTATAATTCTCACTTTCCCACAAGGATATCTCTATCTCAAATATTTTAATCACCATTGAACAACACAAAATCAATGTAAACATAGATCTATGGGCTCAACCTTCAAACCATAGAAATAATTTTTCATATACTTTATGCAAAACTCAATGGATATAGAATCATTTGGGTACACATTTAATATCTTCAACAATACTTTTTTTATCTCATCCTCAGTAGAGTCACCATGTTGTTGGTTCCCAGGATAAGGTTTTCTCATAAATGACACCAAGTGACCCACTTATTTACCTAAATAGATTCCAACTCTTATGATTAATAGATAAACAAACTTGGACCAACTAATAAGGAAGACTCAAACCCTTCTACACTTTAGGCTCTGTAATACCTAGAAGGGTAATCCTGTGATTCTCCTATAATCTCTATGCCAAACTTATAGTCAGAATCAATTAGGTAGATAAATCTCATATCAAACTCAACATAATAAGGAGATGCTAAATAATGGCTAAATATTCATTAAATCATAACTTAAATTGGATCATGAGATAGGGTATTTCAATAATTTCAACATACACAAACTAAAGATAAAATTCATTATTGTTTCAAAATGATTTAAAGAAATAGGAATGAGAACAAGAAAAACTAGTAAACACCATGACTTAGATTAGTGCCCTATCCATTGGGTTAATTATAAATTTGATATACATCAACACTTTATGACAAGATTTTTTCTTCATAATCTTTGGATCTAAAATAGCATTACCTTACAATATATTTCAATAGAATTTATAACCTAAATTACTTATTGGAATCCTTGAATAATCCCTATGAGTGTGTGATTCAAATATCCAAGCATTTTAATCAATTCCCTAAATCAAAGCATGAATACAAACCACTTACATCATAATAATGTACTGAATTAATAAGATCCTTGAACAAATTAAGACAAAACACATAGAATTCAAATAAAGGAGAGAAATAGGCCAGAAATATATATTTTCATTTATTTGAAGTTACTCTTGTCATACAATGAGACATACTTGTAATTTGACTCAAAACCTGCAACAAAATAGCATCGACTCTTTGTATTTTCTCAGTAAATGTTTACAAAATTGTTTAAAATACATAAACTTAAATTGGGACCGACAAACCTAAACAATCAACTCTATCAGAAAAGGATTAAGACCCTTTGTATCATGGAATTTATTCCATTTTATAGAAACATGGGAGAAAAAATCTAAGGTCTAGAGGAGACACATGTCATATATTCATTTGACATACAAAAATAGAAATTTACAAAAGTACTTTAGAAGAGACAAAACTGGAAATTGCATAAAATGAGCATGCCTTTTACTTGATTTCATGTTGCACATTTTGAAGAGAAATCCTCTCTTGTGGGGACCGATGACTACCCAAAAAAAACTTGGAAAATGTTGCAAAAGAGACAACATAAAGTAGGCACATCAAAAAGTTAGAGGCTAATTGTTTTCCCTTAAACCTCTGTGTATTCCTTTACCTAGATAGAAAATTCTTTATCCGTAGACCACTCAAAGTTCATGACCTCATCATCCTCAGCCCTATAAGGATTGTATTTCATAGCACAATGATTTGATTCCTTTTCAAATGCATCAAAAAATGTGCTAGTGTTTATAATCTTATCCATACTTTTTTCTAGCATACCAACATCAAAATCTTCACAAATGGGCTTCACCTAAGCATAAATTATCTGCCTTGCTTGATCCTTCAATATCTATAAAGGTTTGATATTTCCTTGCTAATTAATTATGCTTGGAAGAAGAGTGCCATATATCCAATTAAAATTACTAATCAAATCTCTCTTTCTTTTTTTCTATATTTTTGAGTAACATCTGAAATTCTTGTAATATTTTGACTAATGCACAGATTGGAGTAATAGCTAGTGGCATATCCCTATGATAATTTGACCCCAAAAGGATCAATCGCAACTCATTTTCCCTTTAAGTCTACTTATCAAAAAGAGGAACTGCCACTTCCCTATCCCTATCAAAATTATGAATAGCATCAGACAATAGAGAATAAAATCCATGGATTCTTACCAACTTGTCATAAAATTTCTCATTTAAGTGATAAAGAATAGTGTGCACAATTTATTTCTTCTTAGATACTGATTTCCCTTTAGTCTCAACAACTTGGTTTTTCAAATCCTTAATCTTTTGCAGTAACTTCCCCTTAGTTGGATCAACTAATCACTCAATTTTCTCAATGATTGGGGGTACATGGGAAGTAAGAGATGATTCTTTCTCAACATCTTGAACACTAGCAACATTAGAAGAAGAAGGAACATCCTTAGAAGATGCTAGAGGTGTTGTGATGGTAGAGAGATGAGAAAATAATTGTGAAATATGCTACTTAAGTAGGGAAATCTTAGTTTCTAGTTGTATGCAATTAAAACCGCTCTAGCTGCACCATAAATCAAAACATGCAAATACGAGAAATATAAAGTATTTCTAAGATCTTCCCGTTCTTGGGAAAGGTTAAGAATATTAGAATAATTATATAAGTTATGGAAGGAATCTTGCGTGTATGGAGGATAATGAGGTGGATTTCCCTTGTCAAAGGTAGAGGAAGAATAAGGAATGTGATATGAGGTGGGTATTGCTTGAGGATTAGGATTTGGCATTTGAAAGTCCTCAAACATTTTGTGAAACCAATCCATGTTCATGATGCTTGGATGAGGGGTTTTGAATTAGAATTAGAAATTGGCATGGATGAAGATTTGAATTGATAATTAATGGATTGAAAGATATGACGATGGATGAAATATGAACTTAGGACCAGGAGAAAATTTGGACTTTATTTTGATTAAGGATAATTGATTGAATTGATTTGAATTAAGAGGAGAAAACCTCAATATTAGGATTGGATTTATGATTGGATAAGGGCTTAGGATACCCTTAGTGAAATAAGATCTAATGATGTGCAAACAACAAGGATTAAAGGGTGATTATTTCTAACTCAAAGATAG
Source organism: Chamaecyparis obtusa (assembly GCA_027943335.1). Taxonomy (NCBI): domain Eukaryota; kingdom Viridiplantae; phylum Streptophyta; class Pinopsida; order Cupressales; family Cupressaceae; genus Chamaecyparis; species Chamaecyparis obtusa. Next base: position 239,393 of record BSBK01005266.1, on the reverse strand, counting down.
ACCAATGATTAAAATAAGAGGAATAGGATTGTCACTCAATACAGACTAATATTCTCAAGTGACAAGGATTGATTATTTTCTAAGGATGAGAATCTTTCCAACACTTTGGTAAATCTTTATACCTTGGATTGATGATAGGATTTGATTTAAAGATTGATAAGGATTTGGTAAGGACTTATTTTTTAATTGATTTTGGATTTGATTGCTTCTCAAGGTAAGTACAAAGGAATGATGGTGCTCCTAAGTCTATAGTGGAAGATTTAATGAAAATTTGAATTAGAAGATGACATGGATGAAGATTAGGATTGAAAATGGATGAACTTTAGAAGATAAATGAGGGATGTTTGAATAGAGGTGAATGACTAATGGGTGATTAGGTTTTGGATGAAAGGGAAATATGCATTGCAATAGGATTTGGTTGGAATGATATGAGGTTGACAAGTGGATTGATTGGGATGATGTGGTGATTATATTGGAATTAATGATGAAATTGGCTTAAGGAAGTGGATATTGATGTAGATTATGAAAGAAAATTAGGATGAATATTTGGACCTTGATTGAATGATTAGGAAGATAATTAAATGATTAGGATGGTTAAGATAAGATGGATAATTAGGACCTCAATTAGATTAGACAAAATTGATTAGGACTAAGGTCCTAAATGATGGATTATGAATAGATTAGATGATTAAGGCTAAAGGAATGATTGGAAGGATTAAAAAGGTGATTAAGATAAGAGGTATGATGATAATGAGGTTGTTGATAGATAGAAGAGGTGATTTGAAGTTCCTTGGAGTTAAAATTGACAAATATATTTTTGTTGTACTTGAAATTTTTGTTTATTTTTTTGAATTTTTTGAGCTTTTTAAAATTTTTTTTGGACTTTAGTTTTATATATATATTTTGGTTTTCAAATTTTTTAAGTTTTTATGATGTTTTTGTATTTTTTAATTTACAAATACAAAACACATAATGAAATAATGCAAAAGACAAATTTCCTAAGGTTCAATTTGGTTGACGTGTCCCCTTTTTGTTTCAAGTGGAGAAGGTTTTAAACATTCAAACACACCAACAACCTATTCAAGTTTTAACTAGGATGTATAAGATCAACTAAGGGATGTCCTTGATATACACAAGGTATGTGAGGCCCAAATCCGTAGATGAAAGAGAATAATTCCAAACAACCAAGAGGAGATGGTAACCCAAATATCTACTTTCACTTCCCAAAGGTATAAATTTATTTGGGGCTTAGCCAAGAATGACAAGATTCTACTTCCAAGAGAGGTTTCTTTGGATTCACCCCTCTATATTTATATTCTACCAAAACACGAGAGTTGAGGTTGTCTCTTGAGGTGATCAAATCCCCAAGCAAGCCTCCTAAAAATAACAAAGCAAGATCCCTTATTTATGTTCCCCTCAAACTCCGTAACAAGGATGCAAGAAGAAAAAAGAAAACATTGAAGATTAAAATACAAAGGGGTTCATTTTAACCCCAAGTCCAAATGTGAATGATTAATTTTAAGCCCATTTTTTCAATGTGAGGAAGACATGCCAAACAAGTTGACCAAAAGAAAGAAATGACTTTATGATGAAAAAGAAGACAATTATCACTTCTTACAATATAGATAAGAAGGTTTGGAATATGTTCACCTTGATTTCATTTTTTCCAATTTTATTTTATTTTATCCTCCTTTGATCCATTATGATGAGCTCCAAGTTGCCTTCACAAACTCCAATCAAGTGTGTGAAATCATGATAAAATATGATAATGCAAAGAAAATAAATTGCATAAGTTGATTCCACATGAAATAAAAACTCATAATTGACCTATTTCCAAAAAATATAAAATGATTCTATCATACATTAAACTATTTGCAAATAAAGTGCAAGCTCATCACAAAATATTCTTTTTTTTGTTGCTTTTGACCTAGTCAACAAAATCTGATTTGTTTGCTATAATTTTAGCCCCAAAATAGAAATGCAAAGAAGATACCCCTGTTAAAAATTTGAGAGGTTTCCAAAAATGTAATAATTTTATAAATATACCTTAATTTGTGCTATAGAGACCCAATTTATCAAAACATACTAGTTTTCAAATATCAAAATTTAGAGCTATTTCATTTTATCAAAATAAAAAACACAAAGAACAGACCCCCTATAGAATTCTCAAACCTTTCCAAATATGTAATTTTTTTTGAAAATTTCACTGATTTGTGACCATAAATTAATTTTCATGAAAAATACGAAAAAAATTATAACTCATGAAAAATGATCACGAAAATTTGATTTTTAGATTGAGACATACTTGAATAATCTGAAACTAAAAATAAAAATTTCACAGAAAAATTCAAGTTGTTTGTAAGATATGATCAAATCTTTCAAAACCATAGGGTTTCATCCTAAACTCAACCTACACAAGGGTTAGCCTTGAAAAACTTGAATAAAACAATAATATAAGGTTAGAAAAATATTTAAAAGTGTAGATCTAATAGGGACAAGAATCCGTCCCACCGAGCGTGCCAAAATGTATGCAATGAAAATCCCTCTAGCTACACCACAAATCAAAGTATGTAAACACAATAAATATGAAGAATTTAAGTTAGAATAAACATGCTAAATAACTTCTAATGCAACTAAATTTCCACTACAACCTCTGATGAGATAAAACAAGGGCACCCAAAACCTTGTTTGATTTCCTGTTAAAGAATTTTGTGGGTGTGCTCTCCCAACACAATACAATAAATCACACTATGATTTCTTGCAAGTGCAAATGGAAAGGAAATCTACAATGCAAACTAAAATGGATGAGTGAAAAGATTTGAGAAACAAGTATGAAGAACTTTCCCTAAATCTTCACAAAATGAATGAAAAGATAAGATCTAAACTAAGAATGAAAATGCAATAAATTAACAAACTATATTCAAATGAAAGCTAAACTAAGAATGGAAATACATGATTCAAACTAAGCTACAGTGAAAGAAATAAAATCTAAGCTATGATGAAAATGCAAAAACTATGAAATGAAAATGCTAAAAATTTTAAGTGCTTGAGTGCTCAAAGTGCTATAATTGTTAAGATTGCTCCAACAACATGAATATATAATATTCTAAGTGTTAAGTGTTGTAAGTCTTCAAAATGTATAAGTCACAAAATGAGGAGTGAGGCCTCCTTTCTATAAGGCTTCGATGAAGGAGATTAAGAGTCAAAAGAATGGATGGACAAGATTAAGAGGTGAACGAGAAGTGGCTATGATGATGAGGCAAAAGGAATGAGTGGCTAAGATTAAGAGGTAAAACATGCAAAAGTTAAATTCCACTTTTATGGAGAAAAGAGAAGAATTCAAAATGATTAGAGGACAAAAAAGATGAAGAGGTGGTCACCTTGGAAAAGGTGATTATGCACATGATTTGAGGTAATCTATATTTTAATCATAATTAGAAAGAAAATAAGATTAGAAAAATGGAAAAAAGGATTAAATTAAAATATATTTAATTTAATCATATGTTAGAAGAACTTTAGGATAGTGGAGGAATAAAATACATAAATTTATTTTATAAATGCAAATGGATGGATAATATATAAATTTAATATATTAACAAGTATTTAAATAGGATTTAAATACAAAGGGAAAAATGAATTTATTTAATTAAATAAATATAACAATATAACAATATAGTCAATTAATAAAATTAACTATAATGTTAAGGGAAAATATTAATAAGAATTAATAGTAGAGTTTGAAGGACAATGTTAGGTGTCTACACCAACTGAATACATATTTGTTGAGACTTTTTGTACTCACAAAACATATGGTGTACCTTTTCTGGTGTTCCTATTTTCCATACTTCCTCTTGTTGAAACATCATATGCAAATTTAGTAGTCTCTAATACTAATTTGTTTGCGTCTACCTGCTTAGTAGGGTGAAACAACCATAAGGCCAATGTAGCATGGTCACTATTGTAAAATTCCTCTTTCATGGAAAGAGTCACTTGCTCAGATTCCCATCCATATAACATCATAATTCTCCTCACAACATCAAATACCACAACATCAACAATATTCCACTCAGGGAGAATCAAGACCTCGGAATTGTGGACAATTCTCTCTCCTTCCTCAGGGGTGATGACCTCAAAATCTTTGGCCATATCAAGATTAACCTTATCTTCATTTTATTGGTTTGATTTATCTAGTTTCTTGGCCTTCCTTTCATCACATCGATTATGACATTCATCCAATTTTACCTTCCACAATAATTGCTGGAAGGTATCAATATTTATAAAACTATCATCTTCTGAAAATTCCTCACATGCCTTCTTCCTCTTGTCCCTATATACTTTCCATTGAATCTCCAATGAAGTAAAATCAGGCATTGGATCAATAGGTGCATGTGGCATTCCAACCCTCAAATCTTGCTAAGATATAATGGTGTAATCTTCATCATCACTACCCTCCTCTGTAGCTTATTCACTCATTTACACATCTGGCTACTCCTTAGGCTTAGATTTAGGAGGTGACATATGTGGAGGACAAGGTGGGGAAACTTCCTATCTTGGCTCATCATCTCGGTCAGTAATTCAAATACCTCTTAATTTCCTAGGAGGAGATGGTGGAGAAGACCTATTATATGTCATTAACTTTTTTCCTTTCCTCTTCTTCACCTCATCCTCACTATCACTACTAAAATCCTTGCCCCTTACTATTTCCACACCTTGATGAATAAGGGAGGATAATTAGGAGGTCTAAATACTTCTTTTCCTCCTGGGGTACCTAAGAAACAATAGTCGTTGCAGAAGCCAACTGATAAGACCTAAAAGATATCACTGTTGCACTCAAAAACTTCTCAAGAATACACTAGTACATTTGACCTCATTTTTCTACCAAAATTTTTGACCATCAATTATAAAGGTTTAGGTTGGTCAGATTATAGAAGGAAAACTTTATTTATTTTTAATCCATGCTCGTGTTGGTCGAAAGTTTGACCAATACCATGTAGGTCAAAATTTTGACCAACACAGGCATAACTTTAAAAAGAATTTTTTTTTCATATCTCATTTCATTATTTGGTTTTAACTTGGAGCACGTGAAGGAGGAGTGCCCATGAGGGTTTTAACTATTATTTGGTCAGATTTTTAGGAGGACCACCTATGAGGGTTGCCACTGTTATTTGGTGTAAAAGGAGGACTACCTACCAGGGTTGCCACTGTTATTTGGTGTAAAAGGAGGACCACTTGTGAGGGTTGCCACTATTATTTTGGTGTAAAAGAAGGACCACCTGTGAGGGTTTCCACTATTATTTTGTGTAAAAGGAGGATCACCTGTAAGGATTTCCTTACTCTACATTTGTATGGCATTGTTTTATGCTTCTATGCTATTGGTACTTGTTGGTTATCTACTTAGGGCTTGTGAGAAATGTGCTAGGGCATCATGTATTGTGTATTTGCTGGCACATTTTTTATCACTGTATAAGTGTTTGAGATTTTGATCTCTATTTATATACATTTGATTCAAACTTAGTGACTCAGCAAAAAACTTGCAAAACCCTAAATTTCTGAATGCGAAACTTGAAGCACAAAAAAAAGCCCCCCATTTTTTTACAAATAACTTTAAAACCTAAAGTAGACTATGGGTTGATGTGAGAATTTCACAACACAATTAGAGGAATCTCTTGTGAGAATCCTCCAAGCTGGGTCTAAGAAGATTGCATCGTAGGGAAAATCCATTGAGAAGCCTTTCCAATTAATAAAGCCTTTCCTCACCTTCTTCGATGACCCCTCTCAATTACTTTGGTTCTACCAAATCAAAAGCAAGGATGAAGTGTTTCTAACATTAAAAAATTTCAAATGTCTTTGATCGGGCAAGGGAAGCAAGTATGTCAACAAAGAGTTTCAACAATTCCTTATGAATCACCGCATCATGTTACAGTATAAAATTTGATACATTTCACAATTTAATGATGTTACTAGAAGAAAGCACAATGCCATTATGTAAATAGCTAGATGCATAATTCATGTCAAGTATGTGGATGTTAAGTTCCAAGGAGAAGTGGCTGCCTATGTCATACACATCATCAACTAAATAGTAAATAGTGACTTGAGTTCTCAAAGGGTGTACTCCATATGAAGGTTTGATGAAAGAAAAGTCAAATATTTCTCATCTCTTAGTGTTCAGATCCGATGCCTAGGCATCCATTCCATATAAAATTCATCACAAGCTAGAATCTAAGTTGAAAGTGAATTCCATCAAATAGAATGATGATTCCAAGGACTATCATTTATATAATTGTTCATCCAAGTAATCTTTATAAAGAGAGATGTCTTCCATGACAATATCTCTCTTATACTTCCACTAGGCCACTTCCATATTTGCTTTCACCTAATAATTCTTACACTTATGTGACTTTGTCCCTATTCCATCCCTTTCTTGCAATAGATGCTCTTACCACTCAACTTTGATCATCTTTCCCTATACTCCTAGTTACGTAGATGGCATCTACAATTCCCGATTTGTACTTCCAAAAGATGTTTACTCTAGAAAAGATTCTTGAGGTGATCAATGAGATAGATCCGTAGTCCACCACATTCCATAAGATCAAGTGATTGGGAAGAATTTGTATGGAATTGTTTTATGCTTCTATGCTATTGGTACTTGTTGGTTACCTACTTAGGGCCCGCGAGCAATGTACCAGGGCATCATGTATTGTGTATTTGTTGGCACATTTTTTATCACTATATAAGTGTTTGAGATTTTGATCTCTATTTATATACATTGCTGATATTACATTCATGAGGTACTTATTATGTTCTTCACATTACATGAAGCTAGGGAATCTTTATGTAATTATTCCACTTTCTAGTTTACAAATAATTTTATCTTTTTGAGGAAAAAGTTGTTTAACTTATGATCACATTATTGAAAATTTATCTGCATCATCACACCTATGAAAATTGATCTAATGGACTGGCAGCATGCTAAATATAAGTAAACGTGCTTATTCATATGTTCACTAATACCTTCAAGTTACAATGAAACATCTTCCAACTCTTTTATCTTCTCATTAGATGCTTGTTTTTGTCCAAAAAAAATCATTACTTCTAAACTATCCCAACTTGGTCTTTATACATATAGACCATGTGAAAAACATGCTTTTAAGGTGCTTGGCTTATTAGGATGGCATTGGAGAAAATAAAGGGCATCTATGCCATATTTTTGTATCTTTTAAGAGTGCACTCTCATGAATGCCTCTAATATCTTACTCATTATTGACCATTCATTAGACATCTTGACCTACAAAGAATCTTATTTTTATGACACTGTCACCAACATTACACTTCATGAAGTCTACAAAGTAATGTATTTGTTATCTCAAAATTTCCTAGTATGATACACATTACATTCCTCTCAAAAGAACCAATGGAATTGTCACTTGTTTGTAATTCTTACACTTATTAACCTTAATTTGAGCCTCTCCTTGTAACCATTATCCTTTGAACTAACCTGCAACATTATTTATGTTCTTTGCATAGTGACATAAGAACATGCATATCATTTATATTTGACCATCTCCTTGCATAGCTCATGATATTTCATTATAGTTGTTGCTTTCATACTCTTTCATTGTGAAATCCATTCCTCATAGTGCTCACTGACATAAGGTCTCATGATTGTGGTATCACTTCGTGTTGATCATGCCACATTTTTTTATGAATTTCTACTCATGCTTTGGGATGTCTTCTTTTGCTTAATGAATCTATTTATAAGCTAACTAACTACCCTTTCATTCCACTTGTACTTAAGACTAACCTTGTCACATTTTCTTAAGTCTTTTATATATTCACAAGACTGCTCTAACCCATATGAAGACTGTCATCTATGCTTCTTTTAATGACTTCCCTCAAAAATCCTTTGTCACTCAACCACCAATATGGGAGCCTTTGCAATAACAACATCCATTTATTGTATGCTCTTGTCTTTTATAAACACACCTTCATTGCTTACTTGTCCATTGATAGATTTTTCATATCCCTGTAATTTGTTGTTGTTTACTATGACTACAGGCTTATTTAGGCCATCTCAACTGATAATTCAACAACAACCATGACTGTTCCTTTTTTGTATTCCTTAAGCTGTCCTTAATTTATTGTGACAATGACATGGAATATTATCACAGTCAAAATCTTCACAATGATCTTCTTAAACCTCATTATTATTTCTTCTACCATCAAATTCCTTGGGTTTTTTATATGACCACCCCTTCTCTTGTAATTTCTTTCATTATCACTATTATACATCATGACACTTGTTTATTTGATTCTTAGTAGTGGGATGTCATGTTGTATTTTATTGTCTTTCATGATTGAAAAATTTGGTACTTCTTCTTCACGACTATTATTTGCCTTTAATACAATGCCTAAGAATCACTAGACAACCAAACTTAACAAGTAACTAACTGTCAATAGACTCTTCTAGTTAGTTGGTGGTTACAACCATCCTTGAAGAGGCTTATTTATGGTTGGATGCATGTGTTAGAGGAAGAGAAGAGGGAGGACCAAGTTAATGATCAATTCCAGATCATAACAATGCATGTAAACTATTTTCAAGTAATGAAAATGTAAATTCATTGGTAATCTGCTAGTTACTGCCCCTGAGGGTATAGTTGGACTATTCTATTGAAAAATGTTTATTTTTATGGTTGATATGGATCCAAATGATTGCTAGGGTATGGTGTTGCATTTCATTGGAGTTATGAATAGTTTTGTGTAGGTTTGAAAGCATTTTTGGGTCCTCTAGACGTGACTGTCCCTATACAATTAGGGTATACACTAGTCAGATTAGATAGATGCAAATATTGGATTTAAGATTGTTTCCTTTTTGTGCATAATGAGTATGTTAGAATGGTTGTTTTTTATCAAGTTGAATCCATTCATGAGTGTCTAAGGGTGTAGAGGAAGTTGGTGTGTTGAAACACAACCAACAATGACTGTTCTTGCATAGTGCACCAATGAAATACCATGAGGGCAGGGTAATGAGATAGTAATTAATGTTTTCCATGAATGGAAGTGAGTTCTAAAGGATGGATTGTCATTATGTTATGTGTTTTAAATGTTCTTGAATGTAGGGTAGACATTGAAGTGTAAGAACATTCTCAGATTGCTTGGATAGCTTGGTTTAAGGGTCACTAGAATTAGGGACAGTCAAGGTCTGGACGATTGGTCCATGGGAGGACCATCTTTCTTTACATAGAAGACCACTTTATGATCAGGATATGGTGTTATACCCATTTGTGGGGTCTAAGAAGGTGTGGAAGGGTGTGTTTGAGAAGACCCTAGGTTATTAAGCCTTAAAAGGATGGTTTTGTGAATGAGACTTTAAAACTTGTTAGTGGTCCTGGAAAATGTGAAAATATTTGGTTTTGGAGGGTATCTAGACTCTTTATATGATAGAGAAGTCCTGGTTGAGTGTGGAGTTGGGTGTTGCTATGGAAAAGGAGGCCTAATGGAGGGCTAGTCACAGAGCACCAGTCCTAGTATGGACAGTTGGTCCAAAGGAAAAATATTTCATTTTCTAGTATGTTGTATAACCCTAAAAAGGGTATCCAAATATGTGATTATCTTCTTGAGTCTTTTGGGAAAGTCTGGCAAGAACCTTGTGAAATCAGTCTATAGGCTACTAGGAAATTAGGCTCATCAGGAGTGTGTACCCGGGTGTGGGTAAAGGATCTAGAATCAATCCTAGAATCCATTATTGTGTGGATTAGAGTGTTGAAGACCTTTTTTTTGGTTGTTGGCTGCATAGCTCTGCATCACTGGGGATAGAGATAAAATATATGAAGACTACTTAGTTTATCTTAGGGATAGAGATAATTTAATTTTAAATTTGGTTGTGTTAACAAAACTATGTTGACTTTATTTTGTAGTTGCTTAACATGAGAGTTTGTAGATTAATAGGAGTTCATAGATACTAGCGTACCATAGTTGCCCATCTATAACTAGTGAGATGAACACAACTCATGTACCTCATGCTAGTGTTCTTGGATACCTTGTATACACTATTTTTCATTAGACTAGACATTATCCAAATAGTGAGTATTTATATAAAGTGCTATAACACATAGGTGGTCCTCCTTTTACACTAATTAATAATAGTGACAACCCTCACAAGCAGTTGGATAATGTCTAGTCTAATCCAGACACACTAGCATGAGGTACATGAGTTATGTTCATCTCACTAGATATAGATGGGCATTAATGCTCAATTGAATGATACGTTCACATAAAAAGTGAATGCCTATTAATCTACAAACTCTCATGTTAAACAACTAAAAAATAAAGTCAACATAGTTCCTTTAACACAACCAAAGTTAAAATTAAATTATTCGAAAAAGGGTTTGTGTTTTGAGTTAATTGGTTTATGTAAATCTGTTTCAGTAATCATTATCTTGATAAACTCTCTGTTTGGTTTTAGTACCCATGTTAGTTTTGAGTAAAAAATGGTATAATATCGTTCAGGTTTTCTAAATTGTGGTAAATTTTTGTGTTATACCTGTATGGATCGATGGCAAGGTTTTAGTCTCTATAACCTATGTGGATAGTTCTTGTTTATATCCCTATTTCATATTGGGCTTCATACATTTTGTTTTTAAAATTGATTGGCCTATAATTTGGGTGGTGCCAAAAATAAATGATTAGTGGCTCTCTCTTCACAGTTCAACCTACCATTTACATATGAACATTCGATGCACCTTGGGCTGATTCGTCCAATCTTTACAACTTAACATACAAGCATATAAAATTAGAAGCAAAACAAATATGGTGCGTTCATACTATTATTAAAAAGTATTAAAAATTAGAAGCAAAATAAGAAAGGGTATTAAAAAGTATTTCAGGAGAATATAGTGACCATTGTTTATTTTAAAAAAAGTAACAAAGACATTATAACCTCTTATATTCTATATTATATTAGCATGCACAAACTATCTTAGTGCTTTAATTGTTAGGAAATAAGACAAACAATGGCAATGGAGATTATATGAGATAACTCTCTAACATAGAGAACACATTTATTTATATATGAAATCTTGTACAAAATGTTTACAAATAGATTATGCAATATCAACAAATGTTGATAAATAGATTACAAAATATCAACAAAAAGTTTTGCTTGCTATTGTAGATGCTATCTCTCTATAATTGTTGCAATATAGACTCTCTCTAGAGTTGCTATAGTGTATGGTCTTTTTGGAGTTGTTTCTTGACATATATTTTATAGAGTTGTAGCTATCTTCTCTTGTGTGTCTATTGTTGCTTAGCACATACTTTTTGGAGCTGTGTTATTTGACTCAAGGTTATTTATTTCTAACATTCCCTTTAATTTGGAGCCTCTTCAATATTCACTGTATGTTTCTTGAACCAAACCTTGTATTTCTAGAGTTTTTGTATATGACTTCCATAGCTGACATTGAGACAGTCAAGACCAAAGAGATCTCAAAAGAGATGTCTAGTCTTGTAGCAAGTTGGCAGATGGAACCATAATCTCTAGTTCTAATGAAGCTCATTATTGATTCAACAAGAATCTCGCTCTCCCAATGGCAATATGCTTATGAAATCCAAACCATCATAGGAATAGGAGTCAAGAAAAATAAATTTTTGTTGGAGTGAGCTTGTAGAATCTAAAATTCATTAATTATTGGTTGTTTTCATGGTAAGAGACTCCTTGGTGACTGTCTTAATGAGCCCTTACAAAACAAGTACAAAATGTCAAAATATAGTGAAGGGAGGCTTCTAATCATCCCACGTTACATGAAATTTATAAATATTGGCGCTAGAAGACACAAGGTTCAATTTCAATTTTGAAAGTATTGAAGTTAACTAATTCTAGCTCAGGTATAGTTAAATTTTCCTTGCTGTCCTAGAATGACATCTTTGTTCAAACCATTGATTGCAAACATTTTTTAAGTACTTGAATCTACAATAGAACAATAGTGGTGAATGTATGATTATTATAATCATATGATTATATGTTATAATATTTATGTAATAAATGTAGTAACAATGGTGTGGTGCATTATTGATATAGGCTCGATGGCTCTTGTCAACGTGCCAAACTGTCAATGTGGTGGTGGGCAATGTGTGTTGAAGACTTCACAGACACAAAGCAACCCTGGACGACAATTTTGGTAAATAGAAAAAAGGTTGCTAATGTGTATATGTTTAATGTTTCTAATGTAAATAATATTCATTATATTATAAGAACTAATGTAGATTGGGCATCACAGGGAAATAATGGCTGCGAATACTTTAGTTGGGTTGATGACAACTCATCTACATCTATCCACCCATCTCCACTTATCCGCAATGAAGGATTTGAGTGCAAAACATGTTAGGCTAGGGAAAATGCCAAAATTATATTTTTATGATGCCTTCTCTGTATTGTAATCACATATCTTTGTTGCGACCATATGCAGAGATGAGCTCAGTAATTAGTCAGTTTAGTATTTTCATATTGTAACTAATATTTTAATATGGATATGGCATAACTTCTCTTTGCCTCAAGTGCGCATATATATGGTTTACATATTTTTTTATAATAATTCTTCATGTTTATGGCTCAGGTGAGCCCCAATTCTTCATGTTTTTACAATAATTTTAACTTTGGTTGTGTTAAAGGAACTATGTTGACTTTATTTTGTAGTTGTTTAACATGAGAGTTTATAGATTAATAAGAGTTCACATTTTTATGGGAATGTATCATTCAATTAAGAATTAATTCCCATCTATATCTAGTGAGATGAACATAACTCATGTACCTCATGCTAGTGTGCTTGGATACCTTGTATACACTATTTTGCATTAGACTAGACATTATCCAAATAGTGAGTATTTATATAAAGTGCTCAAAGATCAAAGGCCCAAGTCCAGAATGCAGACCTAGCACAAGAGTAGGAGAGAGAGAGAGAGAGAGAGAGAGAGAGAGAGAGAGAGAGAGAGGAGGGGAATGACAAGGATATTGATGCTCTGCTTAGCCATTACCTTAGAAAAATGAGCAAGAAACCAAAAAACAAATGATTGTAATTAACATTTTTTACTAATGAAAGAACGTTGTCTTAATGGAGGTAATTTTGTACTAGTAAATGTTGATGAATGATGTGTTAATGAATTATTCATTAATTTTGTGTTAGTAAAAAATTCATTAACACATCATTCATCAACATTTACTAGTACAAAATTACATGCATTAAGACAATGTTCTTTCATTAGCAAATAATGTTAATTATAATCATTTCTTTTTTGGCTTCTTGCTCATTTTTCTAAGATAATGGCTAAGCGGAGCATCAATATCCTCATCATTCCCCTCCTCTCTCTCTCTCACTCTTTCTCTGGTCCTTTGGCGTGTATTAAACAGAATATAATTTTCAACATATTATTATCATTCTATTTCTTTGTTGTAAACATGCCATTAGTTCAGTTTTGTAATTTTTTTTTTGTGTTAAAAGCATTTAAAAAAAGGTCTAATTCTATAGACCGCTGATGCAGAGCCCTCTACTATCACCTTAAATAGGCCAACTCAACTTGAGGATTCAACAAGAAACTTGGAATCAACTCAAGGAATCAGTCCTACTCAAAGATCAAATAGAGTTCTCTGACTTTGTAAGTCACTCCCACAACCATTCCACACAAGTTCACCTTCCCACTTCCTTTTTCCAATCTCTCATTGCACCAAGTTCAGTTTTGTAATTTTTTTTTTTGTTGTAAACATGTCATTGGTTTAGTTTTGTAACTTTTTTTTTAAGAACAATCTGGCCAAGGGCTAGATCAATACTATTCCCAATTTCATTGCCAAAGTGGCCAAAGACTATGTTAGGCTGATAAAATATGGGGATTCTCTTTACCACTACAAATCTTTGAAGGTTGCTACACTTGGATGGATGTGTACCATTGTTAAGAGAATTGGACCAATTTGGCTTACCTTGAATATGTGAGGTAAGAGTTTTGTGGGTACCCTAATATTGGAAAGAGTTCTTATTGTAGTTTGTAATAAGATTGATTTGCAACCACTAGAGACACTATTGGAGGAAGATGCAAAATTGGTTGCGGAGATGAGATCTGAGGCTAGGAAAAATATGGGTGGGTTCTTTGGGAATCAACAGGGGGGGATGATGTCATGCTACTTGTTAGTACATTTTCTTGCTGAATCCTAAAACGCAGCCCTGAGTGCTTAGATAGAACTCTCTAATTCCTAGACTCCTAACTCATACAAGAAAAATACTAATTAACAAGGAGAAACTCCTTATTCACTTTGAGCTCTTGGCTATAGGTGGGTGTACCTATTCAGATCTACTTCTTCAAAGGATTACTATACTATTTTATATCTCTGATACAAACCTAATCTTATCAGCTCTTTCAAACACACATGAAAGTAAATAGTCTTTTAAGTTTTGTGATGATAAAATCCTTGCAAATTGAGGATATACCAGTGCCTTATTCTAGGGTAGAGAGTTAGACATAGAAACATACATCTACAAAAATCTTCTAAGTGAAACATAAACAGAACCCAAATGAATTTCCTTACAATAATCCTCTCCTAAACACATCCAACCATCAGATTTCTGCAAAGATCCTGAGCTCTCAGAAATTAATCTAAAGACTTTACTCTTTCCTTGAAAGGAACTAAAGACTGATTTCATAGATACCTTATAAATGGTATACCAAAACTGCCTTATAGACTTAGTATACAAAAGCTATAGAATTCAAACAGGAAGACAACCAAAAACATGAAAGGGAATTCCAATCTATTCCAGTAGAATTTCACTATGTCAATACATTTCAAATCTAACAAACATTCCTAGAAGTTCAGCAATGGAGTCTAAGCCTTCTCCTTACAGTAAAAATTTCAACATCCTTTACAATAGAGAGAAAAATCAAAGATATAGCAAAGGAGGTCAGTTATACAGAACTGAAAGTTGTCCACTTAGCATCAAAATATCTCCAATATTCCTCTACAACTGACCTGCAACTAATTCATCTTCAATTGATCCACATTCCTGTAATCATTTCCCAAACTGATTGATTTGATTCTCAAAATTGCTAGCTCATACTGATCTTTCCCATCACTCTAAAACTGAAAATAATTATTGCCATCAGATTCCTTGTCTTCTCCCATTTCCAAAAACATATAATACTCCTATGTTCGAGAAAAAAATGAACCTTCTAGGCATTAATATGTGAGCAAGCCCTGTTATTTAATTTTTTGGATTTATTTCAAATGTTTGGACTATGTTGCACATTTAAATCTTTTCAAATCTACCCTTTTTAATAATTTTTGCTCTTTATGCTCAGGAGGCACCAGAATCTACCAAGTTTCACCATGCGATTGGATGCTTGGACTTAACCTCGGGTTAACCACCTGATTGGGAGAACTGGCGAATGCATTGATCTCATAATCTCCGAATGGACTCCTTAACCGTGGTTAAGTCTGGCAATTGCATGAATATGTCTACCTCTAAATCTCCAAATTGACCTTTAACCTTAGGTTAAATTTGGAGAATGGGCGACTGAGCCCATTCTCCTAATCTCTGAATTTCTTGCCTTGACTACCAGGGATTTGGAGATTCAATGACTATGTATTCTCCTATTCTCTAAATGTTTGCCTCTAAACATGAACCATCTAGTGACTGTATGACTACTTGTTATCCAAATCTCCAGATGTTTCAACTTGACCGCCAGCTATTCAGCGACCTGGCAACTGTGGTTAGCAGACTTGCATCTCTGAATCTCTGAATTATTTGCTAACTGCTAGTTTGGTTCAGTGAATTCGTGACCATGTGTCACGTGTCATCTCCATCTAGTCATCACACCACCTATCCTACAAAATAACCTTACCTTTGGGCCCACCGACATGCATCCCAAGGCACCTCCAAGAGCTCACATGTGTAGAGAGCCTCCGCTCTTCATTCTACCTTGTATGTGCTTGGCATTCCATTTAAACATCTAAATTGCTCATTTTCGGATGAATGTGGGACAATTGTTTTGGATTGTTTTAAAGACTGCATCAAAATCTCTTTATAGTGCCCAACTAGCACACACAATGAGGCAGGCCCATAGGGCTAAGAGGCCACACAAGCCTCTCTTCCTTTTGCTTTACATTGCTTCTGAGTATCGGTGTATTTAAACACCTTAAAAAACTAGAACTGGGTGCATGTGGGATAAACCTACATGCAACCCTCTTCTCATTTTTCTTACCTATGTGCATCCAGACCTTCATCTCTTGGCTTGTGTTAAGGCATGCACCTGACTCCCTTCATTTGCAGCCTGCCAGCCATTCACACAGCCTGTTTGCATTCATACTTCAAACAAGAGGAAGGATGGCTCTCTCTTACTCACGCACACTCCTGGTCTCTCACACACTCATTGGCATAGATCCTCCACTCATGTGTTGCATTGGCATTCCTTCCCTTTACTGTGCAATGCACTGCTACCCTCCATTCACATTGGTGCCTTCCATGTAGGTCTCCCTTTTCATTCCATTGCGTGAGGACTTTCATGGCTTGAGACCCCATCAATGTTTAACATAGGCCTCTTTGCCACTAGTACATTTGAGGTCAAATTTTGATGACCATTTGTCTGATTTGCAATGCCCATTTGTTGACATTTCGACATATGTGTTCGTCATCATTTTTGCATTGGAAATTGTGATGGAAGAGGTCATCGTCAATTTTTTGACACCCCATTCTATCAAAAAATTTCCCATGAATACCAGCTTTGTTATGACATTTCCTACGGTCCATCTATCAGAAATTTGATAAGAAGACCTATTAGAAATGTAGTATGGCTATCGCAATTACTTTTCAAAAAGAATTACGTTTTGATGTTATAACTATTGGAATAGTGATAGATTCATAGCCAACATCTGATAGATAAACCCATCGGTGCTATAGCATTACTATCACTATAGTGTATCAAAAAGTACATATCTCTGACATTGGGATGGTCGAAAGAGCGACGATATGGTAGTATATTTTTGACAGGTAGCCCCATTGGAGATATAGCATTCCTATCATAGTAATTGTCAAAAAGTAATTTTCTCTGATATTTTATCTGTTAGAGAGGTGATGGGTTGGCGTATTATCTGATGGGAAACACTATCGGATGTATAGCACTACCATCGAAATAAACTATAAAGTGTCAAAAAAGTGACAGATCTGCACATTAAAAATAATAAAGCTCAAGAGACCATCATAGGTTGTCTCTTTCTTTGGTCTATATTATTGACATAACATTTTACCTTTCATTAGCACATCAAATCCGGGGATTTGAAAGAATTTAATAGAATATTTAGATGACAATGTATATTATTTAAGTTGACGTTGCACAAATTTATCTACTTTACACACTTGTAGACTATGAGGACGGTGATAAAAAAAGCATCTCCTCCCATGGCCTACATTACTCAAGCCATGGGAGGGGATGCTTCTTTATGGCCGTCCTCGTATTATACAAGTGTGTGAAGTATATAAATTCGTTCAACGTCAAACTTAAATAATGTACGTTATACATGAAAATATTTATTAAATTCTTTCAAATCCCCAAATTTGATGAGCTAATGAAAGGTAAAATATTTTGTCAATAATATAGACCAAAGAAAGAGACCAACTATGATGGTTTCTTGAGCTGTGTTATCTTTAGTCCTAGCTATTGGGTAAGGCCTGAAAGACTTATACATGTCGATCGTCGAGAATAATCACCACCTTACATTTATGTGCACTGCACAATATCCAATATAATTGATCCCAGTCTCGCAAAAACCTTTTACACTTGTGAAGCTCATTAATACTGGAGGCCTAAAGTAATTTTATACGATCACTAGCACATTTCGTGCATGGATGAGAATCAGTATCCAAAGTTTCTAGATAACCATTTTTGAGAAGAGGAATGAGTGGAAGCCAAAGAAGGGATAATTGTGAAGGTTTTATAGACATAGGTTACTAAATCATCATCTCTGCACTGGTACTCAATTTTGTCTCCACTCCATGTACATCTTCTCAGAATCTAAAAACTCTCCATCATTGATTCCCATCATTTTTTTTAGCATCTCCGTGGACTGAGACCTTAAATTATTTTGCTTCTCTTTGTTTCAAGAATAGTTTAACATTCTCTACTTAATAGGCCAACCATGTGAAGGTGGAAGCTCATCTAGCCCCTCCTAGGAGCCTCTTATGACCCTTTATGACATTTTAAGACTTCTAAGATGTATTCTTAGGGGTCGTAAAGGGTCATAAGGGGTCCTGGGACACAACAAATGAGAAACATAAATGCAAAGCAATTATCTAGGAATACCACTCAATTATGTTGTGTCTCCAAAAAATTGTGGCCATGATGCCTACATTTACATTTCTCAGCTATTGTGATATCTACATCATAGTCTGTAGTTGTTGCAACAGCAGAGCCTATATTCTACAACAAAAAGTAAGACATCTTTTTAGCCTAGGTCTGGATCCTGCCCCAATTGTCAAAGGATCTAGGGCTAGGCTAGAAAGATGTCTTCCCATTCTATCTGCAACATTGTGTCCATCCATGATCTCAAGAATATCATCATCTTTCCACTCTTCATTTTCCAAAATATATCGCTTCTTCAAGCTTGTAGAGTAATCTTATTAATAAAAGAACTCTTGCCAACATTAGGGTACCCACAGATCAAAATAGTTGATGTTATTGGTGCTTGTGCTCAAGGATATCGATTCACTATTTTGAAATGGCCAAATTATTTTTATTTCGATTGTAGAGAAAAGGAGTGGGAGAAAACAAGTGGGTGAAAGTTGATTGAGTGCGAGAGAAGGCATTGCATTTTATTTGATCATGAATGCTCTTTGAAATGACCAATCATGTTTTCTATTTGATTCTTTTTGGTGCTTTTTTTTTTCCCATATTCAGTAGATAAAAATCATGGTAGCAGACACTTAGCCATCTTTTTGATGTTCCAGGTATTTTACAAAGATATAGGTATGTGGATTTATCATTCACTTGCTTGCAGTTATTGGTCAAATGCAAATATTTTGTCAAGTTGAAAGGGCGAGATATCAGTTTGGTGTTTCCGGTTTATGTTAAAAGTTGATTTGGTAAAATCCTCAAAAAACACACTACATGTTCTAAAATGTAAAGAAGTTGAATGTTAAATGTAAGATATATATCTCATCCATAGTAATCAAAAGAAAGGACATGAAACTTATAAGGAGATTTACCAATCCAAAAATATAAGCAAATAGGAAACATGATTGGTACCTTATGAATTGGTTTTTGAGGTGCACAATCTTCATCAATCTCCTCAGAAGAAGACCCCTCCTCACGAAAAATACATTTAACACAAAAAAAAAATCTACAAAACTGAACCAATGGTATGTTTAGAACAAAGAAATAGAATGATAATAATATGCTGAAAATTCTATTCTATTTAATACACACAAAAGGACCAGTCCCAACAATTCTTAAACATACTTTATCTGATATGATAATAATATGCTAATTAAACTGATAAAGATGTTATCTACATTTAATCTGCCAATTACTAATTACACAAAAGACAAATTTACAAAACTGAACCAATGGCATGTTCTTCGCGATGTGGTACAAGGAAGATTTGGCTATGAAAAAAAAAGTGAAACAACCTCGTCATTTTTATTTTTATTGGATAGAGGAGCGGGAGAAAAGGAGCGAAAGTTGAGCACAAGAGAAGGTATGTGATTTCTTCATCTTTCAAGCATCTAGCATCATATTTGACATCAAATTTCAAATGCATTGCATTTTATTTGATCATGAATGCTCTCTAAAATGACTGTATTCTGCTAGTGTCATGCCCTAGCCCATACTTTATCTCCATTATTTGATGTTATTGGTGCTTGTGCTCAGGGATATCAATTCACTATTTTCAAATGTTTGGATCATTTTGGTCATGACTATTCCTCTACATAGTCATGAAATGTAACTATCTAATGATTATATGTAATGTTGAATGGATTAAATGCTTTATTCTTGGTAGAAGTGAATGGAATGAATAGTGTTGGTGTTAGGTTTCATTTATTATTGAATTCAATTGTTTCCAAGATGTGTTGAGGAGTTTGCTCCTTGTTTAATGTTAACTATGTTGGAAAGTTTTCTATACTAGTGTATATGACTTAGTATAGTGTTGTCATTATGGAAAAAAAGTCATATAGAAGTTTGGAGTCAGCGCACTTGATGTAAAGATCAGAAATCAGCTAAGTGTTGAGACTGGATAGTGTACAAAGTTCCTGAAGCTCAGAGCATCAACGTATGTGTGTATGATAGATTTATGGTGTGCACCCTAGAATTTAAGTTGGTTAGACTATATTCATGCTTAGTCTATGAGCGCATGATTAGATATGCAAGCATGAGAAAGATATAGACAGTTGAAGTTACATAGCCAGTGTGTGCCAGTGAAGAATAGAGTAAGCGGCCGACTGTTATCATTTTGAGTTGCGGTTATATTATAATGATGTAAAGGCTATATGCCTATTATAATTAGGTTTCTGACATGTATATATATTTTTTTGTAAACACACTTGAGCCAATTCATTTGGAAATGTTGTATGTAATAGGTTTAAGGGCCGACCCAGTTGTTTATTTTGTATGCGCATATAAATATGAGATGTACCCATTGTAATTGGTATGGAAGTTGAAAAAGAGTTGTGATAAGTAGACTAGAAGTGTGTGAAGAAACTATAAGATGTATTAGAGCTTTGAAAGAGGTCAAAGCATCAGTACATCAAAGGAACTAATTTGACAAGCAGTGTCATAGTGACAGTTCATTCAACAGATGTAGTGTGTATCTAAGATCAGAAGGTTGTAACCTTCTCCACTTGAGCAGTGAGCTCTAGGACAGTGCATCCACTCCCCTAACGGGGAATATTGTAAAAGACTCCTAATAGGGTCTGACCTTTGACAAGGTCCACTGTACTTAATGCATTGTAAAGAAACTCCTAACAGGGTTAAGGATCTTCTAACAAGGATCATAAAACACTAGTACAAAATATTAGTGGGTGTCAATTCCCACCAGGGTTTTTACCTATTTGGGTTTCCCCATAACCATATTGGTGTTATTTGTTGATTTCACATTTCATGTTTATGTGGATGTTCATTTTAGTACTTAAGCATTTAAGTTCAGTTTAAAGATTAAGCAAAAGATAAAATTCAGTGAACATTGATTCACTCCCCCTCTCAGTGTTCCCATTCCTAACAATTGGTATCAGAGCTCTGATCCTCAGTAAAGAAGTTTAACCACTTGAGGAGATCATGGACAAAGTAGAAATGAAACATTTGAAAAGAAATCTTGAAGTTTCTCTTGAAGACCTGGACAAATTAGAAAGAGAAATTGAAGAACTAAAAGAAAAGGTCAGTGATGCTCAATTAGTTATCAAAAGGCTAAGAAAGGATTTGAAAGAATTCTCTAACAGTGATCTAGGAGCAATGGTCAAGAAGCTAAATGAAGAAAATACATCTTTAAAATAACTACTTGAAGAATTTGATGATAAGCTGATTAACAATCAGGAAGTCTATGAAGAACAGGTAAAAGAGAACCTTCAACTCAATGAGGAATTAAGGCAAGCAAACTTGGAAATCTTGGAGTTAAGGAACAACAAAGAAATCTTGGAATCTAAATTAAAAGAAGAAAAGAACCACATTGATAAATTACATACCAGTTCTGATTTGATAGAATCTCAATTGTATGCAAGAAGAGCCAAAGGAGACACTAGCTACATTAGATACAATGAAGCAAAAAATCAGATTGACAATATGCGAGCAAGAATGAATGCACAAAAAGACTCTACTGATACTAAGAAGACTGAAGATAAAACTAAAAATAATGATGAAACACCTAAGAATGAGTGCAAGCTAGTAGACCGCACTTGTTATGCATGTAATAAGCATGGACACATAGCAAGGAACTGTACAGAGGTAAGACTCTTTAATGGTTACTGTTATTCATGCAATAAATTTGGTCATAGAGCTATGAATTGCAAGACAAGTAAAAAGGACAGGACTCAACATGATCAGAGAAATTAGAATCTATCAAATGTAAATAGTTCTCAGAATGCTACATGTCAGATATATAAATATAATGGTCACTCAGCTAGACAATATAAAATGGGGACCCATGTCAATGCGCCGAGGAATATAAGGCCTCTAGTCATTTTTCACTCTTGTAACAAGGCTGGACACATCTCAAAGTTCTATAGATCAAGGATGAAAGGTCAGGAAAGCCCTAAAAAGATCAAAGAACCAGTATTGGATCCCGAAGGAGAAGTCAAGTTTGTGAAAGCCTCAGAGGATGTGAGCTTGACTTGGTCAGAAGAAAAGAAGGATAAGGGAAAAGATTCTAGATGATACCCTTCGAGTATATTCCCTAGAAGAAAAATCCTTGTTGCTGGACTTAGTGAAACCACATCTCAGAACAAAGTCAAGGACTTTTCACATTATGGACAAGAACTATGATCTTGTTGCTAAGGAAATAGAGAAGGCATTCGAGAAAGTATTCATGAACATACACATGTATCCAGCTACTACACCCATAGCACAAGTACCCATAAAGGAAGTCAAAGTGGTAGAGCCCACTAATGCATTAGTGACAGGTCCTCATGATTCAACGCCTGCAGTGGAAACACAAATAGATGCAAATAAGTATGCACCCATGATATAGTCACTAAAGGATAGCACCATTATCATTGATAATGTAGAGATAGCCATGGAAGCCACTGACACTGAGTTAGATAAGTTTAAAGAAGCTTTTGTGAGCACACAAGAAGCTGAAATTTTATGTAGTAACACTCCTACTTATCAAGAAGAAATATTGATTGAGGATATAACAAATGAGAAAGAAGAAGAAAAGAAAGAAAAAGAAGCTGAAAAAGAAAAAGAAGAAGAAGAGGTAAAAGAAAGTGAACAAAAGGATGAAACATTAGTTGAACCAATCAAGGTAAAACAAGAAGTCTTAGATAGCACTCCCATCACTCCCTCAACAACATTGTTGTCAAGTTTGATACCTGACACAACCAGTTTGGACTCATGGGAAGAAGAAGACTTGATTAAGTTCAACATCTTAGCTATGGAGAAGGCCAAGGAGAAACAAGTGATGAGGAATCCCCTCCTTGTAGTGTCAGTGAGCATTCTAAATAGCTTGTTACTTGCAGACAAGAAAGTGTCCAAAGCACACTCAGTTGATGATGTCAGTTCAGTGATTTCACAGTTTAAGGGAAACTTCTCTAGCCTGGAAGAATCTACATCCTTAGTTTTAGAGGAGAAGTATATGAAGAAAAGGCTCAATGAATTAGTTAGCAACTATGCACTTGACCTGAGCTCACTAAAGGTTGGTCAAGCATCCCTGAAGGAGTTTGCAACAAAGGGAAGAAAGATCATTGTTGAATGTATGAACCAAGACAAGTTGACTGGTGATCTATAAAAAAAGGTACAAGAGGCAAAAGCCATGATAGAAAGCATCAAGAAATTAGTGGAAGATCCATTTATTAATGTGAACATGTGCAACAATGTCTACCAAGGATAGTTAGACAAGATTGAGAAGGCAGAAAAAGAGATGAACAAGATAAGGGCTAGACAGACTCAGCTAAGGAATGCTCTTGCACCCTCATTAGACATACTAAATTAGAATATCAAGGAGATCAATGCCACTATGGTGACATATGATCAAGGTCCTAGCACCGATCTGGAGAAGATAAAGAAGCTACATTATGCTTTATGCGCCCATCTATAGATTGTAAATTCTTTGATCACATTTTGGAAGGAGATCCAAAATCTGTAGATTGCATATCTGGATGTACTATCATAGTAAGTTTTTGTAGAATTAGTTTTGATACACCTTTGTCATTAATGTAAAAGGGGGAGTATGTATAGAATATGGATAATAGATATGTATAAGGAGATATAAGATAGAAAGATATGTATAGGGAGACAAAAGTTTTTTGTATTAAGGACAGTTAGCAACTTGGCCATATTCCTTTGTTGCCATCAATGAAAAAGGGGGAGATTTTTGGAAAGTTGGATATACAAGTGTATATGAATTAGTATAGTGTTGTCATTATGGCAACAAAGTCATATCAAAGTTTGGAGTCAGCGCACTTGATGTAAAGATAAAAAATCGGCTAAGTGTTGAAGACTAGATAGTGTATAGAGTTTTTGAAGCTCAGAGCATCATCGCATGCACATACAATAGAGTTATGGCATGAACCCTAGAATTTAAGTTGGTTAGACTATATTCATGCTTATTCTATGAATGCATTATTAGATATGCAAGTATGAGAAAGATACAGACAGTTGAAGTTACACAACCAATGTGTGCCAGTGAAGAACAGAATAAGCAGTCGATTGTTATCATTTTGAGTTGCGGTTATATTCTAATGATGTAAAGGCTATGCACCTATTGTAATTAGGTTTCCAACATGTATATTTTTTTTTTTGTAAACACACTTGAGCCAATTCATTTGGAAGTGTTGTATGTAATAGGTTTAAGGGCCGACCAAGTTGTTTATTTTGTATGCGCATATAAATATGAGATGTGCCCATTGTAATTGGTATGGAAGTTGAAAAAGAGTTGTGATAAGCAGAGTAGAAGTGTGTGAAGAGACTATAAGATGGATTAGAGCTTTGAAAGAGGTCAAAGCATCAACGCATCAAAGGAACTAATCTGACAAGCAGTGTCACAGTAACAGTTCATCCAACATATATAGTGTGTATCTGAGATCAGAAGGTTGTAGCCTTCTCCACTTGAGTAGTGAGCTCTAGGATAGTGCATCCACTCCCCTAATAGGGACTATTGTAAAAGACTCCTAATAGGGTCTGACTCTTGACAAGGTCTACTATACTTAATGCATTGTAAAGAAACTCCTAACAGGGTTAAGGATCTTCTAACAAGGATCATAAAACACTAGTATAGAATATTAGTGGGTGTCAATTCCCACTGGGGTTTTTACCTATTTGGGTTTCCCCATAACCATATTGGTGTTATGTATTGATTTCATGTTTCATATTTATGTGGATGTTCATTTTAGTACTTAAGCATTTAAGTTCATTTTAAAGATTAAGAAAAAGATAAAATTCAATGAACACTGATTCACCCCCACCTCTTAGTGTTCCCATTCCTAACAAACTATTCTTGCACAATCCACTCATACAATAGTGAAATGCTATGTGATTGAAAATTTCATACAACTAGTCCTTTGGCATGTATTAAATACAATCCATTCACTTATTGAATGCTTTGGAGACTACTGGTTTGACTGTCCATGCATTTCTAGTGACTGAGATTCGTTAAAGGATACAAAACACTTCATTTTGGGGTTATTTTGTGTGGATTCAAATGTAGGTTTTATTTGGTTAATGTTTAGAAGAGATCAATAAAGTATTTAAAGACAATATTACATGTTTGGAGAGGTTTGAGAGGCACTTATCATGACTGTACCCTCATGAATAGTGGCATAGACTAGTTTTACTAAGTTTCCTTTCTCTACCATAGGGGTACAGTCAGAGGGTTCATTGAAAAAATGATCCTTTGAATGGTTAATATGAATATGAATGATTTTATATAGCATATTTCTCATTTTACTTGAAGTTTGGAATAGCTTGTGCAAGGGTGAAAGTAGTTTTGATTATTTTGGTCGTGACTGTTCCTCTACATAGTCAGGAAATGTAACTGTCTAATGATTATATTTAATGTTGAATGGATTAAATGATTTATTCTTGGTATAAGTGAATGGAAGGAATAGTTTTGGTGTTAGGTTTCATTTATTATTGAATTCAATGGTTTCCAAGATGTGTTGAGGAGTTGCTCCTTGTTTAATCTTAACTATTTCTGCACAATCCACTTATACAACAATGAAGTTACAAAACTGAACCAATGGCATGTTTACAACAAAGAAATAGAATGATAATAATATGATGAAAATTATATTCTATTTAATACATGCCAAAGGACCAGTCCCAACAATTCTTAAACATACTAGTTATATGATATGATCAATTGTTAATAAAGGTCCAATTCTGTAGACTACTAGCATGAAGGAAGATTTGACCTAGCCAAATCTTCCTTTTAGCACACAATAAATGTGTGATAACTATGTCTACTCCAACCTTAATTGTTTAAGAATTCATCATATTAGATAAATTATGTTTAAGAATTGTTGGGAGTTCTATTAGACCTTTGTTGTAAACATGCCATTGGTTTTCAAATTTTTGGATTCATGTTTGTTGATATTACTGGCATGTTTAATGATGCCATTGTATATTGCTAAGATGCTCACTAAAATGACCACATTCTACTAGTGTCGTACCCTAGCCCGTGCTTTAGCTTCATTATTTGATGTTATTGGTGCTTGTGCTCAAGGATATCCATTTTTTTTGAAATGTTGACCGTGGTTATCAAATGGACAACCCGTGAGCTTCTAGCTAGGCGTCATTTGTAGTGATACCTTAGGGCATCAAATGTATTATATCATTAATAGTTGAGACTTTGTTAAAATGAAATAGGACAAAGAATGATTTTGATTTGGTTTCTCTATTTTGATCTCTAAGTGGCTTGCAACCCTAGAGAAGTATATGCAGATTTACAGATGCAGTTGCAGGATACACAACAACTGATAATTCACAAGAAATCCATGCATCCAATTTGAATAGGAATTAATACAAAGAAATAGGGTCCTCCAATGGCCCAATCATCTGGACCTTGACTGTCCCCTCAAACAGTGACCCTTCAAAACTGGGTTATCATGCAATCACTGAGTGATCCTTCATTCTCCTAGTCTGCCTTGCATCCAAACATATTGGAAATACACAATACAATGATAAAAAGTCTTTCAAAATCCACCTTCCCTCAAGTAACGCTATCAACCATCCCTTCCACATAGCATTTCACTGTTGTATGAGTGGATTGTGCAGGAACAGTTAACATTAAATAAGGAGTAAACTCCTCAACACATCTTTGTTGCAAACATGCCATTGGTTTAGTTTTGTAAATTTGTTTTTTGTGTTAAATGCATTTAAATGGAACATTAAGCATAGTAATAATATGCTTAAGCTATTAGTAATTGTAGATTAAATGCCCATAACACCTTTATCAGTTTAGCATGTTATTATAAGATACTAAAGAAGACCTGCTATTTGTCAGAGAAATCTTCATTGTCCCCCACAATGAAGACAATGAAGATTGACCTCCTACTCCACAACAAAGAACATTGTAATAAGAATAAGATATAATATAGTGTCAGAATAAAATTTGAACAAAGACATATAATTCTTAAGTTAATGATCTAAAAAGCTGCAAATATAGGAATTGAAAAAGAAGACAGTGCCAAGAAACATTT
The DNA here is from genome assembly GCA_027943335.1 of Chamaecyparis obtusa. Classification (NCBI taxonomy): domain Eukaryota; kingdom Viridiplantae; phylum Streptophyta; class Pinopsida; order Cupressales; family Cupressaceae; genus Chamaecyparis; species Chamaecyparis obtusa. The sequence continues at coordinate 212,022 of BSBK01005266.1, read as the reverse complement.
TCACAAATATGAAATGTGAGGAAAAGTAATAACATTAACAATGCCAAGATTCACAGCATTAAATTTTACCTACGGATGAGTTTCTGCAGTGGGTTGCCCAACATCAAAAATATGTTGAGTTTCATTTGAGCTATAACTAAGAGTATCATGTAGAACAAACCCTAAACTTTGAAAGTGTTCTCCAGCCTGGCAATTCAAAATTCAATCTAGGCAAGCATCAGTAAGTGAAATAAATTATAGACATCAACATCAACATCAACATCAACATCAACATCATCATAATCATTAGATATAAATTATAGACATCAACATCAACATAATCATAATCATTTGGAGGGTATTCATTCTAGATAGTACTATGTTTCTTGAAATTTTTTGTGATGCTTCTAAACTTTAAAGACATATTTTATGGCTTAATGATAATATAGATTAGTGTTTTGTTTTCTGATGGAATGTTGTTGATCATTCATGGTCTTGAAGAAACTTTTGATTGTTTTGATTCTCGAGTCTTGACGTTGTTTCTCAATGTGATATAGACTGACCACAAGATGGTTCAGTTGGTCCTCTCTTCCTATTTAATCATTTGTCTTCTTCATGGTGTATGTGTCAATATGTTATAATCCAACCAACATGTCATACCCCCACTTTTGACAAACCTCACATCATACAAATCACAGCCAAAGACCTAAGTGATCAACATACACAAACTATGATTACCCTTAGGAAACAATGATCATTAATATTCATCAATGGAGGGTGGTGATTCCTTGGTAATAAAGGCATTGACAAAATTCATCATCTTAACCAAGTCATGGGTGGTGATCCTTGAAATAGCACAATTAGTAAAAGGAAATAACAACATAACATAATTTAGAGTGAGGAAGAAGGAAAATTGGAAAACAAAATATGGAATAATTAGGTTGGAATTGGAGAAGGATTCAAAAATAAACTTGAATTAGAAAAAAGCCAAGTTATCCAGTTCTTTGTTTGAGGCTAGGTTCCGGTTCTACTTTTGTTCTCCTCTAGGTTCGACTTGGGTTCCTTTGGTAGGAACTTGGGTGCTTGGGCCAATCCTGGGTGCACCTGTATTATTATAAATATGATAAATGAGGTATTTTATTCATAATTTTATAGGCTAACTCATTATTATGGTAACATGGGTATGACCACACTCCATGCCTTATAATGGTACCTGACATGGAGTGTGGTTCAAATGAAGTTGAACCAAATGCTGACCATGATGGCTATGTTCATGATGACGATGAATATGAATATTAAATCTAAAATATGGCTTGTAATTTGAATTTTCATTGTGAATGAAGAAACTATAGATTCAAGTTGACTCATTCTATGTTGTAGTATATTTGTTCCCTAGATCTACCATATTATATATGTGTATCCTATAAGGGACATCTTCTGCTCATCCATGTATCAAAGCTCGGTGAGAGTTCTTAGGAGAAAGACAAGATGTCAATGGGAGATGGAGAAACCAATCTCAGAACACCACTTGAAGCCTTGCAATGTTGAGAGTGGGATAAAGGCTACACTTGAGACCCTATATAAGGAACAATCTTATTGAGCTTCACTTTGTTTCGAGAATAGTTTTATATTCTGTACTAAACAAGGCCAGCCACATGAAGGTGGAAGCTCATTTGGCCCCACCCCCTCCTAACATCACTCTAAATTCCTTGTTAACATCTAACATTCATTCATTATTTCATCCATTAATACAATTTAACGTTAATTAATTATCACACGATAACATTCATTAACATTCATTTAAACATTAATAAAATGTGACATTCATTAATTATCACACGATAACATTCATTAACACATTATAAAATTTATGAACATTCAATACCACATAATTAAATTCATTGGCATATAAAAATTAGTCATTATCAATTAAGGTGCATAGATGATAATCATTTCTTTTTTTTCTTTTGATTTCTAGTTTTTAAGAAGTAATTGTTAAGAGGAGTATTGATATCATCATGATGATCATCTACCCTCTCATTAGATCTCAATGCATGCCTAGTTCTCTATTGATGCAAAGGGGGGTCATCTGCAATAACATATAAAAGGGTTAAATTAAAAACATTAAAAATATTTTAAAGTATTTCAGTACTTTACAGGCCATAATCGTATAGCTCTTTACCTGATCTAGTCACATTATCAATATCGAGGTCAGTTTGTCTGGCCTCAGCCTCAACCTCAACCTACTCATTAACAACGACCTCTACACTCTCTACAGCTGCAATACAAATTGTTACATTAATCCAAACACCAATTGCAATCAAATTTGTATTACTACACCAATCAATTTAAGATGTTTTCTTGTATTACTATGATGCACATCCTCATTGTCATCAACACGCACAAGTTGTGTACGGCAAGAATCAGCAGGCTGCATTTCAATTTCATACGCATTCATGTTATCATTGTTTTCTTACTTAAAAAAAATTACTCACTTTATGTTGGAACTTAACATCAAATAAACTAATTGGTAAATAATTAAATTTGAAATATCATCTATTTAGCTTACTTACCGCGACGGATCCATCAGTTGAACCTTGTGCACTTCTTATTCTTTCTGCCATGACTTTATAGCCTTATTGGAAGCCAATTCTCTTTTCCTCTTCTATGAGACTTACATTGAACTTTGCACCCTGCATTTTTTCTTGGTATTGTCAAATTTTATTTTATTGTTTCATCAAAACAAAAAAAGATTTTAAATTATAAATAAATATTATAAAGATCAAAGAATTATTTTTAGTGTTAAAAGCCATCTACAGATTGTATTTTTCCTCATTCAATTCTAACAATATTAACACTTACAACTCGTGCAACAAGTTTTGAATAACTGCCAAAGCCTAGCTTGTGTTGCCTGTGCTTTTGTAGTCTTGCCTTTATTGCCTTTGATGTGTCAAGCAATCTATGAAGAGATTGAAATATGTGAGTTCATATAAATATGAAGAGTATTTAGTACACAATTACATTCTTAATAGTATCACATACCTTCTTCTGTTCTCTGGTGGTCTATTTCCTTTTTTTATTTTAGTTTTCTTATTCACATCCAGAATAAGATATTTCCACTCTAAATCAGGAATGTAAGGGGGGCGCTGGTAATTCGGGTTTTTGGTTAATGTACACCTATACTGGTCCCTAATATACCTCAAACATAACCTAACTTTTTGAAGGAGCTTACCCTTATCAAATGCACAAGGTCCAAAAAAGTTTTTCATACTCTCTATGAGATCATCCTTTAACTTTTGATTTTGGGTTTTCCACCTTTTAAAAAAGAAAATAGTGTTAGATTCAAAAATGGATGTAATGATAACTATCCTAGAAATGATATGAAATCAAAATAGTGGATTGGGGTTTTAGTTCAGATATGATGTTCCACCCTGTACAGATAGTGGGCCTGAATATCTATAAACACTCATCATTAAGTTTACTATAAAAAAAATCATTCCCTAAAAAATAATCATGGGATCATTAGTCGAAGGATATAATAGTATAAAATAAGAATACAATAGATGTAAGCTTCTCATATTGAATGCAAGGTGTAATTAACATACGATTGTATAGTAAAAGAAAGGTCCAATATTTAAAGTACCTAGAAGTTTTGCTATTTTCAAGGGATCTCCTTCTTCGATCACAAGCAATATGAAATCCTTCACCGTTCTTGTACTAGGAATACTAGTACATCTAGGAAAATCACCATCAAGTGTTGCATCCCCTATTGCATAAATTGAATCCATTATAAATTGAATCCATTATGAAATGACCCTAAGAAAGAACACTTCAAGGGAAATAAACACACACACACACACACACACACACACACACATATATATAGAAAATAAAATCTATGTATGAGTAGGTGGTGCCATGGCATCTGTGGCCATGCTACGTATTGTCGACATTGCAGGACATAGTATATCTAAGCCTGCCATTGTATGAGGCGACGATAGTAAATGATCATTGACATGTGCTAAAGAATAAGATTGTTAGAGCATAATAAAACTAGTGATTAGCATGGACAATATTGTTAGAGAGTAAAAAAAAAAAATAGTCCAACATGCGATCTACCTGAACTAGCTGCAGTACCCTCATCATGGCCATGAGGATCAAAATTATGCAAAAAAAGCTGTAAAAGCAACACATCCACTTATTTTGTAATGACATAAAAGACTACTATAACATAAAAACTATTATTGAACTTTTTTTATAATTAAAAATTACATTAATACTTACTCTGTAATTTTGAGATAGGTGCATCAATTTAGTTGCCCTCTTTTGTGACTCAAGAGTCGGAGGGAATATAGAGGCCAATTCAGCCAATCTTTTTCCAATTTTGTGGAGGCATTTTTTAAATGAAGAGGCCGACTCATCACAAGTAGCCACAACTAGGTCCTCGTCAAAGGACTCCTCTTTAGGGACTGCGGGTTCCTTTCTCTTTCTCTGCTGACCACCTGTCTGTGACAACAATATTACTAACACTATTAGAATTAATCTGAAACAGTGATGAAAATAATATAATAAAAAACTTTATTTAACATTTTGCTTCTATCTAATTTGTAGTACAATAACAAAGAGGTTTACCTGCTGGGAAGAAGTTCATGCATGATCATCATTGTCCCCTCTTTGAGGTTGCTCCATATTGTGATCTTGTGTTATTATTTAAAGTTAACCAATAATGAGAAAGGACTACATTAATAAATTTTATTAGAAGATGATGATAGAGATGAGGTGGATGGTGAGGAGATTCTCTAAATGTGGTTGGCAAAAAAACTCAACTATTTAATGGTACATGGTATGTACCTGCACCCTAATGATAGTGACATCATTTGTATCTATGCAATTCAAATTATAATCAATAAGTAGCTCTTCCCCTGCACTTATTGATTTTATTGCGCATACAAATACATGATTTCCATTGCACGCCTCAAATATGCAATTGGGTTGCTTAATAGTTGACAGAGGTCACATACTATTTATAAAACCTACAATATTCCCTAATGCTTTTGGCCTTCCATCAATGTATATAGCTGTACACACTAAAATGGTGCACTTCTATGAACCATTACATGAAAGGATGCTCAACAATGAGGCCTCACAAAGCGGCTCATAGCTCTCTATGCATGGAGTTGCAAGGGACAATGATGTGTTTGCTCTCAGCTAGAGCTATAAACTCATGACCTTGCTAGTCAACCACACAATGAGAGATTCAAGTGAAGACAAGGGCAACAATGCCAATATCTCCAAGAATCAAATGGAAATGCAATGCAATCTATATGATGATGTAATCTAAACTATGGAAATGAAAGTACAATGCAACTAATCTATGAAAGGAAATAGCAATGGATTACAAATCCTTCCTATTTAGACTATGTAAGCTTATTCTATTGCATAAAAGGAAATCTATACTAAGAATGCCATTATCATGCAACTATGAAAGCAAATGTGAACTAGATGATGCAATGAAGCAATTCTTCAATGTCTTCAAACTCCAAATGCACCTAAAACCTGCAGCATAACATTAGCATAAAACATGGTATATGCAAATGAAGGAGAGAGCTCTCCTTTTATAAGAAATGAGGTGAAATGGACCATGGAGATTAAGAGGCAAAAAGTCTTAATCAGCGGTGAAGCTTGAAAGAGGAGCAATCCATGTGCACAAGTATCCTCCAATAGGAAAATAGGAGTTGACTTTATGTCCATATGAGACAAAAAGTGCTTTTCTCCTTTTTATAAAATATGAATAATGCTTTATTTGTGCAACTTAGGATAAGAGGAAAGGTGGGGCTTTTTATTTAATTAAAAGGGGAGGAAATATTTCTTTTAGGTAAACAAAAACTTAGGATAAATGGTTAGCCCATAGGATAAAAATCCAATATATGATCGAAATTAAGATTTAATCAAAAAATTGATATTGTTGAAAATATTGATTATTGATAAAAATGATTCAGGATTGATAAATCAAATAAATGGGGCCCAAAGTCTAGGCGACCATTTTTGGGTGCATACATTTGCCCCTCTTTGACTAATGTGTGATCGATTTGGGAACACATGCAGTCAAAGAATGAAGTTGAAATGTGAGATCGATTTGGGATCACAAAACAACTCAAATATGAGGTCGATTCGGGATCACATCCGGACAAAGCATAAACAAAGGCCTTTGAACATGAGGTCGATTCGGGATCACATTCAAAGTAAGAGATAAGAATCTCAAATTTGAGCAAAAGCTCACAAAAGATGTCTGAATCAGGAAAATCAAGCAATTGGGGATGAGAATCCCATAGATACTGCCCCCTCGGAATCAAAATCGAAATCAGGTAGAGAGGAGAATAGCGAATTGATAAGGATTTGATCAAATCAGAATGAAATCACAATTGAATGTAAGGGTCAAATAGGTTAACCATTAGGCAATAAACATGCCCCAGCCTGACTGAAAAGATGTAGTCAAACGTGAGAAATGAGGGAATGGAATGAATATGAATGAAAGACTAGAAGGTTGGAAGACATGGAAATGAAGAAATGACGATGCCCCAACAAAGATCAAAAGATTAGGCCTCAAAAGATCAGTCAACTGCGCAGAAGGGGGAAAGAAAGTTGAAACGCAACTTGGATTTCGATTTCGAGTCCGAAAATGGATAGAAAATGATGTGATATGAAAGACCAGAAATGAAAGATATGATCAAGAAGAATAAAAAAATGAGCACAGTTGACCAACTAGTCCGTAGATGATAAAAAGGAAAGCTCTCTCCATATGCAAAGTGCAAAAACTAAACTATCATGAACCTAAGAATGCAAGCTACTATGAAAGTGGTTGACTTGCAAGGTCACAACGCTTATAGACATCTAATTATCATCATTGAGCGTTATTGGTAGCGTCGTAAGATCATACAATGCACACTAGCATAACTATGTGGATATGAATATGATCTTTATCAGATAGAAATGTGGAAATCTCACCTAGGCATAAAAGACATGGAGGTCAAGATGGCTAATGCAGTGAGATCACCTAAGTTTTGATATGGTGGGATTATGCTTGTATCAAGACACATGAAAGTCAAGATAACTAGAAGCATGCACTCACAAAATAGTCAAGGATAATACCTTGTCAATCCATAGTGTCAAGTAGGACCAGCATAAATGCTCATGATAGGTAGGATCAACAAAATATACCCACAAGCAGATAAAGAAAGAAAACATGTTCTCATACCCTCAGTTTTCTAGCTATGAAAACTTCTCAAGGAGAGACCACTCATCAAATAAATCCTCATAGACAACACACAAAGAAAAATAAAGTCAGCATATCTCAAGCGAGTTGATTGTTTAGGTGTGTGTGTGTTGGTCATAGAGTCGGACTCTGAGTATCGCATCTGCAAATGAGCACTATCACATCATACTTAGACTATAGGCAAGACATCTAATAAGTGTTAAGAAACACTCGACGCAAGGGTAGTGTTGAAAAACACTGTTTGGGGTGGTGTTGAAAAACACCTATTGTGAAATGCCCCAAGAGACAAATGCACCTAAAGGACCAATGCTAACAGTTATGCCCCCTAGACAAAGACAAAGACCAATTCTAGACCGAGTCAAATAAGGTCAAGGGATGATGGAGAAAGGCTCAGTGTCGAGGATGCATGCTAACAAATAGGAGTGCAAAGGCCACAAGTAGCACCTGTTTCCAGGTTTTCACCACTTGGATTGTTTTTTCATTTTTTTATTTTTTCATTTTTTGGGGATTTTTTCTACCAAGGTGCCTATTGCTAGGTTTTCACCAAGGCACTTTTTTCTATTTTTTTGAATTTTTGAATTTTTTATTTTTTTGTATTTTTTTAAGGACTTTTTATGCTTTTTAGGATTTTTTCAACATCATATATCAATTTTTTTGGTATTTTTTCAGTATCATAAAATATGTACAAAAGATGCCCCCAGACAGAATGGGCATCAAACTCTTTAAGCAAGATCACATCGTGCAGTCCCAATGTCTAGTAAGGTGAAGGACAAGATGGATAAGCAAGCTAGTGGAAAAGATAGAAGACATGAGAATGAAGGAGAGTGAAGGGAAGAAATCCTCAAAGACAAACTCCTCAAAAGTACCCAAGCTAGGGAAAAATTGTCATGTAAAGCGCATTTGGACAAGCAATGAAGGGATAGCATAGGATAAGCCTTAAAAGTGTAATGAAAAAGAAGGAAAGGATGCAGTCCAAAGGAGTAGACATGTCAAGAGACTTCATAGCATTGTGTTTTACTCTTTATTTTTTTATTTTTATTAGATCAAGATCAGAGGGGAAAAGGATAGCGAAAGGCTAGAATGAATGAAGGAAAATGAATATGAAAGCTAAACATGAATGGAATGAAAGCAAGATCATCGTAAGATAGCTCACAAAATAGCCAAATGTTCGTGTATAGATCAACATTGTCAAGATCAAAGAGAGAAGATGGAATGGGTGAAATATGTAGAAGAACTACGCATGATGCCTGATTGCCAAGTTTTCATCATGGTACTTATCCAAGGTGCCACAAGGGAGTGGTTTTCACCACAGGATGAATTTTTTTCTTTTTACTTTTGCTACCAAGGTGCCTGTTTCCAGGTTTTCACCATGGCACATTTTCAATTTTATTATTATTTTTTTTCAATTTTTTGCTATTTTTTGAATTTTTCTATTTTTTTTTTTTTTTTTTTTTTCTATTTTTTGGAAGAAGGCAAGCTTTTTAGATAATGCTCCTTGAAAGAATAAACCATGATATGTCAAGGATTCAAAATGATATGCTCAAAGATGCTGAAGGGGAAATGAAGATGCATGAGGAATAGGCAAATGAGGAAAAAATGAGAGAAGGTAGAAGGATAATGAATGGAAGGAATGTGAAAAGGTAGATGGAAAGAAAGGGTAAGATCAACGTCAATACACACCTTGAAGGGTGACGGGAAAAATGGAGGAAACGTAAACCATATTCTAGTCCAAGTGCGAACCATATTCTGGTTCATTATTGCTATCTGACTCCTCAAAGAGAGGATTGGTGTGCTTGTTATAATTCTCAAATGTGAATGGAGAAATACGAGAGGGAATATGGAAAATGTTTAGCAGAGGTTGCGGTTTAGGCACATGGAATGGAAGAATGTTTTTGGAAAAAGATGAAATGGAAGCCTTTGGAAGCTTGAATGTCAACTTCACTTTTTGCTCAACATAAGACTCTTTCAAGAAAGACTTTGGAATCCATATAGCCTTAGGCTTTTCATTTCCTTTTGATGACTGAGAGAGAATATCTTCAATGATGGATTTTGGAACCCATACTTGTCTTGTAGTTTTCTTCTTAGATATCTCTTTCAACTTTATGCCCCCATGTCGACTAGAGGAGACATGGTGATCTTCTTTTTTTGATGGATTCTTGTATTGCTTCTTTTTCTTATTTTGAACATTCAACTTACTTCCAAAAGACTTGGGACTTGTGGAAGAAGAAGGAGGATATGACCGGTTTAGATGGGTGGGTGGATGAAAGGGATTCAAGGATATGCATCTATGTTGATCTTGAGGAAAGATAGGAGATGGAGGGATGTAAGGACCCAAAATGGATGACAAATTAGGATAATTAGGAGGGGAAAGTGAAGGGACATAAGGTCCCAAGATGGAAGGAAGACATGAAGCCCTTAGTATTAGTGGAGGAGGTCCAAGGATAGATGTGGAAGATGCAAAAGGATAATCAATAAGTTCATCAACATCTATATCACAACCAAGGATATCAACATCTTTAGAGTGAACATTAGGATTTTCAACAGGATCATGCACATCTTGAATAGGAGCAGTTTCTTTGATAGGATCATTCGTAGCTTGCAAAGATTTAGGAAGAGCAGAAAGCCGAAGTGAACATGGAGTGGTAGAACAAGAAGATGGAAGACTTTGATCTTGACAAGTTGCTTTGGATAGCATAAGTGCATCATTTTTTTCTTGATTTTCAATAGGCTTAACATTAGAAGTAACAACACCATTTTTAATAACCTTAATAGAAACATCATCTTTGGAAAGCGCAAGTGTGGTAAGGTTATTTTGATTATCAATAAGCTCAATAGTGTAAGTAGTAGCTTGATCTTGCTTAGGAGATGGTGGAATGAATGCGAAAGAGCGTAGAGGATCAAAAGAACCATGCAATGGAGAAGATACATCATGAAGAGAATTGGATGATATGGAGGGTCCTTGATTTTGATCTTTCTTTATATTCTTTTCTTTATCATTTTTAGAGTCTTCTTGACATGGAGCCACTTCTAAGGACAAGGAAGCATGTTGGGATCGTATGGAAGACTTTGGAAGAGGTGGTGAAGGACTAGCTGAAATAGGCATTATAGTGGATGAAGGCTTAGGCTCTTTAGGTTCGACATTATTGAAAGTATTTGTAGCCAAGTGAAGGTTATCTTGAGTATCTTTAAGAGGTGGCCCTTGAGGATAACTATAGGGAACCGCATGGAAAGTCTTAGGATCTTTGTTGGATGAAAGATTTGTGAAAGATTTGGATGACTCAGAAGCTTTAGGAAGTGTGTGGGTATTGGAGGAAGTGGCAGATGGAAGGGGACCATCACAAGACAAAGGTTCAACATTAACATGATTTTGCTGGAGAGTGTAATCTTTATTTTCAGCATGAGAGTTTTTAGACAAGACATGCTCATAGTATCTTCGTTTATAATCAGCACGGAAAGCTTTCTCTTCCTCAATAGAAGTAGATGTATCATATTGTTCACAAAAAATATCATAATTTCTCTCAAAATCAGAATCATATGGATCACCATCACAATCTATCCAATAGGATGACCCTTTAGTAAGCCTAAGCACATGACGAGGAGGACTCTTAGGAATAGAGGTGCCATAAGTATTACTACATTGTCCATCATCATAGTCATCATAGTCATCATAGTCATCAAAGGTAGGTGTGTCACTCTTTGTGGAAGAGACATCACAAGGACTATCATGTTGCTCTTTATGGTATGTCTTCTGAAGAGAAGTAAGACTCTTAGGAGAAGTAGAAGAAGAATGAGATCATGAAGAAGAGGAAAATGAAGACCTAGTGGAAGAAGAATACTTGGATAATGAGGAATTTGAATGATGTTTAGAAGAGTCATGATAAGATTTGGAAGATGACGAATGTGAATAGTGTTTAGAAGAATCATGATAAGACTTAGAAGATGAAGAATGAGAATGATGTCTGGAAGAGTCGTGATAAGACTTGGAAGGTGAAGAAGAATGAGAAGATTTAGAAGATGAAGAATATTTGGATGAGATCATGAGTATGATTCTAGCAAAGGCATCTAATTTAATTGATTTTTCTTTTATTTTTGTCATAAATTCATCACTCGTGAGAATTTTGGAGGAACAACACTTTTCGAATATGTCAATGAGCTCAAGATCGTCTATTCTTAAGAGAGGTTCCTTAACAAGATAGTCAAGATCCATGGTTATAGAAGAGGAGGAATCAAGCATGGAAGAAATGAATAGATGAATAGAAGAAAGTAGACTAGATAATAAGAGGAAAAGAATCAAGAAGAAGAAGAAGAAGAAGAATTTCCCATGGGAATAGAAGACTTTAGAAGAACATGGGAAATGGAGAAGAAAGAAGACTAAGAGCCATCTTGTGCAATTGATACCATAACGTTCATTGAGATGTTGAGCAACATGACAACACCTAGGATCTAAGATCTGGACTAGCCAGGGAAGACTGAAAATAGAAGACCCTTGGTAATAGGATGACCTCACAAAATGTCAACACCAAACTAGGATAATCAAAGTTCTCTATTGTCCAAAGAGAAATGAAAAGATAGAAGCAGGGGCTTTACCAACACTGTCAAAGAGGTGCTTCAAATCAAAGGGTGACTACCCTTGCACTTTTGAACCAGGAGGTTGGGCTAGGCCAAAATATAATTGAAATTGAGATTAAATGAAAATTATTTGGACAATAAGAGTACGAGAATTTCCCAAGAATGTAGCTCACAATTTTAGAGATAAACTTTCTCACCAAGAACAACCTTCTAATGCGATATTTCTCTTTGGCTAATGTGATACTGATGTTGATCTTGATCAATTTGTGCAAAATTTTGATTTTTTTAAGGTCTAATTTCAAGTTTCCAAATGTGAGGGTGAAAATGTCTGATTTCAATCACAAATTCAACAGCATTTGGATAGGTTTGCAAATAGTAGAGGATCAAACATGTCTTCAAACACTTGAAACAAGGGCAAAAACAACCTTGCCAAGACAAACACTTATGATATCAAAAATAAAATTGCACCCTATGAATGCTACCGATTGTTTGTATGTTGAGAATGTTTACACTGGTATCACACAATCGAAGACACTTCAAGCAATATCTACCTACAAGACAAGGCTTAATACTTACCAACTTAGCCCACAACTTGATGCCCCCTTGCCTCACACCAAGTGGTTACCCACAAGAGATATTGGCTTTGTCGTGGAAGTGTCAAATGACACAACCAAAGGGACACATATGGTGAGTATCTTAAGGTGATTCGGGTAAACCACTTGGATCAATCCTTGCACTAAGAAGATAAGCGGCTAAAAGAAGGTGGCTTCTATCTAATGGTTCTTAATAAGGATTTCCGTTCACAACACCCCTCTTTCTCCTCATAAAGGACTAGGACCTCACGGCCTCAAGAGTACCTTAAGCATTCTTGTTCAATGTTTTCCCCATGGTCGCAATCCCATGAGCTACTCACATCAAATGAAGATAAGTGTTATGTCTACCAAGGTTTTTGGTGTCCTTGATAGCCTTGAGATTATAGTGAGTTGGAATCACTTGCCACCAAGGAAAATGATGAAAAGGTTGTCCCCACTTGAGTCGTTCCTCTTGATTGCTCAAGAGCAGGCCCGCTAAAGGATTCCTAAACTAAACAAAAATGGATCAAATCTTAAGGTTCAAGGTTTTTGATTCACCACAAGGGTGAAGAGCATACTCCCCTATCTCAAGAATCTCTCCCAAACACACCAAGCAAAGAGTTCAATTACCCCCTTGCTTCCAAAACCTTAAGATGGGTCAATATTTTCTGATTCACCTAAAGGTGAAGAGCATACTTCTCCTACCACCTTAAAATCCCTTTCACAAGGTATTAAGATTCCTAATACAATTAGTGAATGCCACACTTGAAAAGAAAGCAAACAAACAAGCAAGAAATTTTTTTTGTTTTTATGCTTGGGCAGCCCTACAAAAACCATTAGTAGCCCTCTTTGACATGCATTCTTTTGACAAATTTCAAGTAATGAGAGCACCTACAACCACAACTTCTTAGACCAACAAGAGTTAAGAGAAGCAAAATCCAAAATCTAACAATGATTAGTACATGAAAAATTAGATAATCTGAAAAATAACTGATCAAATGATAAAATCTGAAAATGAAACCATCATGGTTGGATTAGGCTCGGAAAGACCTTTCCAACGATATATCACACTTAAACTTTTGATACCATTTGTGAAAATCTCAAAAAAAATGGGCACCCATTTTCCAGACTAAATTTTTCAAAATTTTTCAAAAAGCTAGCAAAGAACTTGAAATTTGCAAGATACAAAATAGTTCACTATTAGATCAAGCGATATACCTCAGACTTCACCAGTATCGCACGATACTTCTTCCTATAGCCAGGTGATACTTCCCCAGTCGAGCGATACTTCGCACGATGCCAGGCGATAGACTTCAATATAGGCGTGCGATACTTTTTCCACGTGAACTATCATGCCAACACAGAAAGTATATCGCGTGATACTTCTGAGAAGTGTCGCGCGATAATCTGAGACAGAAAACCAAAAAATGTAGATTTTTCCAAAAATTAATCTGAAAATGATGAAAAATGCATCAAATGAAAGGACAAAGCTATCTACTCTGCCCCACGGTGGGCACCAGAAATGTACACACTAAAATGGTGCACTTCTATGAACTATTACATGCAAGGACGCTCAACAATGAGGCCTCACAAAATGGCTCATAGCTCTCTATGCATGGAGTTGCAAGGGACTATGATGTGTTTGCTCTCAGCTAGAGCTATAAACTCATGACCTTGCTAGTCAACCACACAATGAGAGATTCAAGTGAAGACAAGGGAAACAATGCGAATATCTCCAAGAATCAAATGGAAATACAATGCAAGCTATATGATGATGCAATCTAAACTATGGAAATGAAAGTACAATGCAACTAATCTATGAAAGGAAATAGCAATGGATTACAAATCCTTCCTATTTAGACTATGTAAGCTTATTCTATTGCATAAAAGGAAATCTATACTAAGAATGCCATTATCATGCAACTATGAAAGCAAATGTGAACTAGATGATGCAATGAAGCAATTCTTCAATGTCTTCAAACTTCAAATGCACCTAAAACCTACAGCATAACATTAGCATAAAACATGGTATATGCAAATGAAGGAGAGAGCTCTCCTTTTATAAGAAATGAGGTGAAATGGACCATGGAGATTAAGAGGCAAAAAGTCTTAATCAGCGGTGGAGCTTGAAAGAGGAGCAATCCATGTGCACAAGTATCCTCCAATAGGAAAATAGGAGTTGACTTTATGTCCATATGAGACAAAAAGTGCTTTTCTCCTTTTTATAAAATATGAATAATGCTTTATTTGTGCAACTTAGGATAAGAGGAAAGGTGGGGCTTTTTATTTAATTAAAAGGGGAGGAAATATTCCTTTTAGGTAAACAAAAACTTAGGATAAATGGTTAGCCCATAGGATAAAAATCTAATATATGATCGAAATTAAGATTTAATCAAGAAATTGATATTGTTGAAAATATTGATTATTGATAAAAATGATTCAGGATTGATAAATCAAATAAATGGGGCCCAAAGTCTAGGCGACCATTTTTGGGTGCATACAATAGCCACTCTTTTACTTTACTCATTGTATTTTTGTTGAATATAATTTGTCGAGAGTGCATACCTACACATACTCTTTTTATATTGAACAATTCGCATTCAACTTTTGTAATCATAACAAGGTCCAACATACTCCATCAATTCAACAACTTTTTTGTAAGAGACCTTTATGCCATCCATGGAAAATAGGCTCAAACCATGTATTGAAGATGGTGAAATATGATATATCTTGCCTTTAACACTAAAATCAATGTTTATTGGAGGAAGTTCCTTGGGGACCCATTATTTCTGTAGATTTTGGTACCTAGAGGGCACCTCGATGTCACCTTTTCTCTCATCATCATCATAAGAACATGACCCCCCTTGAGCAAGGAAAAAATTCATGCATTTATTGAATTTCCTTCTAGTCTTTTGACCTCTAGTTGATCTTCCTAATTCAGACATACTAAATGACTCACTTTCTTTGCTCGAGGAAGACACATCTGACAAATACCTATTTGCTGCTACCTGCACTCCATCAAATGAGAGAGATAGCAAGTAATGTGAGATATTTTGAAAATTATGAAATACATTAATCTCTATAGGGTGTATTGACTTATACCTTGTTAGGAATGGGAACATTGAGAGGGGGGGGGGGTGAATCAGTGTTCATTATTCATAACCTTTTTACTTAATCTCAAATTGAACTTAAATACTTAAGTACTGAAATAAATGTCCACATAAACATGAAACATGAAATCAACACATAACACCAATATGATTACAGGGAAACCCAAATAGGTAAAAACCCCGGTGGGAATTGACACCCACTAATATTCTGTACTAGTGTTTTATGATCCTTGTTAGAAGATCCTTAACCCTGTTAGGAGTTGCTTTACAATATGTTTAATATAGTAGATCTTGTCAAGAGTTGGACCCTGTTAGGAGTCTTTTACAATAAACCCTATTAGGGGTGTGGACTCACTGTCCTAGAGCTCATTGCTCAAGTGGTGAAGGCTGTAACCTTCTGATCTTAGATACACACTATATCTATTGGATGAACTATCACTGTGACACTGCTTGTCTGATCAGTTCCTTTGATGCAATGATGTTTTGACCTCTTGCAAAGCTCTAATACATCTTATAGACTCTTCACAAACTTATGCATTTCTTATCTCAACTCTATATTCCCTATCATACTAATTACAATGGGCACATCTCATATTTATATGCGCATACAAAACAAATAACTAGGTTGGCCCTTTAACCGATTACATACAATGCTTCCAATTGAATTGGGTCAAGAATGTTTACAAACAAACATAATTACATGTTGGAAACCTAATTACAATAGGCACATGGCCTTTACAACATAATAATATAACTGCAAATCAAAACACCAATAGTTGGCTGCTTTCTCTGTTCTTGTCTGGCATACATTGGCTATGTAAATTCAACTATCTGTAACTTTGTCATATCTGCATATCTGATCATGCATTCATAGACTAAGCATCAATATAATCTAACCAACTTATTTTCTAGGGTACATACCATAACTCAGTCATACACATGTGTGTTGATGCTCTGACCTTCAGGTACTTAGTACACTGTCTAGTCTTCAACACTTAGCCAATTTCTAATCTTCTCATCAAGTGCTCTGACTCCAAAACACTATATGACTTTGTTGCCATAATGAAAACACTATATTAAGTCATATACACTAGTATAGCCAACTTTCCAACAATCTCCCCCTTTGTCACTGATGGCAACAAAGGAATATGGCATAGTTGCTAACTGTTCTCTTATACAAAAACTTTTGTTATACTCTATCTTATATCTCCCTTATATTCTTTACTATATATCTTTTTATATATCTATAACTCCATATTCTATACATACTACCCCTTTGACATTAATGACAAAGGTGCTTCAAAACTATATCTACAACTACTTATAGTGTGAGAACATCCGGATATGCTATTTGTAAGTTTTGGATCTCTTTCTTCCAAAATGTGATCAATGAATTTACAATCTGGAGATGGGCGCATAGTGCATACTATAGCTTCTTCATCTTCTCCAAATCTTTGCTAGGACCTTGATTATATCTCACCATGGTGGCATCGATCTCCTTGATATTCTGATTGAGTATATCTAGTGAGGGCGCAAGAGCATTTCTAAGCTGAGTTTGCCTAGCCCTTATTTTTGACATCTCCTTTTCGGCCTTCTCAATCTTGTCAATTTGTCCTTGGTATACATTGTTGCACATGTTTATATCAGTAGAGGGATCTTCTACTAACTACCTCACCTTTTCAATCAAGGCCTCTTCTTCTTGTATCTTCTTGTAGTGGTCGGCTGTCAACTTATCTTGATTCATGCAGTCAACAATAATTTTTCTTCCTTTTGCTGCAAACTATTTCAAAGTTTCTTGTCCAACTTTGAGTGAACTAAGGTCTAGTGAAAAGTTACTGACCAACTCATTTAATCTCTTCTGCATATATTTCTCTTTTGCAACTAATGATGCTTATTTTTCCAAGCTAGAGAAATTACTCTTGAACTGTGAAAGAATTACACTTACATCATCAACATAGTGTACCTTGGACACTTTCTTATCTACTTTTAACAAGTTGTTCAAGATGTTTACTGATTCTACAAGGAGGGGATTCTATTAGGAATGGGAACATTGAGAGGGGGGGGGGGGGGGTGAATCAGTGTTCACTGTATTTTATCTTTTCACTTAATCTTTAAATTGAACTTAAATGCTTAAGTACTGAAATGAACATCCACAAAAACATGAAACATGAAATCAACACATAACATTAATATGGTTATGGGGAAACCCAAATAGGTAAAAACCCCGGTGGGAATTGACACCCACTAATATTCTGTACTAATGTATTATGATCCTTGTTAGAAGATCCTTAACCTTGTTAGGAGTTGCTTTACAATATATTTAGTATAGTAGATTTGGTTAAGGGTCAGACCCTATTAGGAGTCTTTTACAATAGTCCCTATTAGGGGAGTGGATGCACTATCCTAGAGCTCACTGCTCATGTGGTGAAGGCTACAACCTTTAGATCTCAGATACACACTATATCTGCTAGATGAACTGTCACTGTGACACTGCTTGTCTGATCAGTTCCTTTGATACACTGATGCTTTGACCTCTTGAAAAGCTCTAATAAATCTTATAGACTCTTCAAACACTTATTCTCTTCTTATCACAACTCTATATCTACTTCCATACTAATTACAATGGGTGCATCTCATATTTATATGCGCATACAAAACAAACAACTAGGTCGGCCCTTTAACTGATTACATACAACACTTCCAATTGAATTGGCTCAAGTGTGTTTAAAAAAAAACATATATACATGTCAGAAACCTAATTATAATAGGTGCATATCCTTTACATCATTATAATATAGCTGCAAATCAAAATGCTAATAGTTGGCTGCTTACTCTGTTCTTCTTTGGCACACACTAGCTGTGTAACTTCAACTGTCTGTAACTTTGGTATACTTGCATATCTAATCATGTGATCATAGACTAAGCATGAATATAGTATAACCAACTTATCTTCTAGGGTGCATACCATAACTCAGTCATACACACGTGTGCTGATGCTTTGAGCTTTAGGTACTCTGTACACTGTCCAGTCTTCAACACTTAGCCGATTTATGATCTTCTCATCAAGTGCGCTGACTCCAAACTACTATATGACTTTGTTGCCATAATGAAAACACTATACTAAGTCATATACATTATTATATCCAACTTGACAATAGATTCCTCATCACTTATTTCTCCTTGGCCTTCTCCATAGCTAAGACACTGAACTTGATCAGGTCTTCTTCTCCCCATGAATCCAAACTGGTTGTGTCAGGTGTCAAACTTGACAACAATGCTATTGAGGGAAGTGGAGTCATAGGAGTACTATCCATAAATTCCTCTTTGACTCTTATTGTCATTTCTATTGGTTCATTTTCTTTTATTTCTACTTCTTTTTGTTTTTCTGCTTCTTTCTTTTCTTCTTCTTTTTCTATTTCTTTTTCTTTTCCTTCTTCTTTCTTTTCTGTTACATCCTCAATCTGACAATCTGTACTTCTTGTTGATTAAGGGGAGTGTTACTACATAGATTTTAAGCCTCTTGAGTGCTTAGCAAGGCTTCTTCAAACTTGTCCAAATTAGTATCTAAGGCCGCCATTGCAATCTCAACATTGTCAATGAAAATTGTTTCTTCCCTATGTGCTTCTGACATGGGAGCAAACTTCTAGCCTCTGTGGATGTATCAACTACATGCACTGGATCATTAGGACCTATAGATGGTACAATTATGGTCTTTGACTCCTTTGCAACCTTTGTGGGCACTTGAGCTGTAGGCTCAGTAGATGGGAACATGTGCCTGTTCATGAAGACCTTCTCAAATGCTTTCTCTATTTCCTTAGCCACCAATTCATAGTTTTTGTCCATTATATGCAGGGTCCTTGACTTGGTTCTAAGATGTGGCTTTACCAGATCTAACAAAAAATACTTTTCTTCTAAAGAGCATATTAGGAGGGTTTCATCTAAGGTCTTTTCCCTTATCCTTAGATCCTCTTCAATAGCTTATCTTTTTAGGAATTCTAGGATGTTCCATACATTATCTGGAATCATAGTCTTTAGTTCTAAGATAGTTTTCTTGAACTTTAGCATATGTTTGACAATCATTCTATGAATCTCTAACTTGTCAATTTCACTATACTTCTCATAGAACTTCCCTACTTGATAAATCCTACCTTCATCAATGATTCTTGTACTCAACACACTAAGATTGGGTTTGAAACTTACTTCAGGAGGTGCTTGAGTATTCTTTCTATTCCTTGTTACTTGTGAGGATGGATGACCAATGCTAATCTCTTTCTTCTTCTTAGGCATTGACTTATACTCAGGAGGAGTAGTAAGGTCAATTGTTACTATGGGTGCAAAGGGAGTGACATCAGTTTTACCCTTCTTGTCATCTGATTTTTCTATTTTCACCTTTTTCAACTTTGGATCCTCAGATTCTATTTTTTCTACTGCTACGCTCTTTATTTCTAAAGCAATCTTCTCTTCCCTTGATTTGACTAAGTCTTCTTGTGATACACCATGGAATCTCAAGATCTCTAAGGTAACCTTGACAACTTTTCTTTTTGTTGTTGTGCTGTTCAATACTGCGTCCACTTCTCTTGTTTTCTCTTCATAAGTTCCCCATCTAGGCTCATTAGGGTCCTTAGGTGCTGAAAATAGAACTTGAGCATAAGCTTCTAAGATTGGTTCTTCAACTTCATATCCAAGTGGATGAATCCACTTTGTCCTTGGTTCAACTGCCTCCATGCATGTTGTGTCTGTCTCAACTATGAAACAAATAGTATCCTTATATTTTTCAACTATCTTCTCTAGAATTCTGTATCTCATTTGTATCTTGGCTCTATATGTCTTCAACTCTAATGTCATGTAGTCCTTAAATGTACTCTCAGTACATGCCTTGATAGATATCTATGGCATTGTGGGGATAGATTTGCCTAGATACAAATTAGACACTTTTCCAACAATATGGAAGTACATATAGATAATTAGGGACCCAAACCTAAATATCTTGGTCTTGTCAAGATTGATGGCCTTAATGTTGTCTATTAACTATGTGTGCAACATCTCACATAGATTAAACTCTACATTCTCTTTCATAAGTCTTATTGCTACAAGAATTGTGGCTGCAAACACATTGTTCACCCTGCTAGTGTGTTGGAACCTGTATCCCAGTATCATGGACATCAATTTGATGTCATCTTGCTCAATAGGCTCTATAGTCATTCTACACCTATCACTTCTTGACTTGCATGTTTTCTCAACAAGTTTTATTACATCCTTGCGCACTGGAAGAATGGTGCCTATCTTTGAGAGGCTTGTCATCTCATGAATTAGGTCACCTATAATCCTAACTGACACTTCACCTATCCAAAATAGGTCATCATGAATCTTGCTTAGTAGAATATTTATCCACTCGGACTCATAGAACTCATATGCAGTCGCATATTCAACTATAGGATGATTATTCCACTGTGCATACTCATCCATGAAGGTTTTATCAGGTTGTAACATTGTTTCCATGTGTGCTCTTATTCTATCCAATCCTACTGGTTCTTTCTTACAATATATGTATGCCCTAATGTCTTCAACATGCATAACACCCATAGGCATACAGGAGAATGCCCCTTCTAGGTCATCCAATGTGGATTTAAATGGGTGCCTCTTAAATACATATATTTTCTTCTCCACAACATCAAATAAAATAGGAGTATCCATCACTTACTTGTAAATCAATTTCTTAATGGTTTCCAAGATCTTTTGAATCAATGCAACAAACTAGGGTTTCTGCAACCGATCAAATGCATAGCTAATCACTGATGAATAAATTTTTAATCCTTCACAATCAAATACTAGGGATCTTCTGCTCTCTAATCACTCTGAATTCAAATGCAATGAGAGATTTACAAACTTCTATGTATTTTAAAGTAGAAATTGTACCATTAATGCTTGTCACGTAAACCAGGCTATCATTGAAAATTTCTAACTTTCATTCTGCAAACAATTAGCTAGTGCACTCTTGCACATAGATTTTGCTAGTCTCCAAAAGCTTAAGTCCAAAGGCACATAGTCTGAGAGTGAGTATACTAGCCACACAGGGGTCTAGAGCTAAATTAGCTCCCCCTATGACCTCGAGGGCCATTCATCCTGATGTAGAGGGTGCATCCATTGTGGATGCATCCAATACATGTTCATCAACCTTATCCTTCTTAGCTTCTAACCAAATCAAGCTTGCATCCTCTGAAGCTTTCACAAACTTGACTTCTCCTTCGGTATCCAATACTGGTTCTTCGAGCTTTTTAGGGCTTTCCTGACCTTGCGTCCTTGATCTAAAAAACTTTGAGATGTGTCCAACCTTGTTACAAGAGTGACAAATGATTGGAGGCCTTATATTCCTTTGTGCATTGACATCGGTCTCCATTTTACATTGTCTAGTTGAGTGACCATTATAGTTACATATCTGACATGTAACATCTTGAGAACTTCTTACATTTGACTGATTCTAATTTCTTTGATTATACTGAGTCTTGTTCTTTTGACTTTTTTTGCAATTCATAGCTTTATGACCAAATTTATTGCATGAATAACAATACCCTTTTAAAGGTCTTACCTTTGTATAGTTCCTTGCTATGTGTCCATGCTTGTTACATGAATAACAAGCTCTATCTATAGGCTTTCACTCATTCTTGGATGGTTCAATATGATTTGTAGTTGGACTTCTGGTCTCCTTAGCATCTGAGGTGTCTTCTGGTGCTTTCATTCTTGCTCACATGTTGTCAATCTTATTTTGTGCTTCATTGTATCCAATGTAGCTAGTATCTCCTTTAAGTCTTCTTGCATACAACTCAGATTCTATCAAATCAGAATTGGTGTGTAATTTATCAATGTGATTCTTTGTCTCTTTAAATTTAGATTCCAAGCTTTCTTTGTTGTTTCTTAGCTCTAAAATTTCCACGTTTGCTTGCCTCAATTCTTCATTTAGTTGAAGGTTCTCTTTGATTTGTTCATTATAGACATCTTGGTTGTTGATCAACTTGTCATCCAATTCTTCAATCTATTCTTTCAAGGATGAATTTTCTTCATTCAATTTCTTGATCATTATCCCTAAATCACTGGTAGAGCATTCTTTCAAATCCTTTCTTAGCCTTTTGATGACTATTTGAGCATCATTGAATTTTTTCTTTAGTTCTTCAATTTCTTTTTCAGATCTATCCAGGTCTTCAAGAGCAGCTTCAATATTTCTTTTCAAATGTTTTATTTCTTCTTTGTCCATGATCTCCTCAAGTGGTTAAACTTCTTTTCTAAGGACCAGAGCTCTGATACCAATTGTTAGGAATGGGAACACTGAGAGGGAGGGTGAATCAAGGTTCACTGTTCATAACCTTTTTACTTTATCTCAAATTGAACTTAAATACTTAAGTACTGAAATAAACATCCACATAAACATGAAACATAAAATCAACACATAACACTAATATGATTATGGGAAAACCCAAATAGGTAAAAACCCCGGTGGGAATTGACACCCACTAATATTTTGTACTAGTGTTTTATGATCCTTGTTAGAAGATCCTTAACCCTATTAGGAGTTGCTTTACAATATGTTTAGTACAATAGACCTTTTCAAGGGTTAGACCCTATTAGGAGTCTTTTACAATAGACCTTGGTAGGGGTGTGGACTCATTGTCCTAGAGCTCATTGCTCAAGTGGTGAAGGCTGCAACCTTCTGATCTCATATATACACTATATCTACTGGATGAACTGTCACTATGACACTGCTTGTCTGATCAGTTCTTTTGATGCGTTAATGCTTTGACATCTTGCAAAGCTCTAATACATCTTATAGAATCTTTGCACACTTTTTTACTTCTTATCTCAACTCTATATTCCCTATTATACTAATTACAATGGGCACATCTCATATTTATATGCGCATACAAAACAAATAACTAGGTCGGCCCTTTAATTGATTACATACAATGCTTCCAATTGAATTGGATCAAGCGTGTTTATAAAAAAACATAATTACATGTTGGAAACCTAATTACAATAGGCACATGACCTTTATAATATAATAATATAACCAAAAATCAAAATGCCAACAATCGGCTACTTGCTCTGTTCTTCTCTAGCACACACTGGCTATGTAACTTCAACTGTCTATAACTTTGTCATATCTGCATATTTGATAATGTGCTCATAGACTAAGCATAAATATACTCTAACTAACTTATCTACTAGGATGCATACCATAGCTTAGTCGTATGCACGTGCACTGATGCTGTGAGCTTCAGGTACTCTGTACACTATCCAATCTTCAACACTTAGCCAATTTCTTATCTTCTCATCAAGTGCCCTAACTCCAAAACACTATATGAATTTGTTTCAAAAATGAAAACACTATATTAAGTCATATTCACTAGTATAGCCAAATTTCCAACACCATGAGACTGTGTGGGATGCTCATGAAAGGGGTCCGGGTACCTACATATGTAATTCAATTATCTAATGTTAGCTAAAAATTTCATGATACATATACTCAAAACCACATAGTTAGTACATTAAAAACCATAAGCATCCCATAGTAAGTACATCAAAAATTAATTAGATTAAGCATTGATTGCATAACTACACATTTCTATCAAGAAATCAATATTAAATAGATTAAGCAGTGATCACGTAACTATACATTTCATTCATGTCATTCATCTTCTTCTTTATCAAACTAATCACCATGATCATCGTTGATGTTGACATCATCACCACCACCATTATTATCATCATCTTCATCATCATCATCGGCATCAGCATCATCATCATCATCATCATCATCATCGTCATCATCATCATCTTCTTCTTCTTCAAGAAAACTTGCGTTAGGAACATCATCGACTAATTGTTGTTCATGATCACCATCTACATCATCTTCTAGTTGTTCACAATATTCTTATTCCATCACATTATACCTCATTAGCCTTCCTCTTGGATCATGTCTAACAACAAAAGACCAACCTGATTTATGTGGAACCTCTGAGTAAAATACCTGCTCACATTGGCTTGGAAGAACATAGGGCTCATCCCCAACTGGCTCAAACTACCTTGTATTAATCATTGGAAATTCATTGTCATGTTCAATAATAGTTTTGTTAGGATCATTTTGATTAAGTCATAGCCTATACCATCTAAGGATGAAGAGAACTAATCTGAAGGAATTAAAGTCACAGTCAAGTATATCATTCAAAATGCCATAGTATCAATTTTTAGACTCTTGATGATGTAAGTCATTTCTAGATGAAATATTAGTCACCTGAAAGACTTCACTTATCCTAGAATCACAATTGATGCAAAATTTATGACCATTTCAAAACATATCCTTGTGGTGTTTGACCTACAAAAATATGTCAAACATGTATAAATTAATGCATTGAGAGTTCATAAATGTATGAGTGATTAATACATTTATACATACCTAGAAATCTCTTAAACCATGTGCTAAATCTATTTCCCTTTGCATAACATTTGGATCTCCATTATGATGAATTTCATTAACCAATGAAGACATAGCTTCCCATGTTAATGTGTGACCTAAATGATGACATCGTTCAATCCATTTCATCATCCAATCTTGATTGTTTGCAATATACAAATGTATTGCATCCCACTCTTGAGCAACTGTACAAAAAATAAATAGATGACTTACAACTGATTAATTTAGAAGATTAATAATTAATTAACAACCATAACATCTTATAATTTATTACCTCTCACTTTTCTCATTCTACCTTTCCCCACCAAGTACTCCCCTTCAAATTTTCTAATGGTGTCAAGATCCCAAATGCGATCTATATGGATCTTTGTTGCAAGCTTAGGAAGATATTCAGTAACGTACACCATAGTCTAGTATACCATATATCCCTCCACCATAGAACCCTTAGGATGTGCTCTTTGCCAAACCAAAGCCTTAAAAAATTTCAGGTGCCTCTCAACCATTGATATTGACCAAGTGTGTATGGGTCCACACATTTCAATCTCCTCAACTTGGTGTATGAGGTAGTGCTCTTGTGCATTGAAAAAGGTTGAAGGTAGACACTTTTGCATTTCACACATTAGATAAAAAATTCTTCTCTTCTAGTATTTTATATTTTCTTTATGGATTTCTTTAGATGACAACCACCTACAAGACATTCAAGACACAAAAATATACAAACATGAGACTTTACAATATATAAAACAAATTAAACATATATCATTGCTTACCTCATATATTTTCCAAGATCATATATCACTTGTTTGATGTTATTGTCAAATTTATTTGGGAGAGATAGGGGCAGCATGTACTGCAACAATTATAAAAATAATCATTTCATTCTTTCCTCATATAATACAATGAGAAGTACATGTAGTTTATAAATATATTGTAAATACAAAAGAACATGACTTACCTTGATGAAGGTATGCCAATCATGCATTTTTAACCCTGGCCCAAATTCACTTTTCTTTGATATGGTATTGCTTATGTTTATAGTAAATCCTATGGGAAATAAATTTTTTTGTATGACTTCTTTTATGGCATCACTTTACTGTTCTGTTAATAACCAAGGAAGGGCACTTATATTAATTTGTTGTCCATTTCTATTTGATTCAATGAAATTTTTCATTGCATGATTAGATTCATGAATGTCGCTATAAATTTTGACAATTTTTTCTTTGTTATGGCTTCCATCCAATATCTTCCATAATGTCTCTGTTACATTCTTTCCAATATGCATAGTATCAAACAAATGCACAATTTGCAGTTGCTCATAGTAGGGAAACCTACTAAATTGTCTGGGATAACTTTTTAGTCCCTTTGGAAGGTGCTCAGTACTGTTGCCTTGATGACATTCACAATCATCAATCACATAATCAGCAAACAAAACACAATATAAATATACAAATTCCAAACATAAACCATTAGGTAGAATGGTAGTACCTTGACGATTAATTCTATTATATTCCAACTTCCATAGGCGAGGTGTCATTCTCTGTGGCTTAGATGTAGTCTCTTCTTTCCCATTGAAAAGATATTTTTTGATAATTTGATAGTTATGATTTTTGTGGAGAAAGTGTCTATACTCATCAAACACCTACTTTCCTAAACTTTTTGAATGACGAGATTTCATCTTTGGACCATAAACTAGACATTCAAATTTTCCCTTTGTTTGAAGACCTACAAGATAATAATACAATTGGATTAAATATGTTAATTTTTATTTTTAGAATTATCATGTGCAACTTGAATTCACCATAACATACTAGAAAAATGTGTTAGCCCTGGGGCATCATGTATTGTCCATACAAGAATTGCCTGGAATTGAAATTGTTCGTCTCCTATTGGTCTAGAGATGTCATACATAGTGACACATTTCCATAACTCCACTAACTCGTTGATAAGAGGCTCAATATATACATTCATATCTTTAACTTGGTATTTACCTAGTTGAATGAACAACAACATTACACAATTATTGTGACCATTTTACTACAATATTTATAATTACATGTAGATAACTATTAAATGATCAAATACCTGGAATAATCATTGCCAACATAATGTGCTCCCTCAATATTGACATCCATGGAGGAATGCTATTGTTGATGACAAAAATAGGTCAAACAGAGTAAACAGATCTTAGCTCTCAAAATGGATTGACACCATCCACTCCCATTGAAAGCTTGAGATTTTGAGGTTCTTTGATAAAGTGAGGCCACTTTTCCTCTATGTCCTTAAATATAGAACCATCCACAGGCATTCAAATAATGTCATCTCGACTCCTATTGCATGCATGGTAATCCATAAATTGTGCTAAGCTACTACACCTGAATAATCTTTGCAAACATGGTATAATGGGGATGTAATGCAGAACCTTGTGAGCCACCTTTTTTGTTATTTGATCTATTTGATATCTGCTCATATGACATTCAGGGCATTATATTGTAAATTCATGTTCTTTATGATAAATAATATGATCATTGGGACAAGCATCTATTGCTTGATACTCTATTCCAATATCTTTCATAGTGGCACATAATTCTTGGTATGAGTGAGGGAGAATATTCGAAGGTGGTAACAAAAACTCACCTATCAATCTGTAGAAAAAAATATAAGTTGTTAATATTAACAATATTTATGGTACATGTTTCACCATTTAATTACTATAATGACATATATGACATACCTTAGCATACATGACATTGTTGTGTTGGATAAACTATTCATAACCTTCAAGTTCAACAACAACAATACAACAAAGAGAAGAGTTGTTTGGGAGCCTTTGTAAAGGGGCATGGTTGTCTTCTCAAGTAGAGGCATATCATGGATGAAATCAACATCATCCTGATCATCATCATCAATTGGGCCAAAATTAAATGTGTCATGGATCAATGTATTAGTACCATCATCATCATCTTTCATGGGATCATAATCTTCAGCTTCAATATTCACACCTCCATGATCCTCCACTTCCAAAGCCATATTCTCCATATTCGCACCTCCATGGTTCATATCACGTAATCCCCTAGGGAGGTCAACCTATATAGAAATGATGAACACAAATAAACCACAATAATGATCTCATCATCAAGTGTATTTCATACGTATATTAATTGTTAAATAAATATAATGAAAAACTTACCAATTCATGATAATCAAACCCTCCTTCAATGTGATCATTATCCTTACAATGTCTCTTAGCTGTTATGATTAGCAATCTTCTAGTATTTAAGCCCTTACAAATATTGCAGGGACAATAACATTTTCCATCACCTTTTCTTTTCAAGTTCTACCACAATCTATTGATTGTATCCCCATTACCTTCTTCACTTGGATTGTCTGACATGATCCTTCTTCACTTAGATTATCTATAACCTAATTATATATAGAAATTGAAAACTTAGTTATGAAATGATGTTGTAGTATAGTATACCAAATTGAAACACTTCTATTATTGTAGTCCTCCACCTCAAACTCTTTCCTATTGTGGCAAGAAAGAAAGATATTCAAATAATATAGTAGTTTGTAAATGAAAAATATTCCTATCTAACACTTTTTGAGGGTGTAGAGAACAACAAATGGAGGCAAGTTGTTGATTGAGGGTGCAGGGAACAACACCCATCAATACTTTTATCGAATTATAAATTTAAATTTTGAACCATTATGTGAATATAGAACATGGATGTAATCTTAGAAAATAACAAAATGTAGAC
This sequence comes from Chamaecyparis obtusa, assembly GCA_027943335.1. NCBI lineage: Eukaryota > Viridiplantae > Streptophyta > Pinopsida > Cupressales > Cupressaceae > Chamaecyparis > Chamaecyparis obtusa. The sequence goes on along the minus strand of BSBK01005266.1, from coordinate 183,298 downwards.
ATGACATATTACTTATTTTTTTATTCTACATTACTTACTATTTGAGTGCACGTTCCACTTGCAACTTGATCAAGTCTTGTTTGATGCTTCAATTTTGTGTTCATTGTCCTATAAAAGTACATAATTTTGTATTTCCCCAATATGTTATTCATAAACCAACAATAGAATAAAATACTTGTTGAGAAAGATCATCATAGGAGTATCAAAAACTCGAGATCCAAAGGTAACACAACATTATAAGACTCTTACATTCAACCTTCAACTCATGCACCTAATAAATAGGAGAAAAAATACATGAAATTGAAAAATTTAACTAATGAATTGTGTTTTTCTTCTCATCTTAATAAGCCAAATTTATATGAGATTCTAAAGAAGGCCTCACTCTTAATCAGCCAAATCTTCCTTGTACCACACAAAACATTGTGTGATAATTATGTCTACTCCAACCTTAATTGTCTAAGAATTCATCATATCAGATAAAGTATGTTTAAGAATTGTTGAGACTGGTCCTTTGGCATGTATTAAACATAATACAATTTTCAGCATATTATTATCACTCTATTTCTTTGTTGTAAACATGCCATTGGTTCAGTTTTGTAATTTTTTTTTGTGTTAGATGCATTTAAAATTATCTTCATTGTCTTTTGATTGTCTACATGCTTCTTTATTTGTCGGCCAATTAATACATGCTAGTATATAAAGAAGACAATCAGAAGACAATGAATATTTGTCTAACAAAAATGAATACACTAAACTGAACTAATGGCATGTTTACAAAAATGATCATAACTCGCAAGAAAAATTGAAACAATGGCATGTTTATAACTCATTAAGAGTGAGGCCTTCTTTAGAATCTCATGAGTTTTGTACTACACATGCAACATATTGTGAGTTTGAAGAGAGTTCATGCCATGTGTGATAGAACCCACTTTATCTAACATGGTGCATTGTTAAACAAATTAAGGGTAGAGTAGTTATTAATTAGTTTTTTATGAGGGACAATGAAGATTTGTTTGAGAAATAGCAGGTCTTCTTTATTATTTCATGAATTTTTACCACATATATTGTTTCAAGCCTTTGAGTCATGGAGAAGAAGAATGGTGTAAGTTGAATAGATCAGAGTGAATGGGGTGTTGAAACATGGTAAATAGACCATGATGAGATGATACTTGATGTCATGACTAAGTTTCCATCACAAACACTGGCATAGACTGGTTTTACTAAGTTTTCTTTCTCTATTTTGAGGTTTCCCTTCTTTGCCGCAGGGGTATAGTCAGAGGGTTCATTGACAAAATGATCCTTTGAATGGTTACTATGACTATGAATGATTTGATATAGCATATTGCTCATTTTACTTGAAGTTTGGAATAGCTTGTGCAAGGGTGAAAGTAGTTTTGATCATTTTGGTCATGACTGTTCCTCTACATAGTCAGGAAATGTAAATGTCTAATGATTATATGTAATGTTGAATGGATTAAATGCTTTATTCTTGGTAGAAGTAAATGGAAGGAATAGTGTTGGTGTTAGGTTTCATTTATTATTTAATTCAATGGTTTCCAAGATGTGTTGAGGATTTTTCTTCTTGTTTAATGTTAATTGTTCCTACACAATCCACTCATACAACAGTGAAATGCTATGTGGAAGGGATGGTTGATAGTGTTCCTTGAGGGAAGGGGGATTTTGAAAGACTTGTTATCATTGTATTGTGTATTTACAATATGTTTGTATGCAAGGCAGACCAAGAGAATGAAGGATCACTCACTAATTGCATGATAACCCAATTTTGAAGGGTCACTGGAAGAGGGGAATGAAGGATCACTCGCTGATTGTATGATAACCCCACCAAGCATTCTTTCCTTTAAGTTTCCACAATATCTCAAAGTATGATCATTATTCTTTACTTTCTTGTATATGCTATTCTTTCTATGGTTTTGTTATCTCAGAAATATATCAAAAACATTGCAGATGTGCATATAAAAGTAAAATATTGTCCTTCAATTGTTCCACATTGAAGCATTTCCTCTTGGGAGTATTCTCGTCATTTGTACAATATTTGTCAAAATTGGTTCCCGTATTTCTTCAAGATCTATTTTAATCTTTATATTGCAATTTTGATTAGATTTGACTAATAGTTGATTTCATTAGTATTTTATAGCATATACTCCTAATGTGAAATGTGGAGAGAAAGAAAGAGACACACTAGGTATGAATTACATGATATACCCATCATCACTTAGCACTTAAATAATAAATCATGGACATGAAATAACCCCCTAACTTCTAGATGTTTTTTTCATGTTGGCCTCTTATTATATGCAAAGGTAGGCCTATCTTAGGCTGACAACCACAGTGTAGGGGCCATAAATTAGGGATCCCAAAATAGTGCACACTTGTATTAAATTAGGTTCACTATACTACAAGGGAATGGAAACCATGCAATAGTGCCTCATGGGGATGGAAGCAACCCTTCACCAAGAAGATGATTTTGTCTGCAATATTTACTAGAGGAAAAGAACATAATTTGGTTCTAGCAATTACTCCTAGAAGACAATGGCACCCAAAAAACACTTGGAAAAGATAGCACTCACTATATCTTTTATCACTCTTTTAAAGATGGAACAATAAATCTCAAAGATTGATCAACGAATTCTTGAACACAAAGAACCATTGATAGTTATGATTCATGTGTACAATAGCCAACAACCAGTTGTTCTAATCATGGTGTCCAATAATTATGTTAGAAAAAGCATCTACAAATCCCTTACACAACCATAATAGATTCAAACCATGAACCATAAGAACCTAACAATGGGACTAACAAAGATACATCCTAAACAAATCTTGATCATATTCCACCCTATTGTAAGGCCCAAGAAGTAACTCTATCTTAAAGCTACACATTCCTCTAGATAGCAATACTTGAATGAATATAGGAATAATTTGATGTACAATCATTTGCTAGCTTGGTTTGTGGGTTTTCCACATAATATTTTCCCTTTAACCACATTTATAGTTTGAGAAAATAAAAAAAAATTGTTTCAGATTTATATTATCCTTTTGAACTAGCACACTGCCATCAAAATGCATAATCATTGGTCATCTAAGGAAAATTCCTATTGATTAGTAGGATATCCTTATAAAAATTTGATGCATGGATTTCTTGTGAATTATCAACTGCTATGTCTCTTGCAACTATGGAAGGAATAGTGTTGGTGTTAGGTTTCATTTATTATTGAATTTAATGGTTTCCAAGATTTGTTGAGGAGTTTGCTCCTTGTTTAATGTTAACTGTTCTTGCACAATCCACTCATAAAATAGTGAAATTCTATGTGGAAGGGATGGTTGATAGTGTTCCTTGAGGGAAGGGGGATTGTGAAAGACTTGTTATCATTTTATTGTGTATTTCTAATATGTTTGGATGTAGGGCAGACTAGGAGAATGAAGGATCACTCACTGATTGCATGATAACCCAATTTTGAAGGGTCACTGGTTGAGGGGACAGTCAAGGTCTGGGTGATTGGGCCATTGGAGGACCCTATTTCTTTGTATTAATTTCTATTCAAATTGGATGCATGGATTTCTTATGAATTATTGACTGCTATGTATCCTACAATTGTATCCATAAATCTACATATACTTGTCTAGGGTTGTTAGCCACTTAGGGATCAAAATAGAGAAACTAAATCAAAATTGTTCTTTGTCCTATTTCCTTTTAACAAAGTCTCAACTATCAATGATACAATACATTTGATTCCCTAAGTTATCAATACAAATGGAACCTAGCTAGAAGCGCATGGGCTGTCCATTTGATAACCAGAGTCAACATTTCAAAAAAATGGATATCTTTGAGCACAAGCACCAATAACATCAAATAATGGAGTTAAAGCATGAGCTAGAGAATGACACCAGTAGAATGCGGTCATTTAAGTGACATCAATATACAATGGTGTCATTAAACATGTCAATAATATCAACAAACATGAATCCAAACATTTGAAAATAGTGAATCGATATCCTTGAGCACAAGCACTGATAACATCAAATAATAGAGATAATGCACTGGCTAGGGCATGACACCAATAGAATGTGGTTATTTCAAAGAGCATTCATGATCAAATAAAATGAAATGCATTCGAATATGATGCTAGAGGCTTGAAAGATGAAGAAATCACATACCTTCTGCTGTGCTCAGCTTTCGCATCCTTTTCTCCCACTCCTTCTCTATCCAATCAAACTAAAAATGATGAGGCTGTTTCACTTTTTTTTTCATCTATACCCCAAATTTGTTAGAATTATGATGGTCAATTAAACACCCATCAGAATACTAACACCATCAGGGCCTATTACAAAAAAAAAACACCAAATTCATAATAAAAAATTACCTGTCGAAAGCTTCTGTCAAAATTTGGCCCCAAATGTAGTAGTGTGCATATTGCGTGAGGCTCCTACATACCTGTGCAAGGTAGACTATGCCCAGAAAAAACTCACAGCAACTCCCCTCTTCATGCACAAGCAGTCCTCTCTTTGTTTTACACTAGCCCCAAATCTTACGTTGGCCATTCTTTGTTGCATAAGTATGCCGGTTGGTCTTTTGCGTGAGCTCCCATCTTTTTATGTAGGCTCCCCACACCTCTTCATTGTGCAAGGTTTTGTTCACATTAATGTGTGAGCAGCCCCAAATCTACAACTCCCACTTTCAATCACTCAGAGGACCCTTCATCCTTTGTTTTATTTATTTCCTCAACTAATGCCTTACATAAGACCCCAAATACTCACGCAAGTTTGAATGCCACTGATATTTGCAGAACGTGACTTCCATTTACTAGATCTTATTTTTGATAAAGCTTTCATCATGGTTGTAATTGCCTTATCCATTGCTTTCTATTTAAATAGCCCTTTGCAAGAATTTCCCATGATCCACAAATTGGTCCACCTCCTTTCTTGTCTAACACTGGCCCCATTCACTGGCAGTACACTTACCTTGCGTAGGGCTTCCACAATTTGTTGGCCTACCCCTTCGGAGCTCACATAAACACCTTGGTATGTTGCATGAGTACTCCCCTCTATATAACCAATTTAGGAAAACTCCTTCCTTTTCATCTTCTAATGAAGCACTCTTGACAAATGTTCCATTATGAATTACTAGAGATTTATAACATGAAGCAGTTGATGAAAAAGGTCTACCATATGATCTTGGTGAAGTAGGTAGAGATTTCATAGAAGGTAATTGATAAATTTTATTTACTCTCCTTTCCCATTGTCTTTAAGTTTCAACTTCTTTTCAAAATCCCTCAAGGTTGTAGCGATAGAACTTTCAGATTTTTGTTCTTTTAATCCTTTTTATAATGTGGAACCATGCTTTCAGTAGTTTTTCGAAGGATATTACAAGATTGGAAGTAGTTAGTATCTTCTCCTATAATCACTTCACTCACCTCATAAGTTTTCATTTCATTATATTGATTCCTTATTCAAAACTCACACATTATTTTATTGCCTATTCATTACTTTTCAGGCACATCTCCCTATGCATACAATCAACAAGTTCCATATCAAGTGCATAGCACTTAGAAAAGTTTGGCATCCTCCAATTTGTTTGATCTAACTTTTCCTTACACCTAGTGCACTTATCCCTGAAGTCCTACACACCCTCATGACTGGAAAGCTTTTCATCCTTTCATGGTTCGCTATGTTATGTAATGGTCACACAGCCCACAGCAATGGCGTGCACACATTTGGCAAGTAAGAGACATGCCAACACACTGAGAAGATACAATCACAACATGCTCAAAGTTTAATCATCATATGGCAAGCCAAAATATTATTTTATCAGCATGTTGCTTGAGAAATACCGCCATCAAAAAGTCCAAGGGAGATAACTTCACAATCATTCACAATGGCCTTTGAAGGTGGTTGCTCTGAAAGCTTCAAGTTGTCCTCTGTCATTTTTAGTTCATCTCCCAGCCATTTGGATGCTATAATGAAGTCACTTAGATAAAGTGAGGACCATGGTCGATCAAAATTTAAGCACGTCAATCAAATCACAGTGCCCTTGTAAAGCTGACCAGATAACACTAACTGGCATCCATAATTGGCCACAAAAACTGACCATAAGACCTCATAGGAACACACCACCAGAAGCACATACTGAATTCCAACATCGCAACACGTAGGTCAAATAAAAATGCACATAAATATTTTAGCTGAAAGATAATAAAGATCAAACAGGGCCCCTCACAACACTAATTTCATCCACGCTGTCAAACTGCACAAATCTCCTTCAAAACTAGCTTCAAAAACTCACCCATTGAAACCTTCAGGGACTTGCAGCTTAGGCCCTGATTCTCCCTCATACAAGGAATATGAATCCACAATCAGCTTCCTTAGAAAGTTGAAATTCCGATCACAATAAAATGCCAAATTCAGCCCGTTAGTAAAATTCAGGATTTGAAACAGTGAAAATCATAGAAATTTGATTTGGAAATAGCCTGGGAAAGTGGCCAAATGGATTAGCAGGGACTTGAAAATCATCAGGTAAGTAGTCTTCCAAGTTTACAATATGAAACAAATCTCAATTATGCCAGACCTCATACAGGGCACAAATTACGAAGCCTCAAATTAGGCCACTTAACTTTCTAAACAATACACACTGAGAATTTTAATAATCTATAAATGAAATGACACTGGCAAATAGGACAAACGGGCACATGGGGGGCTAAAAATTGGCAAGATGACTCACTCTCATGCCTACAATGTGATGCAACAACTGACATGCAATGACCAATCACATGGAAAAAGATACAGACCTCTAAAGTAGGCCACTTTATACAATTCTGAACATACACAAAATGCAAAATTTTGGGAACACCTCCAAAAGCCTATTCCCTAAACATGCCAGAACTAAAAATTGATAGTTCAAACCCATTAAAAATGTCAAATGAATGAAAATGAGTACCCTACCCCAGTGTTTCATCATGAAAAACAACAGGCTCTATTTTTAATGTCCTCAAACTAAGCATCTTTAATGATTTTGAAAGGACTAATTTCGACACTTAGACAATTTTTTGAATATGGACTCAAAAACATAGACTAAATTTTTGAGCTCCAATAGTGGCTCTGATTGGGGATGCATGCCCCATGTGGGCATGCAGAGGATCCAGAATCTCATGGTACAATAGACCACCCAAAGAGAATCATCTTGACTTTTTCATTCTTCTCAAAATTTCGAACAAGGAACCCCTAAACCAACTACCAAACAACTGAAACAAAGTAGATTTACAAAATTTACAAACATTTACAAAGGACTTCAAAAATCTATCATCATGAGTCAGCATTTACCTCTATCAAATATGCAATTCTCATTTGCACGAATCCAAGGTAATATGAAAACACTACTCTTGCTGACAAGATCAATCACACTGACATAAAACTTTAGCATACCATAAAAGAAATAACCAGTATTTTCAATGTCATTTAGCATTTGAAAGTCACTAGAAATCTGAAAATACTGATCATTGTGCAACATAGGAATGTCACACCCTTCAAAACTTATAACCAGCTAAGGAAGAGAACATTATGACTGCAATGTAAAGCTAGAATTATGCTGGCTTTCCTCAATAATTACTTGAACATCAAAATAAAACTTCTAAAATTCAACCTCTTGTCCATCATGTGAATGTTCAAACAAATCACCTTTAACCACAACTTGTGGCTCCAATTCTAACTCATTCTGAAAAACATCAGCATGCTGAATCAAGCAAACAAAAGACTCAAATTCTGCCTGATAATTTATACATTCCTCCTAAGTCTTTTCAGCCTCTTTTGAAAACAAAACATCAATATTCATTTCATCATAATCCAGAGTGACCACACATACCTCTGGCTGAAAAAGGTAATCATTTGTAGGACTTGAAACTTCATCCATCTCTTCATGAAACATTTCAAAATTTGGCATGAATAAATCAACCGACAGCCCATTACATACATCCTCATCTTGGCACATGTTTTTCGAGCACAAATCACTATCATAGGGAGCACTATCAGCATTGGTAATCTTGATTTGATAAGACATTTCCTCATTACCATTAACAACATCACAATCATCAATGTCTACATCAAACAAGATGATTTCTATTTCTGGTGAAGAATCATAATTAGTGTCACAACCATAAGAGATGTTTTCATGAAAACTTTCACAAACCGTTTCATACAAATCTAAAAGCAAATCAACTTCAACACTTTTAATCAAGTCTTCACTTAAACAACTTTCAGTTTCATATTCAGAATTTGCCAAATCAATGGAAGAATTTGGAAATACTGAGACTAACTCATCATCTCAAATTGAATGTATCTCAAACTTGACACCATCATTTTCATAAACACTAAATACCTCAAATTCTAAAATATGAAAATCATTTGAATAAAAAACCTCCTACTACAAATCAGAGAGAGAAGCCACCACTTTAGGCTCATAGGAATCAATGCATTTATCAAGTAAGTGATCAGAAAGATCACTTGCAAGACTTCTAAAGTAAACATTATTTTTCGTAGCAACATCATCATATTGCTGCTCTTGAACTGTCATTGCTAAGAATTCATTTTCCCCCAGATCAATTGACTGATCATTATTTTGAAATTGGGGCTGATTATAGAGATTATAAACAATATTAGGCTCAGAAGTTTGAAACAATTTTGAAGGCCCAATCTGATTTTTATTGGTTGACATTACACCGACTGGATCATGACACTCACCAAGATTTTCATTACTTGAATCACATAATTAGTGCCAACATTTGGGAAAGCTATCTCATGCAATCTTGTATTTTTAACACCATGAAGCTTTGACAATCTAATTCTTTTCATCCTTTCTATGTCTGAAGCCAGCTAAAAAGCATGATGAAGATTTTGTGGTTCCTTGTCTCTCAACAAGTAACCCATCTTACTATCAAATGCAGCCAAGTAAATTACCAAAGATAATGCATCATGAGGCCTACATTTCTTAGGAATTCTCTTTAGTGTTGTCCCAAATATGAGATTAAAAGCATTCACTAACTCTTCTTTTCCTATATGAATGCCAACAAGATCAACTAACAGACTGTATTCACAAATGAATTCTCTATATGTTTCAATAAATGTTGACTCAAAACTCTTCCAAGAATAGATAGAATGGTAGGATAGAAATGAAAACCACTCCCTAGCACTTCCTACCAGTGACTGTACAAACAATCTCATAATCACATCTTCATGGTTGACATCAAAATCCTCAATCTTGTCCATGAATGCACTTAAATGTTTTTCAGCTAATTCTTCTTTTTCCCCACTAAATTTGGGCAAGGATTTTTTGATTTTCAGGGGTATTACATTTCGGTAGCCAGGAATACCCTCAAAGTCTAGAGGTGAATAACATTTTAAACTTCTTCTATCTCCTGGTTGGGATACTCTTTGAGACAGAACAACATTTAGAGATACACAAGGCTAGGAAAATTCAGAGTACATTTCTATTTTCTACAAACAACCACAACCCTGTATATGTAAACTCAAGCATACATATTATGTAGATTTTATCCATAGTAAAACTGACATATCCCCTTGAAAAATTATTTACATACATCAAATCACAATAGCTGAAACTATTCAAATCTTGTATGCAAAGCACCTTAACTCTTACCTTCCACTTAGTCCTTATAGTCAGTAAATAGGGAAACAAAATTTTCACATGGTTTTCATGAAAACTTGATATGAAAATCAAATACCTGGGAATGTTGTGATTGCTGTAGAACACTTACATGAAGCATCCTTCAAATCACCTTTCAAACATTGGTAGAGTCACCACCTCTTTACAAAGGAAAAATACTGAATTAGTTGAGAACCTTTTCTCAAATCTGAACCGTCTTTATCAGCAAACACATAACAACTTCACAAGATGCAATGTTTGTCAGGATCAAAAAATACATTGCAATTTCATATTACAAAACACTGATCAAATAGACAATTAGAGTCACCACTCACATTCAGTGAGAGAATATAACATTTTTTGAAAATAACTTGACTCTATGACCACTTAACCAGACTCTGGGATAATTCAGCCAAGCAAGGAATTGAGCATCTTAAACTTGCTACCATTTATCTCTTCCCCAGTAGAGTCACCAATCTGTTAGTACATTTTCTTGCTGAATCCTAAAACACATCCCTGAGTGCTTAGATGGAACTCTTTGATTCCTAGACCCCTGACTCATACAAGAAAAAGACTAATTAACAAGGAGAAATTCCTTCAATTCGAGCTCTTGGCTACAAGTGGGTGTACTTATTCAGATCTACTTCTTCAAAGGATTATAATACAAGTTTATATCTCTGATACAAACCTAATCTTATCAGCTCTTTCAAACACACATGAAAGTAAATAGTCTTTTAAGTTTTGTGATGATGAAATCCCTGCAAATTGAGGATATACTAGTGCCTTATCCTAGGGTAGAGAGTTAGACAGAGAAACATACATCTACATAAATCTTCTAAGTGAAACATAAACAGAACCCAAATGAATTGCCTTACAATTCATCCTCTCTTAAACACATCCAATCATTAGATTCTTGCAAAGATCTCGAGCTCTCAAAAATTAATCTAAAGACTTTACCCTTTCCTTGAAAGGAACTAAAGACTGATTTCATAGATACCTTGTAAATGGTATACCAAAACTACCTTACAGACTCAGTATACAAAAGCTATAGAATTCAAATAGGAAGACAACCAAAAACATGCAAGGGAATTCCAGTAGAATTTCACTTTGTCAATACTTTTCAAATCCAACAAACATTCCTAGAAGGTCAACAATGGAGTCTAAGCCTTCTCCTTATAGTAAAAATTTCAACATCCTTTACAATAGAGAGAAAAATTAAAGATATAGAAAAGGAGGTCAGTTACACAAAACTAACATCTGTCCACTTAGCATCAAAATATCTCCAATATTCCTCTACAACTAACCTACAACTGATTCATCCTTAATTGATCCACATTCCTGCAATCATTTCCCAAACTGATTGATTTGATTCTCAAAATTGCCAGCTCATACTGCTCTTTCCCATCACTCTAAAACTGAAAATAATTATTGCCATCAGATTCCTTGTCTTCTCCCATTTTTGAAAACATATAATACTCCTGTGTTTGGGTAAAAATGAACCTTCCAGGCATTAATCTGTGAGCAGGCCCTGTTATTTAAATTTTTGGATTTATTTCAAATGTTTGGACTATGTTGCACATTTAAATATTTTCAAATCTGCCTTTTTTAATCATTTATGCACTTTATGCTCAAGAGGCACTAGAATTTGCCAAGTGTCACCATGCAATTAGATGCTTAGACTTAACCCTGGGTTAACCACCTGATTGGGAGAACTGGCGAATGCATTGATCTCATAATCTTTGAATGGACTCCTTAACCATGGTTAAGTCTGGTGATTGCGCGAATATGTCTACTTCTAAATCTCCAAATTGATCTTTAACCTTAGGTTAAATTTAGAGAATGGGCGACTGAGCCCATTCTCTCAATCTCTAAATTTCTTGCCTTGACTGCCAGGGATTTGGAGATTCAGCGACTGTGTATTCTCCCATTCTCTAAATGTTTGCCTCTAAATGTGAACCATCTAGCGACTGCGTGAATGCTTGTTCTCTGAATCTCTAAATGTTTCGACTTGACCGCCAGCTATTTACCGACATGGTGACTACGGTTAGCAGACCTCCATCTCTAAATTTTTGAATTATTTGCTAACTACTCTGAATCTTTGAATTATTTGCTAACTGCCAGTTTGGTTCAGTGAATTCATGACCATGCACCACATGTCATCTCCATCCAGTCATCATGCTACCTATCTTGTAAAATAGCCTTACCTTTGGGCCCATTGACATGCATTCCAAGGTGCCTCCAAGAGCTCGTGTGTGTAGATAGCCTTCGCTCTTCATTCTACCTTGTATGTGCTTGGCATTGCATTTAAACATCTAAACTTCTCATTTTCGGATGAATGTGGGACAATTGTTTTGGATTGTTTAAAAGATTGCATCAAAATCTCTTTATAGCACCTAGCTAGCATGCACACTAAGGCGGGCCCACAGGGCTAAGAGCCTACACAAGCCTCTCTTCCTTTTTCTTTACATTGCTTCTGAGTATCGGTGTATTTAAACACCTTAAAAAACTAGAACTAGACGCATGTGGGATAAACCCACATGCAACCCTCTTCTCATTTTTCTTACCTATGTGCACCCAGACCTTCATCTCTTGGCTTGTGTTAAGACATGCACCTGACTCCCTTCATTTTCAACCTGCTAGCTATTCACATTGCCTATTTGCATTCATACTTCAAACAAGAGGAAGGCTGGCTCTCTCTTACTCATGCACACTCTTGGTCTTTCACGCACTCACTGGCGAAGATCCTCCACTCATGTGTTGCACTGGCATTCCTTCCCTTTACTGTGCAAGGCACTGCTAACCTCCATTCACATTGGTGCCTTCCACGGACGTCTCCCTTTTCATTCCATTGCGTGAGGCCTTTCATGGCTTAAGACCCCATTAATGTTTAACACAGGCCTCTTTACATATTGTGTGAGGTTCCCACATACCTATGCAAGGTAGGCAATGCCCACAAACAACTCACAACATCTCCCCTCTTCATGTGCAAGCAGTCCTCTCTCTATTTTACACTAGCCCCAAATCTTACACTGGCCATTCTTTATTGCGTAAGTATGCCAGTTGGTCTTTTGTGTGAGCTCACATCTTTTTGCGTAGGCTCCCCAGACCTCTTTATTGTGTAAGGCTTTGTTCACATTAACATGTGAGCAGCCCCAAATTTGTGGCTCCCACTTTCAATCACACAGAGGACCCTTTATCCTTTGTTTTATTTCTTTACTCAGCTAATGCCTTACATAATGCCCCAAATACTCATGCAAGTTTGAATGCCCCTGACATTTGAAAAATGTGATTTCCATTTACTAGATCTTATTTTTGATAAAGCTTTCATCATGGTTATAACTACCTTGTCCATTGCTTACTATTTAAACAGCCCTCTGCAAGAATTTCCCTTGATCCACAAATTGGCCCGCCTCCTTTCTTGTCTAACGCTGGCCCCATTCACTAGCAGTACACTTACCTTGCACAAGGCTTCCACAATTTGTTGGCCTGCCCCTTGGGAGCTCACAAAAACACCCTGGTATCTTGCGTGAGTACTCCCCTCTATATAACCAATTTAGGAAAACTCCTTCCTTTTCATCTTCTAATGAAGCACTCTTGACAAATGTTCCATTATGAATTACTAGAGATTTATAACATGAAGCGGTTGATGAAAAAGGTCTACCATATGATCTTGGTGAAGAAGGTAGAGATTTCATAGAAGGTAATTGATCAAGTTTATTTACTTTCCTTTCCCATTGTCTTTAAGTTTTAACTTCTTTTCAAAATCCCTCAAGGTTGTAGCGATAGAACTTTCAAATTTTTGTTCTTTTTAATCCTTTTTATAATGTGGAACCATGCTTTCACTAGTTTTTCGAAGGATATTACAAGATTGGAAGTAGCTGGTATCTTCTCCTATACTCACTTCACTCACCTCATAAGCATTCATTTCATTATACTGATTCCTTATTCAAAACTCACGTATTATTTGATTACCTATTCATTACTTTTTAGGCACATCTCCTTGTGTGTACAATCAATAAGTTCCATATCAAGTGTGTAGCACTCATAAAAGTTTGAAATCCTCCAATTTGCTTGATCTAACTTTTCCTTAAACCTAGTGTGCTTATCCTTGAAGTCCTACACACCCTCATGACTAGCAAGCTTTTCATCCTTTCATGGTTCAGTATGTTATGTAATGGTCACACAACCCACAACAATGGCGTGCACACATTTGACAAGTAAGAGACATGCCAACACACTAAGAAGATACAATCACAACATGCTCAAAGATTAATCATCATATGGCAAGCCAACATATTATTTTGTCATCGTGCTACTTGAGAAACACCACCATCAAAAAGTCTAGGGGAGATAGCTCCACAATCATTCACAATGGCCTTTGAAGGTGGTTGCTCTGAAAGCTTCAAGCTATCCTTTGTCATTTTTAGTTCATCTCCCAACCATTTGGATGCTATAATGAAATCACTTAGATAAAGTGAGGACCATGGTCAATCAAAATTTAAGCACATCAATCAAATCAGAGTGCCCTTGTAAAGCTGACCAAATAACAGTAACTGACATCCATAATTGGCCACAAAAATTGACCATAAGACCTCATAGGAACACACCACTAGAAGCACATACTGACTTCCAACATTGCAACATGCTGGTCAAAGGAGAATGCACATAAAGATTTTTGCTAAAACATAAATAAAGATCAAACATGGCCCCTCACAACACTGATTTCATTCACATTGTCAAACTGTACAAATCTCCTTCAGAACTGGCTTCAAAAACTCACCCATTGAAACCTTCAGGGACCTGCAACTTAGGCACTAATTCTCCCTCACACAAGGAATATGAATCCACAATTGGCTTCCTCAGAAAGTCAAAATGCCAATCACAATAAAATGCCAAATTCAGCCCATTAGTAAGATTCAGGATTTGAAACAGTGAAAATCATAGAAATCTGATTTGGAAATGGCTTGGGAAAGTGGCCAAATGGATTGGCAAGGACTTCAAAATCATTAGGTAAGTAGTCTTCCAGGTTTACAATATGAAAAAACTCTCAATTATGCCAAACCTTACATAGGGAATAAATTAAGAAGCCTCAAAGTAGGCCACTTAGAATTCTGAACAATGCACACTCAGAGAATTTTAATAATTTGTAAATGAAATGACACTGGAAAATAGGACAAACGGGCACATGGGGGGCTGAAAATTGGCAAGATGACTCACTCTCATGCCTAGAATATGATGCAACAATTGGCATGCAATGACCAATCATAGGGAAAAAGATGCGGACCTCCAAAGTAGGCCACTTTATACAATTATGAACATACACAAAATGCATAATTCTAGGAACACCTCCAAAAGCCTATTCCCTAAACATGCCAGAACTAAAACTTGGAAGTTAAAACCCACTACACATGTCAAATGAAAGACAATGAGCACCCTACCCCAGTGGTTCATCATGAAAAACAACAGGCCCTATTTTTAATGCCATCAAACTAAGCATCTTTAATGATTTTCAATGGACTAATTCTGACACTTAGACAATTTTTTGAATATGGACTCAAAAACATAGATTGAATTTTTGAGCTCCAACACTACTCTCTATGAGTGCTTTGAAGGAAGAAGGGGTGATTTTAGTGAAGAATGCGGCATGCGAGAAGTTTTTGGAGCAAAGAGTGGAAATTAAGATGAAGCTGAAGAAGATCAGTAGTTGTCTCAATAGGATTCATGTTGCAATGCCCAAGCTGTGAGATGGGAAAGAGAGGCCCCCTTGTATTCCTCAAGCTATTTTGGATCTAGGACGCGTGCTGCCAAGGAGGCCATGAAGCTAGAGAAGGATATTGAAAATGAAAATGGTGGGGCTGGAGTTTATTCTACAAGCTTGAAGAAGTGGTATATTTTGTAAAATGAAGAGTGGATTTCAATTCAATTCAAAAATTTAAATTTCACCTTGAGATAATTCCACCAATGACTGTGAGTACAAACCTCTTAATACTTTGAATCTTCATTCTATTCTTCATGTAAATTGGTTGGGTTAATGATTTAAAAGATGAAATAAGTTATTAGAAGGTTACATTTCATAGTTTGGAGGATTGGAGAGGCATTTAGCATGACTGTACCTTCCTATATAGTGTCTTGGACTAACTTTGATTAGTTTTCCTTTTGTATTTTGAAGTCTAACTTGTAACCTACACCTTTCCATGGGCTCAAAGGCCTAGGATCCATAGAAAGATGATTGCTAACAATGTACTATAGTTCTAATGATCTTTACTTGTAGAGATTTAACAATTAATGTGATCACAAGCTGATTTAAAGAAGGTTTTCTAATGAATTTGATGGCTAAGGTATAGCAGTGGGAGTTCGGGTCGAACAACATAGTGTTGTTAAGATTTGGATAGTCTTATATTGGCATATAAATGGTGAATCAATCACCAATTAAGCCAAGAAGGGTGTAGAAGGATGGGATTGGAGATTTTCTTGGTCAAATCTACATGTTTTTCACCTGTGTATATACCTTCTCTGATCAATCCTGATATGCACAGGTGATGAACATTCATATTTTCCTAAGTAGTACTTTGAGCTTTCCTACAACACATGTACTATTGTGAAAATCATCACAAGTCCATTTGTTGCAGGAAAGCTCACAGTACACATGTCTGGATATCTACATGTTTTTCACCTATTCATATACCAAATGATGAATGCTCAATTGTTGTAATGGCATAGCATTAGAACCGTCCATAGAGGACCTTCATTATTTATGTTCATCCACTTATGTATGTTTGTATTCATTTATATTCTTCTGAAAGTTGGCTATTAGCATTCTATTTTGATAGCAGCAATATAACAAACAGAGCACCATCCAATCAAATAGGGACATTAGTAAGACATTTAATGCATTATTACTTCATCATGATGATAAAAATTTCATTGGCTCAAAGCACATAGAATGTGGGTAGCTTCATTACTTCATTAGATCTGTACCTTTGTTAATTTCACTAGCATTATGCAACTTTCTTACTTATCCTTTAAAATACAAATTCAAATATACTCCATGCCATAGCATTAATGTATAGATGATGCAAATTTGTGTACCTCTTTGTTTTGATGTAGCTTACTCATTGCATGAAATGGGGCCTCCTTGGGGTTGCCAATCATGTTGTGATGTTATGATCTTTACTTGAAATCCATGATGTACTCCTCCCTTAATATGGAGATTTGATGTTTTTCTCCTCTAATTTGATGATGATGTATGCCCCTTCCATTTCTTACTCTTGCTTTCTCATGACTTCCTTGTGCTAATGGGCAAGAGTTCTTATTGTAGTTTGTAATAAGATTGATTTGCAACCATTAGAGACACTACCAGAGGAGGATGCAAAATTGGTTGCGGAGATGAGATCTGAGGCTGGTAAAAATATGGGTGGGTTATTTGGGAATCAGGAGGGGGGATGATGGCATGCTACTCTCTATGAGTTCTTTGAAGGAAGAAGGGGTGATTGCAGTGAAGAATGTGACATGTGAGAGGTTGTTGGAGTAGAGAGTGGAAATTAAGATGAAGTTGAAGAAGATCAGTAGTTGTCTCAATAGGATTCATGTTGCAATGCCCAAGCTACAAGATGGGAAAGAGAGGCCCCTTTTATTCCTCAAGTGGTTTTGGATGCTAGGGTGCGTGCTACCAAGGAGGCCATGAAGTTGGAGAAGGATATTGAGAATGAAAATGGTGGGGCTGGAGTTTACTCTACAAGCTTGAAGAAGTGGTATATTTTGGAAAATGAAGAGTGGAAAGAAGATGATATTCCTGAGATCATCGATGGACACAATGTTGTAGACTTTATTGATCCAAATATCTTATAAAGGCTTGAAGAACTAGAGAGGGAAGAAGGGCTTAGGATGGTAGCTAAGGGTGATGAGGATGATGAGATGGGGGAAGTGGAGTTGAATACTAATGAAAAGGAAGCTCTGGCTACAATTAGTAAGATGAAGAAGATGCTTATTGTCAAATAGAGATTGAAGAAGAGTACTGCAGAGAGCTGAGAAACATAAATGTAGATTTCACTCATCAAGGAGCATAAGTTGCTCTACATCGTCTGGGTATACCACTCAATTACATTGTATCCAAAAAAATGTGACCATGATGCCTACAATTATGTTTCTCAGCTGTTGTGTTCTAGGACCCCTTATGACCCTTTACGACCCTTTACAATCCCTAAGAATACATCTTGGAGGTCTTAAAATGTCGTAAAGGGTCATAAGAGGCTCCCAGGAGGGGCCAGATGAGCTTCTACCTTCATGTGGTTAGCCTTGTTAAGTAGAGAATGTTAAACTATTCTTGAAACAAAGAGAAGCTCAATAATTTAAGGTCTTGGTCCATGGACAAATTAAATTAGACCTATTATCCAAATTGGTACATTGATGAGAATCAATAATGGGGAGTTTTTAGATTCTAAGAAGATGTATATGCAGTGGAGACCATAAGGGATTTTTGTGGAAATTTTCTTGATGTGGAGATTTCCTAGAGTGGCTATATACATACAAGGGTTTCCAGATTGAGTACCAGTGTAGAGATGATGATTTAGTAACCTACATCTATAAAAAATTCACAAATATCCCTTCTTTGGCCTCCACTCATACCTCTTCTCAAAATCTATAAACTTTTTTTTTGTTTCTCATCCATGCACAAAATGTGCTAGTGATCGTATAAAATTACTTAAAACTAGTAAAGGGTGCTGGGAGAAGCCTCTGGATTGTGAAGGGATTCCATTCTAGTGTGGGAGGTGTATTTAGATATGGCATCCTAGTGGAAAGACATCTCACACCATCATTATATGTTGGAGAAGAAGTTGAAGCAACAAAAGAGTTTTTCTCAAGCTGTACATGGTGAGACATCGAATCAGGAAATTGGAGATGCATATAAAGTGACCAATGTTATGAAGGGAGTGGATGGTTTGGATGATGGGAAGAGTACTAGAAAGGTAGCAACCACACCAGAGGGTAGAGAAAAGAAAAGACCTATTGGGTGTCGAGACTAGAGGGAAGAGAAAAGAATGTAGCTATCCCTGGTTCGGGCCAGGTTCTAACCCGTTATGATTAATAAAACTACCAATTACCGTTAAAAATCAAATAGTAAAGTAACATAACAAAATACAAAATGATATATATTAATGCAAAGTAACACCTGAAGATAAATATCTATACTAATCACCGAGTAGGATGTCATTGGTGATTACTTTGCATATTTATCTTCACTTTTTTTTAAAAACAAATTGAAACAATAAGATACAAGTTGAGGAAAATTGAATAAAAAAAAGTAAAATTCTAACACAATAGTTAAAAAAAAAGCATTAAGAAATTCATAACCAAATCTAGTTTGTAAAAGCCACCACAATTGAAACTCACCTTCTCAATATTTTCTCTAATAGCATACTTGCAAGCCCACTGACAAATCTTTGTAATAGAATCAAGTTCTCAACTTGAACTTCACTCATAAAAAATCAACACACATGTGTAGCAATAGAATCAAGTTAACAATTCAGGGCCCTTCACACTAATATCTTTCCATAACCCGGTGGTCCATAAAATAACACTCCTTTTGAAGGAGATATGATAAATTTCTCAAATTTCTCAGGATGCTCCACTGGATATTGAATAGTCTACATGAAACTCATAATGAATTTTTTTAGTTAATATCTCCTTGCATAGCAAAATTTTTGCATTAAAACAAAATTCAAAATGAAAGCCTTGAGATTATTGTATATTTTGTGCAAAGGCTTGATACTTTCAAATATTAGCATCACTAACACTTCTTCAAGCATATTTCATCGACTCCTCAAAATGAGAAGCCTTTATTTCAGCTACCTCACGAGGACTCATTAGGTAAGGGAATATAAATCAACTAGTCAAGTTGGCCAGGCCTTAGCAATGCAAGATTGATGATATTGGGTTTGTTTGTAGCACCAATAATGAAAATTGTTTTTTTGGTTGTCATACCATCCATTTTCATCAACAACTAGTTAAGGACTCTGTCCGTAGCACCACCAACATCCCCAACACTGCTTCCACACTGCAAACATGCAAACCAAATCTAGTTTGCAAAAGCCACCACAATTGAAACTCACCTTCTCAATATTTTCTCTAATAGAATACTTGCAAGTCCACTGACAAATATCTGTAATAGAATCAAGTTCTCAACTTGAACTTCACTCATAAAAAATCAACACACCTGTGTAGCAATAGAATCAAGTTCACTAAAAAATAGGACACAAGGAGCTCATCCTCTGGCTTTATAAAAAATTTCCCTCACATTTGCCTCACTCTCTCCAAACCACATTGTTAAAAATTCATGGCGCTTCACACTAATGTCTTTCCACAACCTGGTAGTCCATAAAATAACACTCCTTTTGAAGGAGACATGACCAATTTTTTAAATTTCTCAGGATGCTCCACTGGATATTGAATAGTCTACATCAAACTCATAATGAATTTTGTTAGTTAATATCTCCTTGCATAGAAAATTTTTTTCATTAAAATTGAAATTCAGAGCCAAAGGCTCAAGATTGTTGTAGATTTTATGCAAAGGCTTGATACTTCTGAATATTAGCATCACTAACACTTCTTTGGGCATATTTCATCGAATCCTCAAAATGAGTAGCCTTTAATTTAGCTACCTCATGAGGAATCATCAGGTAAGGGAATATAAATCAACTGGTCAAGTCGGCTAGGACTTAGCAATGCAAGATCGATGATATCGAGCCTATTTGTAGCACCAATAATGAAAACTATTTTCTTGGCTGTCATACCATCCATTTCCATCAACAACTGGTTAAGGATTTTGTCTACAGCACCACCAACACCCCCAACACTACTTCCACATTGCAAACATGCAAACCAAATCTAGTTTTCAAAAGCCACCACAATTGAAACTCACCTTCTCAATATTTTCTCTAATAGCATACTTGCAAGCCCACTGAAAAATCTCTATAATATTGGCTCCACTGAATCCTTGGGTATAACAGGCCAGTGCCATTAGGTCCACATCCTTTGAGATAGGTTATTTTCTCAAGAAAGACTTGAAAATTTGATAATGTGAGGACTCATCAAGTTAACGACTGATTAAGGACTCTGTCCACAACACCACCAACATCCCCAACAAGTAGATGGATTGCTAGAGTCCAAAGTAGTCTGGAAAATAGAATGAGTAGGGACTTGTTGGAAACAAGTAGTAGAACGAGTGTGGACACCTGAAGATAAATATCTAGAATAATCACCCATTAGGATGTCGTTGGTGATTAGTCTAGATATTTATCTTCATTCATTTTCTTTTAAACATTCCATATTTGGTCAAAATTTTGACTAATCGTAGTTGATGGTTTGACTAACCTACGTCGAAACTCTAACCTAGTTTGGTCTAATAATCGACCATTTTCTGTTGAATTGTGGCATTGTGGATTTGGCATCCTGGTCGGAGCGACCAAATATTTCAACCAATATTGGTCTATATTGCGATGCAATTTGGTCAAAATATGACCATCGTGGTTTTCGCATCCTGGTCGGACGGGCCAAGGCATTTCAACCAACTTTGGTCAAATTTTTGACTAATATACCACCACTTGCCAATGTCATTTTTGACCAAGATTGGCATCAAACATTTTATGATTAAAGAGATATATCAATATTTCAATGACAAAAATAGCGACCAATCAGTTGGTTGAGTATTCAACATTTGGGTAGAAACTTCGACCAATATTCCGTCGAAAAAAGGTGCAAATTGTACTAATGACATTAACACCCTCCTCTACTTTTACCATGTTCTTCTTCTATCTTAGAATAAGCATTGTCTCATCAAATTATCCAACAACAATATTAATTTTAGCATTGAAGGGAGTAACATCTTCAAAGGATCATAACTTGGGTCCTCTTTTCTTATTTCATCCCAAACTTGTTTATATGCTACCCACTTCTTTTTATTTTCCTCATGTTGACCCTCATCATACACATTTTTAGTGAAATCCTCATGGAAATTTAAGTCAAGTACTAGGGGAGTAGACAATCTAATCCTTAGCCTAAATAATTTATAAAAAAATTCTAGATCATTGTGTCCAATAGTGGTCACTCCTAACTGATAATGTTTAAAAACCTTCTCGAAGTGTATCCATCCACCTTTATAAATCAAAAAGTGAGGAATCACATTATAATCTAGAAAAATAGTACCCTTACTCCTAGTTAATTCCTTCTCTTGAATCCATGTAATTTGTCTCGTAAATTTTACAAAGAACAACCTCAAAGTCACATTATAAGGAGAACATAGGGCCTTGTACCATAGCTAAAAACCCTAATCATAGTACTTGTTACCAAATTTTCACACATGGATCAATTTGAGTAGAGCCAGATTCATGTCAAAGGGAAATGTGTATTTAGTCTATTTATTATTCCTTTCATTCAATTAAAAACTTCATAAAGATTATAGGTGCTCAAAAGAATCATCATACATATGCATTAAGAAAAGGGAGTTATACAAAACTTGTTTATAGTAGAGTATTCTTTGTTGAATGAAAGTTTACATGTTCTCTCACACATGCCATGAGACTGACCTTTACTTCTCTAATACAAATTTAGAGAAAATAAAATATGAATATATGAAAGAAAGGTAAAAGAGCATTAAGAGGGTAACCAATCATTTCCTGTATGGTATGAATGGTTAGTTACCCTATCCTTTTAAATTCTAAATTGGTTGGTCCTTCTAAGCTTTTGAGTCCACCCGAATATTCCTAGATGTCCTGCATTTGTCAAAAGAAATGAGTTAGATCCTAAAAGATATAAGGAATGACTAGTTCATAGACCTACATGATTGGTTACCTATGAATGTATTAATTGATCTAAATATGTATTAAACAAAAAAAATTAATTTGGATCTATCATGTCAGCAGGAATCATAACATAAGAAGTTTTTATTTCTAACTTGTTTTCTTCTTGTGCAGTACCATATGTCTTTGGTTAGCAAGTGGAGCTAAATGTGGCTCCCACAAGGTTTTGAGCCTAACTTGCTAATAAGAGACACAAATCCAATAAACAACAGAAGGATTGAGGAATTTTTAATCGTCAAAGATCATATCATTTAAGGGAATAAGGAAGCATGATGCAACATATAAGTATCATCTATGGTGGAATAAAGCAACAATGATATATCATGTGATAGAGCAATGACATCAATATAAAATAGAGATGTCAATTAGATTGTTATTTTTTTTTGGATACATAACAAGATCACTGAGAAAATATGACCAATAAATATCTGTAAATAAAAAGTATCAATGTCATTGAGATATTGAAAATGGGGTAGCTTAGTCACATGAGTGTTGTGACAGATACATGAGAAGAAGATTCAAGATCATGATGTACACATCAACATTAAATGCAAAAAATGGGGCAAATGTATCAATATTGTGTCAAATGCATCAAAAACATACAGTGATCAGAAGTATATATTAAGGACATTTTCCTCTGATAACCAAAACTAGTTTTGTCCTTAGGATCTTTGAACTCAACATGTATAGGTTCAAGAAAACCTTTTCCTTTTCCAAGAGAAATATTTCCATCATGTCACATCTTATGCATAAGATGTTAGCCCATATCGTATTTTCAAGGGGAGATTTCAATATGTCTTTCTTTTAGTTTAGACTCTTTGTTCTTGAAGAGTGAGGTAGCACTTTTATCCCTTTCCAATTCTAGGGGAATTGTATCTTTGATCATCCTAGTTACCTTATGAATAATAGGTTTTGAAGTTGATGGAGATGATTTTCCATGTGTTTTTGGGAAATTTTCCACCTGATAGGTTCTCATGCTAGTAGGTCTGACAAGGATTCTTTTTCCATGATCTAATATGGATTCTATTTTAGGACGTCATCCTTCTTTGTTGTGGGTAATCATACAGTCTGATTGTTTAGGACTATTAGGAGCACATGCTGAGTCTGCAAGAATAGTGATTTTGGTTCCATCAAAAGGAAATTTGATGCAGTGATAGTATGTTGAAGGAAGTTCTTGCATAACATAGATCCAAGGGCGAGCCAAGAGTATAGTGTAAGTCAAAGGAATATCTAGGACTTGGTAGATAACATCCCTTTGAACAAGACCTACTTTGATTGGTAAGACTACCATTCCTTTATAAGAGCGCTACTCTTTGTTGTGTGATTTGATTTTTTTTTAACCTAGGATCAATAGCATGTTCAGAAAATCCAAGAGATTTGACCAGTTTAAAAGTAAAAATATTTAGACCCGCACCTCCATCGATCAAAACTTTCTTGTCTCTAAATTTTTGAATGGAGACTTTGATGTGAAGGGCTGATTATGAGGATGACCAATAGCGGTGTCATCTTTCTTTGAGAAAGTGAGAGAAGGAGGTGAAGTGAGGTGTCCAACCATGGACTAGAACTTGTTAACATCTAGGTCGCTAGGAATGTTTGCTTCAAGAAGGGCTTGATTAAGAATCTTCTTGTGAGAAGGAGAGATTTAAATTAGATCAAGCATTGAGATCTAAGTTGTAGTCGATGGGGTATCTAATTGAGTTGAAATATGCTTAAAAGAAAAGGAGGAAGATGATCCTTCTCCCGATGAAGCTTGAGAGTTAGTTGCCATGCTGGGTGATTCAATTTTAGCTTTGGCTTTAGCATGATCAAAAGATTCAATCATGTTGATCATGTTGTCATTGTTAGAATAAGTGTAGGCAAATTTTTTATCCTTTGCTTTGCAAGATTCTCCTTTTTCAAACTTAGGAAAAGGCTCTTTGAAGGCCGTATGATCATTGTTTTCTTATGGTGAGTCAACCACAATAGTTTTGTTCCATAATTTACTTTTGTCTTTGTTAGGCTAGTTGTTGGAAGAGGATTTAGATTGAAGAGTAATGTCACTCTTACAGATGAGGACATCATCTATGCGAATAGATGTTTCAACCAGTTTATCGAATGAAGCATGAGTTTGGATATGTAATGCATAATTCATTTTAGGAACTAGAGAGTTGATGAATATGTCTATCTTCTCAGTCTTAGAAATTTTTCATGGATAGCACAAATATAGATTCTGTCATCATTGAAGAAAGGCCACAAAGGATTTATCTTGACGTTGTTTTATGTTGTAAAGATCAAGCATGGTGATAGCAAGTTGAATGTTATAGGAATATTGTTGGGTAAATCATTGTACTAGTTGGTCAAAAGATTTGAGAGTAGGAGATAGTTTAGTGAGCCACTCCATATCTTGACCACTATGACTCCTAGGAAAGAGCCTCATTAGATAAGTTGGTTCATGTAGGAACTCCATGCTAAGTGAACAAAATTCCATAATGTGATCATGAGGATCTTTTCTACCATCACATTTCTCATATTTAGGAAGTTCAACCTTGTGAGGAAAAGGTGGAATATGTAGGTCTTTGTCAAAAGGAAATGATCAATAGCCTCAAGAGAGAAAGACGTGCTTGGTTGTTCTTTCTCCTTTTCCAAGTGTTGCATATGTTTAATCATATCTTCCATTTGTTTCCTCAATATTTTCATTTCAGATGGTTCTTCCTTTTTTATTAGGTTATCAAAATTAAATTTTTAAGGTAATTTAACTCCTTGAGAGGCTAAGTGCAAGAAGTATTGGTCTTTATTTTGACTAAGAGTCAAATTCATGAGTTTTTGCAATCATTCATCTTGCTGAAACTGTAAGATATCTTCCTCAGCTATTGTGTTATCTAAATCACCACCTTGTGATCCATGTGATCCATCTATAATGTGTTCAAAGCCTTGTTAAGAACCATGTCTATAGTTAGGACATTCTTGACTTTCTTGTCCAAAGTTTTTAGCACCGAGTTGTTTTAGGAATTCTCCAATTCTTTTTCTTCATTCGTCCATGGTTGGAGTGTAAGAAACACTATGTGCTAACTTAGGATAGGATAGAGTAGATTCACTAGAGATGTTAGCAAAGGGTTTGAAACCCCAAGGTATAGGACCTTCTTTAGTTTAGTTTTCAAAGATAGCTTCAGGTTGTTTTCCCTCACATATTTGAGATCTAGTTATGACCGGCATGAAAGAAAGTTGTCAAAGGCCAAATAGGATGTCTTATGATGACTTGATGTTCAAGCTAGGTAAGTAAATATGTTCACTTGTCCAAAGTATAATAGTGCAAGAGAGACAGAGAAAAGATAACCTGCCACAAAGTGCCCAAGTTGCGAGGAGATCCCTATGTATGACACTTGTGAACAAGAAAGAGGTTGGATAGATAATCCAAGAGATTTGATCAAAGAGATGATGGACAAGTGAGAATTATAATAGCCAAGTATTTAGTCAAGAGATCAAAGTAATATTTTTTGGCTAAGGACAATTTTTAACATGATGGAATGTACCGAATAACAAGATAAGTTAAGGATAGCAATGGAGAAGCAATTTTGATAAAGTTTAAGTTTAGTCCAGGAGTTCAAGTTCAATGAGTTACAAGGTGATTGACAAGATAAAAGCATTTCCTAGACAAGGTTTGTTTTGAGAGCATGTAGTAAGCAAACAATAGTCTTAAGACAATCCAACAAGGGACAAAGTAACCTTGTGGATACAATCATATTTGAAGTCTTAGTAAGGTGTGAAATATACCAAGTGTATCATGTGTATGTTCAACAAATGTTTCCACAAGTCTTAGCACAAGAAGACACATCAAGAAAGCTACCTAAGGTCAAGTGGGTAGTGTTGCAACCTTTTCCCACAACTTGGTACCCCTTCACCTCACACAAAGTGATGTTGGCTTTGTCATGGATTTGCATCCAAGGGAGTACATATGGTGAGTGTCTTGGGGTGATCTAGGTTAAGTCGACTTGGATCAATCCTTGCACAAAGGAAACAACATGACAAAAAAAGTATAGCTTCTAAGTCCTAAATCTTTTAGTAAGGGCCTCCGTTCATGGCACCCCTTGTAGTTTCGCAACAAGAGTTTAGACCTTTATACCTACAAGAAAGAAACCATGTCTTCTCTCTGTTTGGATTGAAAGAATATTTTGATTATAGTGGGGTGGAGTAGCTAGATTTTCATGTTCCCCACTTGGGTCATTCCCAAAATATTTCTCTCTTGATAGACCCTCTAAAGGTAAATGCAAGAAAGTAAAGATGGATAGCTAGTGGAGGTCTAGATTTCTGATTTTCCCAAAGGGAAAAGAGCATAGTCTCCTACTCCATAGTTTCTCCGAAACACATCAAGGACATGTTCATTCACCCAAGGAAAATTGCAAGTGACTAACCAAGTAGGCCTAGATTTTTTTATTTTCCAGGAGGAAAAGAGAATATTCTCCTACTACTCAACCAATCCCAAAACAATAAGCCTTCTAGTTATGTTAGGTGCCTAGGAATCAAATGAAAGAAAACACATGGTTTAATTGTATCTCCAAGGAAACCTACAAGAGAAAGCATTAGTAGTTTCAAGATAGAGCCTTTGAGAAGAGAATCATACATCACAAAACATTAGGAGGAATGAAGATATTAAACTCTTTCAATAGGGAAGTCCTACAAACCACAAGTTAGATCATTAAAAGCATGAAAAATGAAGTGATAACCCTACAAGATCACTGATTAGCCATTGTTAGAAGACCAAATAATTAGAAAATGTTAGAAAAATCAAGCAATCTCGACCCAAACTTAGACTATGATAGAGATAAATTCTAGGTGATAGTTAATCAGTCTTTCAGAAAATTATACAATGAACCTTACAAAAGTTGTGC
Source organism: Chamaecyparis obtusa (assembly GCA_027943335.1). Lineage (NCBI taxonomy): Eukaryota > Viridiplantae > Streptophyta > Pinopsida > Cupressales > Cupressaceae > Chamaecyparis > Chamaecyparis obtusa. Next base: position 155,909 of record BSBK01005266.1, on the reverse strand, counting down.
GACATTTCATACTTGTGCAATATAACTTATAAAGGTAGTGCGACATTTCCCAGTAAGGCCATGCGAAACTTATCTATATGGCCAAATGACACTATAATAGATATGAAATTTTTCATAGTAGTATAATGAAGTATCGCCCAGGTACTATAAGAAATATCGTATGAGATTTTAGCCTACAAAAATAAAATATCCGAACCTGCGACAACAAGAAACTGAAAGCACAAGAAATGGAGCCAAAAATGAATGCTTGGCCCCATGGTGGGTGCCAAAGATATGTAATCAAAAGTGTGACATACTTCTATGAACCATTACTCTTGGGAGAAACCCATGGAAGAGGATATCCCAAGAAGTGACCCATAGCTTCCTAGTTGAAGTGAGTTTAATCCTTCTCATGATGCTCATCAAATTGGCATGAAGGATTAGTGACTTGACTACTTGAAAATAGAAGATTCAAAGTGCAAGAATAAAGCTAAGAATGCAATAATGCAAGCTAGAAAATGAGAGATTAAGCTAAGAATGTATGCAAACAACCAGTAATATAGAAATGAGATGCAATAACAATGCAAGAAAGAAACTAGATTAGCAATGCAAGATTAAGTTAGAAATGAAGCTAAGATAAGAATTCAAAATGACATAATTGCAAGAAAGCTAGAATGAAAGATCACAAGAGTACACAATTTCTAGATTAGGACCCTTGAGAAAGGGAAGATCTTCCTTTTAAAGGAATTGCCTCAAGAATGAAGGGTGGAGATTAAGAGGCAAAATAATGAGTGGATGAGATGAAGAGGCAAAAGGAGATGAAAGGAGATGCAACGTTAGGTAGAAATGAGTGGTGAGGATTAAGAGGCAAAAATAAATGTTAGGTAAGATAAGAAAAAATAGCATTTGAGAATACAAATCCCTTTTAATTGATAATTAATCAAGATTAATTATGCACACATGTGAATGTGCTCTGTTGACGCTGAAAATTTCAGGTTCTAAATAAACAAAACATCAGGGAAGTAGGATCTTAAATTTCAGTTTTATATTACTTCCCTATGTTAAAAAATTAAAATGAATAAAAAGGCATATATGATTGTCTTTATTTTATTTTCATGTATTAGGTTGTTAGTTATTTTATTTCAATTAACTTAATGCATATTCATTTTGAAATAAATAATAATTCTAAAAAAATAATAATTAAAGTAATTAAGTGAAAAAAGGTGGCGAGAGGGAGTTTCACCCTCGACCTCTTGAGCTGACCTTTTTCCTACCTACCTACCCTCCTACCCCCTAACCAGTTAGTCTATTTATTTTCTTCGAGTGGATTAGGAGGAGAAACTAATTTATTTACTCTTCCATGTGCAGGTGAGAAGTCAATACAACATCTTACATAGGGAGTAATCCTTTCCTTAATTACTTTTCAAATCAATGATGAAATATTATTTTCTCATGTATTATTTATTTTTTTGATTTTAGGAAAAAGAATGGGGAGAGGGAGTTGAACACTCGACCTCTCGACCCATCCTTTTTCCTACCTAACTACCCAACTCTACCCTTACTGATTGACCTATGTTATTCCTTGAGAATGTAGGTGCAAATAAAGGTATTAATTAAAGATAATTTTATTTCCTTTTTTGAAATAAATTATTAAGAGAATGAATATGTTGTTTTTTAGTATGTATGTGTCATAGAGATTTTATATTTTGTGCAATTATTGTTTTACCAATATGATTGTTTTTTAATTTTAATTTATTATTTACTTGTAAAAACCTTAAAGTGAAAAGTGTATTGGAAAAGATTATTATGTTTTAGGGTTTTGAAATATTTTTTGATATTAATTTTTAGTTTTCATATCCCTAAATGTAGTTTTGTAATTTCACCCTATTGTATTCTTAATTTTAAAATTTTAACTTGTAGGGTAAAAAGGCCTAAGTGATTTTACATTACTATTTCAATTTATTTGTAAATAATAATTAATTGATTTATCACCTTCATTTTAGTATATGTATGTTAGGGTTTTTGTTTTAAACTATTTTATTTCTAAAAACCTTAAATTTGTTCTATTAGATGGTTTTATACATTAAAAGTTTTTGTAACACTAGGGTTGTTATTTTGTAAAAGAAAACTAATACTTGCCCTAAAGTAAATCATTTTAAATATTTCTTAATTATTAGGGTAAGTGCCCCTCTTTTAGGGTGAATTACAAATCTTTTACCCTAATGAAAAGAAGTGTTTTTATTATGTGTTTTTATATTGTTTTATGTTTATTCAAAAGGTAATTTAAAATGAATATGTTAGGGTTAATATGTTATGCAAATAAAATTTTGAATTTAAAATTATAATGCCATATTTCTATTAAATATTTTAGGTGTTGTTTTATGTTTTGATAAATATAACTCATTTGTATTAATAAAGTGGGTGGCTTATGATTATTATTTTATTTGCACTTTATTTATCAAATATATTTGTGAGAGTTATATCATACTTTTATTAATGTTTTATTTTGATTGATTTTAAGGATCACATTAAAACCTAAAATATTATAGAATATGACAAATTTAATTTTAAATTTTATTTACTAATGCCGGGTGTTTTTGTGCAGGAACTAAATGTTGGATTATTATGCACAAACACCTAAGATCATAGCAAATCAAATTTATTGTATGAGAAATATTTCCCTAAAAACCATTATTATGGTTTATTTTATATTTTATAGGGTTAGTTGCCAGGATTAGGTCCTGTGAAAGGGCATGTATTTTCATAGAGAACCATTGAATATTATATTTATATCAAACATTTTTAATCAAACAACATCACGACACAATTGGAAAAATCTCCCGAACTACAGATTTGGACCTAATTTTCAAAATTTCAAGTGCAAATGTCAGATAAGTTTTTTATGCTCTTGAGGTTATATAGTTTTTTATTTTTCAATTATTTTTTTAGATTACTCTGTGAACCAGGGTATCCTATTGTGTTCTTTTCCTTGATTCATTTGTTTAAGGTTAATTTGTACAATTCAAATAGTAATTGCATGGTCTGTGAACCTGTTGTTGTTCCTTTCGGCCTCTTAATTTGGGTTAAAATTGATAGGACTAATTGCATAAATTATTTTGAATTCATGATTCAACGGAAGCCTGTAGGATGATGGTCTCGCTTTATAGGAGTGAGTTACCTTACAACCATCTCTGAGTATATGTATGATTGAATGTAATTGACTCTCTTCCCAATTTTGCATCAGGCACTGATCTCATTTCATTTGTAATTGTTATTTGGTTCTTTCTGCAATTTACATATTAAATCTGATATCTCTCTTTACAAAGCATTCAATTAGGTTTTAGTAATAATTTTAAGCTTTAGTTTAGATTTGAAGCAATTTAGCCATTAGGAGATTATAGTTTTTCCTCCAAGGATTGTTTACCCCTTTGGAAGGAATTATTGTATTGTTTGTGCATGCATTTTTGTAGCATAGGGCATTGGTGAATTTAGGCCTACCAGCCTTGGCTCAATCAAGTCAGAATTGTAGAGGCACTTGTTTGTGCATGTCAGTTGGCCTAAAAAAGGTCCAGCATTTTTGAGCACCAAAAAATTGGCGACTTTGTTGGGGACGCTATCAGTAAAGGACAATTTCAAAATCTTTGGTTACTATTATCGAGACTCTACTAGGATAAAGGAATCAGAGCAGTTATATTTTCCTCATAGAAGGTGAGGTGGTGACTCTAAAACTTAGTTTTAGGAAAAGCCTATGTTAGGGAGAAGATCCCTAAAGAACAATTCATTTGTTGAATTGAAACCTAATAGGAGAAATAAGAAATCAAAAAAGAAGATGTTGTATACGTCTCCTAAAAAATAACCTAACAAAGATGAAGGTCAGGAGTTAGCTTGTGAACAGTTCCCAAGTTCAAATCACCATAGCCCGATAAGTAACAATGACTACAGAAACACTTTTCCACATTTTGAGCCTAGTAATCAAAAGGTTGATTATGAGCAAGAGGATAGGTGGATGGATGAAGTAATTTTGGGGATGATTAGATTTGAGAATAAAGATGAGAGGATGGTCAGAGCCCTAAGAAGATAGCCTGACGAAGCTCTTAGGAAGTTGGGAATAGAAAGCGAAAACATTCCTTCACCTAAAAAAGGTGATGCTGAAAATGGAGGAGTAAATAATAATGAAGCTATTGATAAAAGTATTAAGATGCCAAAATACAACCCCCCTCATAGAAAGAACAATGGGCATATTTATGACAACAATTCTATCAATCCATGTTTGAACCAAACAATGAAGAAAGAGCTACATGAAGCGATAATGAACAATTCAAAGTTTTTTCTAATCCAATGTATAATATAGGTGATAATCAGGGAGATGAAGATCATTGGAGAAAATGAAGTGACAAAGAACAACATGATCACGGTAATGAAATGAATCATCATGGTTTATTAAAAGGTGATAAGCCTCATCGGAACATCCATGCCCAGTATTGTGAAAATGGACAAGAGCATTTTGATAATTTTGATAAGGTATTTAATGGTAGAGAAAAATTTAATATTCAGCAATGTAATAATGAAGGAGATTATTTGAATAATGAAAAGGGGCATCATTTGATATAGAAAAATCATCTATAGCAACATGAAGAATATAGAAAAATTAGAATGGGAAATAATGATTATGATGAAAGTCATAATCTATACCCTAAGAGTTGGGGGCAAAATAATTACGATTCTTACTTGCCATTAAATAAAGAATTATTCAATCAGCACATAAATGGTGGAAAAGGGTATTATAAAGGTGACAATTATGCAAAGTATAACAATAAGCATGGTCATGATAAGTATAATGGAGGTGAGAAACTTCATGGATTATGTGAGCATTCTGTGCGGGAACATTCACATACAAATGATATGTATTACAAAAATAACGTTAAAAATGAGTGAGGGAACCTACATTCAAATTACTCACATGATCCAAGTAAAAATAATATCCACCCGCTAATAAATGGAGAAACACATTATTTGCATAACAATGAGGAACGAAAGTATGGAGGTGGGTGATTAAATAAAGGTCAGCATAATGTGATCATGGATAATATATGCAAGCAGCCATACAACAACCCACATGGTGAAAACAATCTTTACGTGCCATCAAATGATAATACTAGAGAAAATTGTAGATATAAGCAACCATATGGTTTTACTCATGCATATCAGCATATAGATAGTCTACATTACCCTAAATCACATGCGTATATGAAAGAAAGTATTCAAAATGGGCAAAGTGATTTGTTTTCAACTCACTTGCCGCAAGATAGAGATCCACGTGATTATTGCGAAGAGGGGATAGGAAATGCACATCCACCAAACACACAAGGCATGAGGCAGTCCCAAATATATAATGTGCAGTAGGTTGATATGGTGACATGTGATAAAAGAGGAGATGAGATACACCAGTTCATGTAGAGGGAGGAGTGTGCCCAAAGAAATATTCCACACACTGAGAACTCTAGTGCGTAGCAATATATTAATCCCAAGTGCCATGATGTAGAGCCCATGTAGTAAGGGGAGCAGCACAAATGGGCCACACAACATTTATATTATCTTGCACAACCCATGGAAGATCCCGTGCAACATTATGGTAAGTATGCACATCATGAAAATGAGCAATACAATATATTTAAGTATACACAACCAAGGCGTCTCCAAACATGTGATATTTTACATACACAAGACACACATAATAAAAATTTTCAGCCAAATAAGGAGAACAACCAGCTTGCGCAAAACTAGATTAATGCACGAACTGCTCACACAAGTCAACAATTAAATGAGTTTCCTCCATTTGTGAAAAAAGGAGAAGTGGAAGGTTATAAGCTGCATCATCAACAATTTAATGATATATATTACCAACAGTTTGAAGACTCACATCAACAAAATGATAAAATACATTATCAAGACCATATTCTCCAATATGTAAACCCACGTGAGCAACATGATAATAGTTTTTATAAAAAAACAAGATAATAGTTAGCAATTTATGCAAGAAGATGAATATGATATTCAAAATAATGCTCGGTTTGATGGAGCAAAATGTGGATATCAAATACATGATTCACAGCATGATCGGGAGGAGTATGGTGAAGATATTAAAACTAAAGGTAAATATATGCCAAATGATATTCACCAGTACTGGCACAGGGAAAATGATTATGGTAATAAAAATATTCACGTTGATTTTGAAAATATAAATAAAGATGTTTATTCATAGCAAGGTAATTATTTATATGACGGAAACATTAATGTGGGAAGAAATAAAATGTATAGCTAGTATATTGAGGATGGAAAAAAATATGATTATTTGAATAATAATCATGTTCAGAGTGTTGGGGGTCATATGTATTCGGGAAACAATGTAAAAAGCCAAGGAGGTTGTAATTATTTTCATACACAACCTAATAATAAAATGCATAACCAACAACAGTTTGAGAATTATGCACAGGCTCCAAGTTCTGGCAACCATTACAGTCAAGATGCTCATGTTCTTATGCAAACCGGGAGAGATATGTAGTCACGACATTGTAATCAAATCCATACACAAGATGAAATTAATAACATTCAAGCATACCAAATGAACCATGCACAACAATATGGTATGGATACAAATCAGCAACCTGGGAACCCTAGACAACAACATCAACAACACAGAGGATGGGCATGTAATCCAATGAATATGGCTCAGCAACCTTATACAGGTCAAAATGGCAACCAAACAAATCAATCCTAGAGAGGTAATCCTGTGTGCCAAAATCAAAACTTTTAGAATAATAATCAGAATAGAAATCAAATTGATGTTAGATTTCAAGAAATTAATGAGAGATATAAACCATTGGATTTTTCAAATATATTATGTTATCCTGACCCAATACCTAATAAGTTAAAGGCTGCTATCCCTAAATTTAATGACGATGGGTTACAGTTAGCAGAACAACATGTGATAAATGTTAAAAATGTTGTTTACAAATTTGATATAACATATGAAGATGTGCGTATGAAAATGTTAGTACATTTACTCAAGGATAGTGTAGACGAATGGTATAGAAATTTTCCTGATGGATCTATTACCTGTTGGCAAAGCTTTGTTCATCAGTTTATTGAAGAGTTTGGGGATCACAGAGATCCATCTTTTACATCTCATGAATTAACCAGTATAAGAAAAAATACAAATGAGACAGTGAAAGAATTCAATAAAAGATTTAATAGGGTGTTGAATAAGATTCTGAAAGAGATTCACCTTGTGGATTCCTTTTTAATAACTTTTTATTTGACAACTTTTGATGTCAAAATGAATTATGAGATAAGGTCTCATAACCCGGTAACATTACAAAAATCTTTCAAAATTGCATTAACTATTGAATACAATAGGATAGTTGCAAGAAGAGTGGATAAGAGAAATGATCCCAGGCTATTCAATCCTACAGCCCTGAAGAAGAATGAAGAAAATGATAAGATGGATGAACTAATGAATTTGATGAAAAATTTGAAATCAAATAAAAGTCATTTTCAAACAGGAAAGAATGACAGAAACCTCCACAGGAATGATAGATACAGGTTACAAGACATGCCTTACCATACATAATGGAAAGATGGAAAGCCTTTAAAAAAGCAGACAGACACTCCAAACCCTCTTAAGAAGAATAATCATTTTATAGGGGATAAAATTTGGTGTGACATTTGCAAGATGCCTCACCCCCAGGAGAAATGCCTTATAGCACAGAAGATTATGGAGGAAGAACACCAGGGATGTGAAAAGAGGCCTGTAATAAATGCTCTTTCATCTACACCCTTTTGGTTAGGAGATAGTGATGATTTAGAAGGAGAATACATGCTAGATGAAAGTTACAGGAAGTTAGGCTACCAATAGGAACAACAAGTCTTTTCAGATGGTGATGAGAGTCTAGATATTAGAAGGACAACAAAAGAGGAAATAGAGGCTTACACTGTGGTAGTGATGGAATAGGTTCTTAGCAACTATCGCTTAAGGAACAAGAATGTAAACTCAGGTAATGAACAAGCATCAAGGATGTACACAATTTCAAACAAGACTGATGAGATAAAGAAGGTAAAGACAGATGTCCCTAAAAGGCAAGTTGATCAGATATCAAAGATAAGAAAACCCATGAATAAGCAAGGCAATGGTAAGAAATTTTAAACTGTACCTCATTCATGTCTCAAGCATTATCTTAGGTAAGAATTTTTATCCCTCTAATGGAAATAGTTAAATTAACTGATTGCAAGAATGAAACGATCAAGATAATAAATGATGTTGTTAAAAAAGATTCAAAGGAACAAAAGGATAATGAAGAATTACCAGTTATTTACCTAGGAACTTCTGTTAATGAAGATGCTACTAAAGTAGATCCTTTCTTTCTAACTTTGTTAATAAATAATAAATTAGTTAAGAATTGTATGTTAGACTCTGGAGCGGTGGTAAATATTATGCCTCATGGAGTAACGAACAAATTAGGAATGAATGTGGATACTACTTATGGAAAATGATATGCTATGGATAATAGATCGGTTCCAGTTATTGGAATAATGAAAAATGTTGAATTTAAGTTTCCTTCTTGTCTTGAAAAGTCCTATAAAATTGATATTACTATTGTAGAAGTACCACCTAGTTATGGAATGTTATTATCTAGATAGTGGTCCAATTTAGTAGGTGGAAATGTTCAATTAGATCTATCTTATGCTTCTATCCTAGTGAATGACAAGGTTATAAGGATTGACAGGGAACCAAGATCTACTTACATCATTGAAGATATTGATCCAAGTCAGGTTACACACTTCTGCCATACTAACATGGAGAATTTCCAGGTAAATATTCATAAAAATATCATTGAAAATACTAGTCCTATTGAAATATGTGCTAAGGAAAATAGTGATTTCATTTGGAAAATGTTTTTTGACGGATCATGTAGAAAAAGTGGTAATGGAGCAGGTGTAGTCTTCATATCCCCAAATGGGAAATCCTTTAAATATTCTTTTTTGTTAGCTTTTGAATGTACTAACAATACTGTAGAATATGAAGCACTCCTATTAGGTCTAAAAATAATAGGTAAGCATGGTATCAAAATTCTTTCTGTTTATGGCGATTTTGAATTGGTTGTCTCAGATTAGGGATAAGTTTGTTACTAAGAATCATACCCTAAAAAGGTACAAGAATGAAGTCTGGGATTCTATAAAATGTTTTGATGCTTTTCCAATAAGATGGATAGATAGTGTATACTAATAAAAGTATCTTCATAGAATTAAGGTTGAACATCAATAATAAATGAAATAGTAACTAATTTAAACCACAATAGAGAAACTATTTATCAAAATTAATGATCAATTGAGCATCTTATGGCTCTCTAACTAAGAATGTTAATGAAAAGCTCTCAGCAAGCTCTCATTAATGACAGTCCTAGAATGAGAATGATAAAGATAAACAATGCTAAAGCTAACAATTATCAAGATAAATGCTAATTATGCTCTCAGATGCCTTTCTAAACTCAAATTGCAAGAGGTTCAATGCAATTCTCAGATATGTGGTTCTTCTTTTATGAAGGAATTTGGTCTTCCTTTTATAGATTTTCCCAATGGTAGGGGGTGTAGTTGTGTTTGATCATGATTAAGCCTTGGTTGATTTTTTGGTTCCACCCTTTGAAGACAATGCAAAGTTTGTGTCCTCAAAGCTTGGGACAAGTAGACAAGATCAATGGACAAGATTCTTTTTCACTTTGAGAGAATGAGATTCAATTTGGCTTGATCCATGTGAATGTCTTTCCTTTAATCTCATTGGTTGATTGATTCTCCTCCCTTTTGTGGTTGTTGAGAGTAATTGAGATTTATTAATTGCTTTAATGATTTATTTTAGCCATGTACCCCTTGAATGGGTTGAATTTAATTTAATCCAAGACTATACAATTAATTGATTTAATTATATTTTGATTTGATTACACTTGATTAAAATGTTCTCAATTTTGATTGATCTTGAATTAGGATTTTTTTTTCATTTTGAAATTGGCTAATTATGCATTGTGATTCAATTGATTCAATTTTGTCCTTGATTTTCTTTGATTTAACTTAATTTTCTTTGATTTGCCTTTGTCCATGTTTAGGTGATACAAATGCCCCTCTTTGAGTTGATGTGCAAAGCATGTCGATTCAAAGAATACTTTGATCTGGCTTGATTAATAGGTCCTGATTCAACGATGTTTGATCTCTAATGTTCATTCTTAATGTCTTTTGATGGTTGATCCTTTGATTTTTGATACAAGAATACTGCAAATAATGACTGATATGAAATTGTGAGGCCTCACCCTAGACCAGCCATAGCTTTTCCGTATCATTATGGTAGCCCTAGTGATTGGCTTAATGTTCTGATTAGTTAGTAGATTTTACTCTTTTGACAAAGATTTGTTTACAGTAGATGAGAATGCATTGCATTTGATGATGCTTTCTATACGCACAATGTTGACCTTATGGTACATTATGACTGACATTATGATAATTAGTTAAATATAGAGGTGTGCAATTAGAGAATTTATGTTGTTATAAGTTGTTAGGAAAATACATAAATAAAAAGAATCAAGAAATGAATTAGGTTGAGGTGTGTATTTCATTTCGGGTTAAATGTTAGGCGATGAATTATTGATGACTATTTTATGATATAAATATGAATTCTAAATTATGTTTATTTTGATTTATGAATGTTGGGATGAAGTGACGGATTTTATACACTTACGTAAGTAACTAGGAAATGGAGATTTGATTTGAATATGAATCAAAATGTTAAATACTTAGGAGAAGTTTAGGAGTGTCATGATTTAATTGCAACTGAATTAGATATGTAATATGCTACATGCTTACTTTAGTGAAGAATTGAATATTTCATGATAAGTTGTTGGTATGTTATAGATGATTGAATTATGCAAATTGAATTGAGATTGATATAATTATTGTATTCTATATGATTACAAGCATGTGATTGAATTATGATTTATATGCGAACATTGTGTTGTAGGTGATTCTATCTACGTAGTCAAATTATGACTTATGTGAAAGTGATTGTATGTATGCATTTGACTTATGGAGTATGTGAAAGTGATTAGAAGTATGCATTGGAATTAGGAATTATGTGAAAGTGATTGTATGTATGCATTCAAATTATGAATTATATATGCAATTGAAGTATGAATTGAGTTATGCAAATTGAATTTATTTGATGTGTTTATTGAATTCTATATGATTACGTGCAGACAATTGAATTATGACATCTCATTCTATGTGATTGAATGTTCAATTGAATTGAGTGAGAACATTACCTGTTGTGTGATTTCATGTATGCAATTGAGTTATGAATAATGTGTGGATATTACATCTTATATGTTTATATGTGATGGTTTTATTCCTTGAATTACTGATGTGACATTGAGTTTTTGCAGGTGGAAGGACCATGGAAATGTTCGGGGAAACCACATTGAATGCATGTGCTAACAGTAAAGCCAAGGCCCCGTCTATTGAAGAGACCAGGGCCTCGTTGTGTAGTGTTTTATTTGTAACCATAATGTGAATGTATGTGTAGGAATGTTAAGTGTTGTAATATTGTGGACATACCTTAATTGTGATGTTAATTATGTGAGTGTCACTTGACACTAGAGTTATATGTTAACTAAGGTATGTCATGTGCTTGGAGTGTGAGAGCAAGTTCTAGAAGCTTCCTTGGGGAGAAATCCAAAGTGCATCCACTTGTCATAGGACCCCAAAGTGAAATCACATCTTGCTTTTTCGTGCATACATTTAACCATGGTTTTTGGAGGGTTAAATGGGACCCTAGGGGTAGTTTCATGCATTTTGAGGTAGCCCATTCCATTTACCCATGGGTTAGAGGTATTTTTAGCAGGTTAGGAGCCCAATATTGACTTTTTGACCCCTTTAAAAGTGCCTTTTTGAATTTGAGCGAAAATGCAAGTTTGAATGTGGTCCAAGATTGTCCTCTCTTCATTTTGGACCAATCTTGGGTTTCCACTTCCATGGAACACCTTTTTGGGTGTAAGGGGTTGTGTAAGACTTTGGGAAGACCAACCAATGGCATGGGGTTCCATCTTTCTAGAAATTTGGGGATTGAGTTGGAGGCCATTTTAGAGGGGAGTTGGGGAAACAATGGGTTTGTTCATCCACTCTCTACCTTTAGAGACCACTAAACTTAGAGAAGGAAAAAGGTGGGAATAGAAGAAGGAAAAGGCACAAGACTTCACCATTTTTGCATTGGATCATAGGTTGGAGGATCTTGCTCTTCATCTCACTCTTTGTTGTAGTAGAATTCTTGTAGTTGTAGTAATTTGTTAAGTGTTTTAGCTCCCCATGGTTGGTCATGGTGAGAGCATGAAATGGTATTTGTGTTTTTTTTGTGATATGATTTTGAGTTGTTTACTCTTGGCTCAATCACCCTTGGGAGGGAAGAGCAACCAAGAGGGGGTGTGGGGATGGAGGCAACTTCATGTGCAGAGTCTCCTCCATGTGTGGGGAAGGATGAGCTTGGGTGTGTTGTCCCCAAGTAGCCTTTGCATTTTTAGCCCAAGGGGCATTTTGGGGGGCATAAGTAGGGATTTGGCCTTGTGTGCCATTGATATGAGATGCATTGTTATTGTGGTCCATGTGTGGCCCTTGATATTGTTTATTGTGGTCCATGTGTGGCCTTATTTTGGCATTGGCTTCTCCATGGGTTGCCCACCCTCACCCCATTAAAGGATCATGTTAGATCCTATGTTTTATCCTTGAGGGAATTTGGGATTATTGTGGAATGTAAGTATGTTTTGTGTGAGTGTTTGAATGTTCCCCATTCCTTGTGGTTTCCCCTAGCTCGGGGGTGGCCTCTTAGAGGCTTAGGCTGGGAGGTGAGCTCCCATGGTCTTCCTTGAAAATGGTTTTATTGCAGGATTTTGGAGCCTTGAAGACTTCTTGGATGGAGTTGAATACTTGAGGAAATTGTAGATTTTTCCATATTGTAGTTGTATCATTTGAGTAATGTGATGTTGTAAATTGTTATTGTATTGGAGATGAATCTCCAAGTCATGTATTGAATCAAGTGTTGTTGTAATGAGTTGTGAGGAAGTGTTGTAAATCTTGTTGATAGTTCATTTATGAAATGACATAATCACGTTCTTATGAAAAGCAAAGATTATAGAATAGAGTGTTTTCAAATGTAATAATGAAGTTTCTCAAAGCATTGAATAGAATATTAAATGATGTTTCTTGAAGTTTCTCTTTTGAGATAGTAATGGAAAGATGTAGTTGTTGTTTAAGAAAATAATAGAGTATGGTTATGTTGTGATGAAAATGTAGAATATATTTCCTTCATTGCTAAATGGCATTTACATTGTATTGCAAAAGAGAAGGCTAATAGAATGAAGAGAGAGAGTTTTCATAATGTTATAAATCTTGTATTGAGCTCATTATTGTAATTGTTGCTTGAATTCAAGTAATGTATAAATCTTTGTTTTCACCTTCTAGCCTTGCAAAACAAACTGATAATTTGTTATGTTAATTTTGGAAGGAAAAAAAAACAATAACTTAGTTGCAAAGAGGAATGAAATTTAGAGTTTTTAAGAATTTTATAATGAACTATAATGTTAGGAATGAACTTAATTTAACCTCTTATTAGTATGCACAATCATCTAAATTAAATTAAGTATGTAAGAGAAAATTATATGCAACACACAAGTTAAGAGAAAAACAAGCAAAAATAGATGACAATGGAGACCTACAGGTCTCTGGAAAATGTATGGGAAATAATTCCCATACATTTTCCTTGCCACAGTCCTTATTAAAATATAAAACTTGCCAACTCATAGTCATAAACAAATAAAATAATTATAATGTATTACCTCCTTACCTTTTTTATTTCATCCCCAAAAAGTGGCGCAGGAGATGGAGAGGTCATAGCAATTAATATCCTTGAGGTCATAGCCTACGTGAGTTGTTCTTGGGTATTGGTAAATGGTTTGGGGTGGGACCCAACCTCCCTTGTCCCATCATCTCCCCTCAACTCTTCTCTCCTTGGAAGCTCACGCTAGGTTTTGGTTTAGGCTTTTGTTTAGAATGTTTAGTTTGGAATAGATATGTTTGGTGGGCCCTCCAAACTTACCCTCCAAACTTTTCCTCCTTTATGATAAGTTTCCCATTCCCTTATGAAGCGCACCCTTTCCTTGATGGAGATACGTGCCCCACTCACTTGGCACGTGAGTCTAGGGGAGACATAAGGGGTGTAGCTTAGGATATGTTGTAGATTTGGGGGTAGATTTACTTAGGGTGTTTAGATTGATTAATATGTAGCTTAGGTAGATTTATTAGTGATAATTTTTCTTAGCTTAGGATAATATCTTAGTAAACTTTTATTGTTTTATTTAGTTGTTGTTTTAATAAGTTTGGTTTATTAATTTTATTGTAGTACTATTTAATGTATATGTATTAATAATTAATATATTATAATATAATAATTAATTAATATTTTATTAATTAGTTATTATAATATAAACACACACACACACACACATATATATATATATATATATATTACTTAGTTATTATTATTTATTAAATATATTATCCAATGATATTTATAGTTTTATTAATTGGTTAATATTCACATCAATTAATTGATATTTTATCATTAGTTTAATTATATTTGTCTCATATAATTGTAATCATCATTTAATTGGTTATATAACTTAACATATTTTGGATCAATATAAATCATCTTCATAATCTTAATAAACAAAGTTGTTATTAGTTTAAGCATATCGAAATCGATAATCAATTTTTATAAGAACATTATTTAAAGAATATTCTAGGCAATGTTCTTTTAACTCTAATAACCTATATGATTACTAAAACAATGAATTGTTCGTTAATTCGATTATCGAGACCTCCTATCATTGAAACCCACTTGGTAACATTAATAAAATAAAATTACGAAAATCTTACGATCCTAGGATTGTATGTCTTGTAGGGTGACCTAATCGTGGATCGTTTAATTCTAGTTAATTCTTTGTTAAGGGTCACTCTAACAATACAAATAGTGATTGGGTAACCTATTAGGAATCCTTGATAGACCTTGTTGGCAGCATCAAATGCTTATTGAGAATTGTTCATCGTAACCCTATTGAACTCAGTTACAACTTCACCACCTTAATTGAACCCCTTGTTATAACTTTATCTGCTAGTGACCTTTTGGAAACTGACATTGGATAACAATTTGATTCTTCAGAGTCTTTGCGATCTATTGCCAAAGATACCTGTTAACCTGCAACACTATATTAGACCTAATTTATTCCTTAAAAAAATAAAATCAAATTTGGTGTGATTTAGACTATGATTTGATGGGCATGACAGAAACTCTCTTGATTGATGTGGTTCTTTGATGATCGTTCCCGATATGATGGTTGATTTCATGATTGGTCCTAATATGATACTTGATTTGATGATTGATATGAAACTCTCTTGATGTCCAAACCTGATTTGATGATCATATTTCATATGATGCCCCTTTCATTTGATTACAAAAAATTTCCTAATAAAAGCTTTCGCTTTGATTTGATGATCGGTCCCTTGATTTTCGATGATGTTATGATTGCATGCCCCCTCAGGAAATGAATCGAAATGATTATGGATCATTTGGTTGAGATTGGGATATTTTGATTTGTTTCCTGATATAGAAATTTGAAAATGCCTCGATCATGAGAGGATTTGATGAGAGAAGATTTGATTGATAAGATGTTGATGCTCCACATAAGTTGATGATGGTTTGGTATCATTTGATGTCAGTCAAAATCACTTGGTTGATGTTGATGTCAATCTGATAGGATAAGTTGATGGGTTGATATTTTTCTCTCAAGATCTAGAGAGACAAAATAATGATTTTCCTTCCTCACGATATAGAGTTAGGAGATTTGATGTGCTCAAGATGAGCAAATGGATGATAGGATAACTTGATTGACATTAGATAATCACTTGGATGATTTGACTAATTGATATTTGATACAACATGATTAGATGATACTGAATTATGGATTGATAGAAGAGAAGGTAATGAACAGGATTAGGTTGCCCCTATTTGATTAGCCTTATTGATTGTTGATGATGTCCTTGATGAAGCATGAATCATTTGATGGATCATGATTTTCATGTACTTGTATCTTGTTGATGTTGATGTACCTTTGATGATCAATTTTAAACATGATTTTGTTGATGGATACTTCAAGCATTGATGATGTTGATCAAGACTTTGATTATATTGATGGACCCTTGATGATGTTGATCAGGACTTTGATTATATTGATTAGAAATTTGATGATGTACCATTGATGATATCATTGATCATTTGATGTATCTTGATTTGGTCTTTTGATGATGATAACTCCACCCCCTTTTAGATTTTCCTCTTGCAAATTAAGCTAAGACAGGCCAAACAATATATACAATGCATCTAATCTAAGATGTATGTAGCTAACTGTCATTGTTCAAGATTTTGGAAGCTTATTTTCATCATCGAGCCTTTGGAACATAAAATTGGTACAACCCTCACTGGTTCAACCATGATGATATGAATACCTCTTTCCTCAGATTTTAACAATTGTAAGTAAATAGTCAAAGAATTGATCCCTTTCATATGCAAATGTCCTCGATGATTCTTTGATGATCATGTCATTAGATAGATTCACATACTTCTATGAATCAACCTGACAAGCACTCAAGAAGAAATCATGAAAATATCATGTCCTCATCATTGCTCATCTAGTCCAAGACTTCATCGATTTGCTAAATAGACATGATTCCAAAAATTTAGTAACACTTCAAACATTTTTGCTTTTATTTTGTTTGTAGATCCATATTTGAAAAAAACTTCATCCACTTTGATCTTTAGTTATGTTTAAGCCTTTTAGATTTTGATCTGATTTGATTAAGCTTTTAAGATTTTGATCTGATATTTAGATGTTTGAAATGTGATATTGATCATGAAGTTCAAGTGTAGCAATTTTCTAATTTTGATGCCATGATTTGAGCCAACTTGTGTCTATTTTTATAAGCTCGTTGAACTTGGATTGATGCCCCTAGTTTGATTTAGCAAAGATCACACTTTGTTGGGCAATGCAACTTTTGAGTGTTTACTTAAGATTTGCAATTTTTTTTTTAGATTTTAGAAGATTTTCAATTTTTTGGATTTTTAAAAGATTTTTGATGTTTTTGGATTTTTAAAATTTTTTTATGTTTTTGGATTTTAGAAATATTTGATTTTTTGGATTTTTAAATTTTTTTTGATGTTTTTGGGTTTTAGAAATTTTTTATTTTTTTGAATTTTTAGAAATTTTTGATGTTTTTGGATTTTCTAAGAAACATTTTCTCTTTTTGAGATTTTTAGAGATTACTAGTTCTCAAGCAACGATCACATTGAATTTCCCCCAATGTCTAGCAAGGTATAGGACATGAAAGATGGATTTGCTAATTGATGGATGTAAGATGAATAGGCCATGATGGATGAAGCAAGTGTGTTACCTATAGGACTATCTCCTCAAGATTATCCAAGCTATGGAAAAATAATATCTCAATATAGGCCAATGATGTGGTGTTGAATAGCATATAGAATAATGACCTGATGTCATGACAATGGTCCAAAGGAATGGACATATCAAGAGACTTTTTCTAACATTTTTTCTTTTTTTCTTTTTTCATTTTTCACTTGGATCAAGATCAATGTGGATAGGATCATACAATCATGATAAAGGGGTGGTGAAGGCTATGAGTGAATGGTTTGGAATTATGGGAAGGCTTCTTAGGAATAAGAAAGATGGCTTTAGGATAAGCAAAATCATGATAAGGTAGTGTGAATGCAACAAGTGAATAGGCTGATGGATAGGATAACTCATGTCAAAATACTTAATGCTCATGGATATGTTCAACCTTGTCAAGATCAAAGGTGAAAAATGGAATACGGATGCAAGTGAGATCGATGGTAGAAAGATGAAGGATATGATGGATGAAACTTGCCCCTACATGTAGAGTGCAAGAGAGAGGAATTACGCATGATGCCTGTTTACTAGGTTTTCATCATGGTATTTGTTCAAGATGCCATAAGAAGTGGTTTTCACCATAGGATGGATTTCTTTTCTTTTCTTTTCTTTTTCTTTTTCCTTTTTCTTTTTTTTTTCTTTCAATTTTTCTCTTTTTAGATGGACTCAAGCCTCATGCTCTTTGGTTACTCCTCTAAAAGGTATGATATGACAAGCCAAGGCTTCTGAAAGGTATGCTCAAAGATGTTGATAGGGTGATGGAAAGGTGATATGGTGAATAAGGTAGAGGGTGGCTAAAGATTTATGCAATGGATTGGATAAGGGAAATGGAAGGATAATGAATGAGAAGATAATAAGTCTTTCCATGTGTGGGTGTGAAAAAGGAAATGGAAGGATAATGAATAGGAGGATAAGAAGCATTATCAAGACCAACATTGATACACACCTTGAAGGATAGTGGAATAATAGAGGAAAAATGGGTGAAATAGCTCTGGATTTTGATGTAAGAGAGGATACGGATCTTGGGACAAGAGGATTCAAAATGGATGGATAAGATGGAATGTGTTTGGGATAATGTGGAGTGGAAGCCTTTGGAAGCTTGAATGTCAACTTTGATTTCTCTTTTGTGTGTAAGTCCTTCAAAAGTGACTTGGGAATCCACACTTTCTTTGATCTGTCTTTCCTTTTAGATGCTTTAGAATGCATTTCTTCAATGAGGAGTTTAGGAACCCACATTTTCTTTGCCTTTTCTTTTTTCTTGATGGACCTTTGTGGTCTCTTGAATATTTTTTTTTCTTCTTTTATTCACATGTCGATTAGATGGGACATGGTGCTCTTCATACATAAGTGGATTCTTGGTTTTCTAATTTTTATGTTGCACATGCAAATTACTTCCAAAGGACTTGGGATTGGTGGATGAATAAGGTTGATATGGATGGTATGATATGGAGGACTGACATGGATGGGTGCTTGGTTTCTCAAGTACGTATGTCTTTGTTGATCTTGATACATGATAAGGTAAGGGGATGGTAGGATAGGGATGGTAGGAAATGTTGATGGAGGAATATAAGGGCCCAATATGGATTTGGAGGATGTATAAGGTTTCAAATTTGGAATATAGGGACCAAGGATGGATTTGGAGGTTGTATGAGGAATATGATTATGCACAAATGGAGGTAAATGGGACGTGGGAGGGATATCAACATATTTATTTTGAGTTGCATGGCCAAGGCTTTCATCTTTTGGATTTATCTTTGTACCAATAGTCTTATATGTAGCTTTGATAGGAGTCACTTTGATATGAGCAGTTGAAGCTTGAGATAGATATGGAGGCTTATGAAAAGTGGATGTTGGGGTACTTTGATCTTGACAAGGATCTTTTGATAGCTTAGGAAGAATACTTTGCTTTTGATTTTTGATAAGTTCATTAGAGATGGAAGGAATACCTTGATCTTGCTTAGGAGATGGGTATGATATAAGAGGTGAAGGAATATGGGGTTTTTGAGATGGAAGTATATCTTCTTGAAATAGATGGAAGGGTATAAAGGGTTCATCATGGGATTCTTGAGGTGTGGGACTTTGGTCAACTATAGGATAAGAAGGGATAATATCTTGATCTTGATCCTTAATAAGACTTGTTTATTTGCACTCTTGATTAGTCTCTTGACATGGAGCCACTTCTAAGGACAATGTAGGAGTTTGGATCCATGCGAGGGATTCTTGAAAGGCTAATGAAGGTTTATTTGAAATAGGAATGATAGGCATTGTAGCACATGAAGGCTTTAGGTCTATAACCTTTGAAGCATGAAAAAAGTTTGTAGAAAGATGTAGGTTAGCTTGGATCTCTTTTAGAGGTAGCCCTTGAGGGTATACATAGTCATTATGAAAAGTATCTGGATCTTTGTTTGATGGAGGAAAATTGGATAACTTTGCTTCTATATGAAATGGAGGAATGGTGGAATATGTGAAAGCTATAAGAGGACCACTACTAGACATGTGTTCATAAGTTTGATCTTGCTTGAGAGTAGTATCTTCATTAGATGAGTCATTAGGATTTTCAATTTCAATTAATTTATCATCAATAAGATTTTGGCTTTTATGTTTCAACTCCATGCAATCTGAAGTTTCATGCTCATTATGTCTATGATATGCACAATAGTTACTCAAAAAGATAAAACCACATGAAGTGATTTGAGGCAACGTGATGAGATCATTTTCAAGGAGTTTTTCCAAAGCTAATTCATATGAAATTCCAAAAGGAGTAAATGATATATCCCAAGGATATTTGGATGTATTTGTGTTTCTCAAAGAGTTGTCATATGATGAATATTGTTGAGATGGAACTAATTCCTCTTGATTTCCTTGATCAAAGATGAGATTCTCTTGATATTTTGAAATAGGTTCTTCATCAAATATTGGTTTATCATTAGGATATTCTTGATCAAATATAGGGTTTTCATGATATTCTTTTTGATCAAA
Organism: Chamaecyparis obtusa; assembly: GCA_027943335.1. Taxonomy (NCBI): domain Eukaryota; kingdom Viridiplantae; phylum Streptophyta; class Pinopsida; order Cupressales; family Cupressaceae; genus Chamaecyparis; species Chamaecyparis obtusa. Next base: position 135,348 of record BSBK01005266.1, on the reverse strand, counting down.
TTTTGAATTATCAAAGATATGGCATTCATGTTGTTTTTCTTGATCATAGAGGTAAGGAAACAATGTTCTTAATGAGAATTGGTTGGATAATGTTTCCATTTCTTTTTCCATTTTTGAATAGAATATTCTCTTGAATTTTTATTGTTAATTGATTTTTGGATCTTAATGAATGTTTTCTTTTTGTAATCGAAGATCTTCAAGCACAACACAATGATTTTATCAATTATCACAAGAAATTCTTCCAAGCAAACTACCTAAGGTCAAATTTGGCTTTTAAATGGCTCTAATGAGGTAGGCTTGCTATTGACCAAGGATTTAATATGGATTCCATTCAAAATGGACTTTAAACTTTCATCCCCCAAGTATGTTAAGGGGCTTTCCACACTCACAAAAGTATGATTTGGTGCAATCCGTGAGGACTACTAGAGGAAGTTTGAAAAATTTAAAATCCTTTTGTCACACACCCTATTAAGGATGCATGCATTTCATTTTATAGTGGGTTGGATTTCCCTAGCAAAAGTGAGTGTATCCCACTTTGGGCTGTCCCTCTCACCGGCCTCATTAAGGAAAACTTGGGGGGCGAGCCCACTAAAGTTCTAGCATGTTCATTTTTAAAGCAAGAAAAATAGAATTAAGGTCAAGCTTTTGGGAATTTGGTTCACCAAAAAGGTGAAGAGCATATCCCTAACTTTCCCTTTAGTTCCCAAACACAATTAGCAATGTTAAATTGATTTCACCCACTAACTATAGGGATTTGAGTATTTCTACTCTCTTCCACAAACAAGGGGCTTTGATTTATGTGTTTGATTCCTTAACTTCTCTTGTAATTACTAGATTTTGAAATGCACCAATGCCACAATCTAAGGGAAAATATTGACTAGTTTAGGCTTACCTTTTCTTTGTAGCTAACTAAAGTTAGGGGCATTTTTGAGTGATTTCATTATTTTTATCCTTACCTTGGCAATAGCTCCTTCCAAATGTGCTTTTCCACCAGCAAGTTAGTGAACACCAACAATCACAATGCGGGGAAACCAAATCAAAATTGATGAAGCGAAGAATTATGTAATGAACTTTAAGCACCTTATTTGCAAATTTTCAAGGAAAAACTTGAGCTAAGCAGTAAAAATCCAATTAAGAGAAAAAAATTTCATTTTGTAAGCTTCAATAATTGCAAGATAGTTTTGGTATACCTGGTTTTCTTCTTCTTGTGACGTCTCAAGAACAGCCTTGATATGTGCAACATTTTCCTTCTTGATCCTCTTAGCTAGTGCCTTTTCTTCTTGATTAAACCTGCTTTCTAGCTTCTGAACCTTTCTGTGCTTGCTCATTTATAGTAAAAACATACAAACAAAGAGTTAGATAAATGAATTGATCAATCTGACAAAAAATTTAGACAACTGAAAAAAAGCGACATTGTCCAGCTAATACGCGAGATCAAATTATTTGCAGGCGTAACTTTAAGAGTTACAGGTGTCACTCAAAAGTTAGTACACATCATTTAAAAGTTAGTACGCATTATATAAATGCTAGTATGTGTCATTTAAATGCTACTACACATCATTTAAATGCTTGTACGCATCATTTAAATTTTGATACGTGTCATTTAAACGCTGCTACATGTCATTTAAATGTTGCTATGCGTCATTTAAATTCTAATACATGTCATTTAAATGCTGGTACATGTAAATAGTTTATTGCTAAGCGTAAATAGAATTGAAAATTGTGGAAAATGATTTACTCAAAGTGACACTTTAACAATACTAAGCGTAAGATAGATGATACTAGGCGTGACTTTGTCCGTAAAGTGCTTCACAAAGCTCCATCACAAGTGACGACAGATTATCGATAGGTGACACTTCTCAACTCACGGACATGACTTTATGATAACTTTATCGTACAGGCATGAGCATCCAGATTGCAGGCGACAAGAAAGAATTTAAGACAGAATAGAATTTATCAACCAGGTGCAAATCTTCAGCTAATAGGCATCAAAATAGAGATTGTAAGAATCATTAGAATGACTGTAGGTGTGACTGAATTGATTGTATGCATGACTTCACCTATTTTCTGCAAAATATTCATAGAAAATAAAAAATACAAGCATACAAAATATGATCCAAATGATGAAAATTGATAAAATGAGGCTTAGAACCCCACGGTGGGTGCCATTTTGTATACTAATAAAAGTATCTTCATAGAATTAAGGTTGAACATCAATAATAAATGAAATAGTAACTAATTTAAACCACAATAGAGAAACTATTTAGCAAAATTAATGATCAATTGAGCATCCAATGGCTCTCTAGCTAAGAATGTTAATGAAAAGCTCTCAGCAAGCTCTCATTAATGACAGTCCTAGAATGAGAATGATAAAGATAAATAATGCTAAAGCTAACAATTATCAAGATAAATGCTAATTATGCTCTCAAATGCCTTTCTAAACTCAAATTGCAAGAGGTTCAATGCAATTCTCAGATACGCGGTTCTTCTTTTATGAAGGAATTTGGTCTTCCTTTTATAGATTTTTCCAATGGTAGGGGGTGTAGTTGTGTTTGATCATGATTAAGCCTTGGTTGAGTTTTTGGTTCCACCCTTTGAAGACAATGCAAAGTTTGTGTCCTCAAAGCTTGGGACAAGTAGACAAGATCAATGGACAAGATTCCTTTTCACTTTGAGTGAATGAGATTCAATTTGGCTTGATCCATGTGAATGTCTTTCCTTTAATCTCATTGGTTGATTGATTCTCCTCCCTTTTGTGGTTTTTGAGAGTAATTGAGATTTATTAATTGATTTAATGATTTATTTTAGCCATGTACCCCTTGAATGGGTTGAATTTAATTTAATCCAAGACTATACAATTAATTGATTTAATTGTATTTTGATTTGATTGCACTTGATTAAAATGTTCTCAATTTTGATTGATCTTGAATTAGGATTTGTTTTTCATTTTGATTGGATAATTATGCATTGTGATTTAATTGATTCAATTTTGTCCTTGATTTGCTTTGATTTAACTCAATTTTCTTTGATTTTCCTTTGTCCATTTTTAGGTGATTATAGACAGGTCTAAAAATATTCTTGCTGATTTCATGGCTAACCTAGCAGTTAAGCATAATGATATTCCATGTAAAGCTATTACACAGGTAGAGATCAAATCAAGGCCAGAAATACTTGATAACATTCATAATTTTCAAATCTTTGAGGATGATAGAGACATCATAAAGTTCCTTGCATGTGAAGAAAGGTATGAAGATCAGTCTATTGATTTAAATGCTTATGTCGAAAAAATAGATGAAAAGGATATTTTATTTGGAAAAGATGTAATTCAACTTAAAAATAATAAAATTCCTAAGGGCCTTGTTGCATTAGAGAGAATGTTTGATAATAAGGATTCTAGTAGTAGGGTTAAAATGGAAAATACTACTATAGAGGAAGTAGAAAAGATAAACTTAGGAAATGAACATACTCCTAAAGAGGTTTTCATTGGTAAAAAGTTAACTCCTAAAATTAGAGCTGATATTTTTAGTTTATTAAGAAAGTATAGACATGTATTTTCTTGGTCCTATGATGATCTTGAGGCTTATAGAGAGGACTTATTCCAGCATGAGATACCCTTAATGTTGGAGATTTACCAGTAGGCTAGTACTGACTATATGTTTGTCATTGATGACAACATATGGTAAGTAGCATGCGTGGATGACTTATGTAGTAAGCTTCAAGTATATGTAGCATGGACATGTTATCAACATGATATCATGGATGCAATGGTTAACTATTAGTATAGACAGTTATATAGCAGCTTGTGTCAACAGTGTTCCTAACAGTGTAACAAGCAATGTTCTGTGTATGGTTGTCTGTATAGTTATCATGGAGCCTTGCACCTTTGGATATGTGATGGAGAAATGTTAGTAGTGTTACATTCATGGACATAGAGTCTGATGATCAGTAGAAGTGAAGTTATGTAGTCACTATTTGCTAGTAGCAATTTCATGTGTTTATTCAGGAGAGCCGACATAGATTTTATTGGTTCTGGAGTTGCACCTATCATTGGGATATGCACCCTTGGATTTGAGATTAGAGAAGAGTTAGTGATGTTTGGTTAAGAGAGCATGAAGTAATTCAGCTTGAGGAGAAAGATCCAATTGTTTTGGCAGAGCCAACAGTGTGTAGCGCGTGTCTACAATTATCTTTTTGGAGTTTGTTATGGTTTCTTTAATATGATTTCAAGGTGGTTCTAACAAGTCAACTTGATTATATCATTTAGAGGAAAGATATTTGTGATTGCTAGAGTGTGGTTCATGGTTGATAGAAAGTACATAGTAGAGTGTGCGAAGTGTTGAGCCATCAGAAGAGGGTATATGTGACCAAGTAAAGTATTTGTGCTATACATTGGAAATGATATAGATAGTAGGTCAAAGTGCAGTTCACCAAGATCTAGATATAGTGTGTATCTATTAAACAAAAGGTTGTAGCCTTCACCCCTTTGAGCAGTGTGCTCTCGGATAGTGCATCCTCTCCCCTAATAGGGACTATTGTAAAAGACTCCTAATAGGGTCTGATCCTTGACCATGTCTACTATACTAAATATATTGTAAAGAAACTCCTAACAGGGTTAAGGATCTTCTAACAAGGATCATAATACACTAGTACAAAATATTAGTGGGTGTCAATTCCCACCGGAGTTTTTACCTATTTGGGTTTCCTCGTAACCAAAATATTGGTGTTGTGTTCAAGTTTTCTTTCATTGTGTTTATGCTTTATGTTTAAATATACTTCATTGGATAAAGAATTGAAACTTGTAGATAACTGATTCACCCCCTCTCCCCCCCCGCCCTTTCAGTTATCTCTTGGGACTATTCCTAACAATTGGTATAAGAGCCAAGTGCCTTAAAGAGAAAGTTTAATAGCTTGAGGTTGATCACATGGTATACTTCAGAAAAGAAAGTCCTAAGTTTGATGGAGAGAATTATCTTGATTGGAAGAACAAGATGGTGACTCATTTGCAATGCATTTCTTTTGAAGTTTTTGATGTAAATATCAAAGCAGTCAAGATTCCTACCTTGGAAGACCTTGCTTGAGATGATGCTACTGAAAAACAAAAGCAATTGTTTCATTAGAATGCAATAGCCAAAGAAGCCCTTATCAATGCCTTTTATGATAGTGAGTTTTTAGAAATAAAGAAGGTAGATACAACCCATAAAATATGGAAGTACCTTGAAGACATATTTGAAGGAGACAAACAAGCAAAAGATGCACGCAGAAAAACATAGAAGAAAAGATATAATGCATTAGAGATGCTACCTGAAGAAAACATCAGAGCTTACAATCAAAGGATCAATGAAGTAGTTGCTGGAATCAAGAACAATGGTGGAGAGCTCTCAGAGGAAGATATTATGGACAAATTGATGACTACTTTGTGTGTGTGAAAATTGTACCTAGCTACAAACACAACACTTCAGTAAAACATTAGAGGTTAGCAAAATTGAAATCTGACAAATAATTGAAACTAAGCTAACCAAGCAATTTACTACCTTCTAGTAGGTGCGAGTATGGTATTCTCATATTAGACCTAGATCAGTGACAATGCAACACCTAAACAAAGGATTTGAATGCAAAAAGATGAATAATTGTATGAATGCAAATTAATCTATTTTTTTGTGTTTTCTATGCAATAAGATGAATGAAAATCTGTATGAATCTAATCTAAAATGAAATCAAATTTATATGTAATTAATATAAAAATGCTATGAAGATGAATGCAAAAGTATGAAAAAGTTATGAAAAAATATGAAATGATCTCACAAAATTGCCTGTCGCAAGAGCTTGATTCTTTAGTTGTAAATTCTCCAGAGTAATTGTGCAAATTTGAGAGATATGAGATTGAATGCACAGAGCCTTGTTTTTATAGAAATCCAGTGCTTGAGGATGCATTGAGAAAAGCCATAAATCACTCTTGATAAACTCAGGTTGATTTTTGAGTTAACAAGAAATTAAGAATAAATAAACTCATAAAATCATGCAAAAGTAGTTTTTATCTCAAAATAGAGTTTAGTTCTCTTTTTCAACTCATCATCAGATGTTGAGTTTAGAAAGTTAACAAATTGAAAATAATAGTTGTTTTAAAGTTGATTGCTTTTCTAATTCTGTATGATTTAATATGAATTAATTTAAAAATAAAGTGATTTATTCTCAACTTAACTGATTTATGAATTAAAATAATTGATTTATGGGTTAATCAATTATTTAATCAAACTTTATTCTAATTAAATCATTAAATTTGACAACTTTGATTTTAAATCAATTAAATAAATATTCAATTGATGTTTGTAAGAATTTTGATTTATTGTCAAAATAAAAACAATATTAATTAGGAATAAATGCAATTAAGTCTAATTAAATAATTAAGTGGTAGAATTAAATTAATTAATTAAATATTCATCATATTCAATTAATCAACTTTAGGATAAATAATGACATTTATCACCAAATAATATTCAATTAAAGATAATTATGATAAATTAAAAAATATTCAAGGAATATTCGCCCGATGTAGAATTAAGATAATCAATTAGGTTTTTGATAAACTGATGTGCAAATGTGCCTTATATTAGGACTTTGATGTCAATTTCATTTGAATTGTTGATGTAAGAGGTTAATGAACCTATAGCCCATTTTTGGGGTATTACATTTTGCCCCTCTTTGAATTACTGTGCAAAGTGCAGTGGTTCAAAGATTAGTCTGTGTATGATGTTGAAACTGATTTGAGAGATAAACCAATCCTGAGATAGAAACTAGTTGAAAGATTGGAAAAGATAATTCAGGTCCTGGTTGACCAAGAATCGTGATGATGTCAACTATAGCAACGATGAACCGGTGATTACGAAAAAGTATCAAAACACCTGATTCTAAACCTTATGATTATGAAGAAGTGAGTGACCTAATTCCAGACCCGATTGTCCAAAGGAATTGTAATTGGTATCAAATTTGAATCCTTTAGTTACAAAGAACCAAGGAAATAACACTAATGAACTGATGGTTACAAAAAGCTGATACAGTTTACAAGATAGATTAGGATACCAGATTGATATGGATCTCGATGAATCTGATATGCCCCAAGCAATGTGCCCCAAGTGACAAGGTCTTTTGATGAATAAGCAACTAGATGTGGTTGTTGTCTTGATTACTAAGGAAAAATTTGATTTATAGACTTGATTGATGTGCAATACCATGACCCCTTCGGGATTAAAATCAAAATCTGACAATAAAAGTTAGCGTTGAATGGTTTAGAAGCATGCTAATTGATTTGAGAAGTGGTTATACATGCGTGCTACATCATTTGGAGGTCCTAGAGACCAAGTTTGACTAAGTTTGACCATGAGTTGACCATGGGTGACCAAGTTAAAATTTTGATAGTTTGATGTAAGATAATCAGTTAAGTTGAATTCTAGATTTCTATGATGTTTGGAAGGTTGATTATGCAAGCAATTGACAATACAAATGATCTCAGATTTTGATTTGATCCCCAAAAAGGATTCTACTTGCTATTTTGTTGGAGGGACCTTCATACAATGCTTAGTCCTTGTGTCATGTTTAGCATTTTTGGAGAATCATTAAGCATCAAGCTGATGTGGAAATCATGAGATAAATGCAACCATGCAAAGTGCAAAATGAAAAGTGACATGCAAACCTAAGACCTAGGACCTAGTCACTGATCATGTGTTGGTTGTTTTCATCATTGAATTTTTAGGTAACTGGATAAATCAATACAATGCCCACTAGTTAGGAAACTATAGACATATGAATATCGATTTGTATGTGCAAGAATCAATACAACGCCCATTGGTTAAACAACCATGGACATATGAATATTGATTTTATTTTCAGAATGTCAGAGTAGATATAAGCACCAAGGCATAAACACCAGGATGACCTAAATATCATGTCCATTTTGATATAGCAATTTGTATAAGCATCAAAACATAGACGTCATGATTACTTGAATACACCTTGCGGTTAAAAACACATCAAGCAGTCAAGAGATCATTCTAAGTCCATTGTGAATTACCTGTAGTGACCCTTTATCATTCACATCCTTAGGTAAGATCGTGTTTCACAGTAGGAGAAAGAACTCACTCAAAAAGATGATAGTTAGATCAAACTTCCTTGAATTTTTTGGGTATCAATGGTTGAGGTACTCATGGCCATCCAATACGAGATGGAGGCTCTTACAGATGGACACCATTTCAATCCAGAATTTCCAAAGTTAGATTTTCACATACAAGTAGAAGACAAAGAAAAGATTATGCCCCTAGTCATCACTCTCTAAATCCTATAAAGGACATCATCAAAGAGCTTGAAAGGACACAATATGCAAAAATATCAATGTGAATCAGTAAGCATACAAGGAGATAAAAGCATGTGAAGCATAGATTATTTTTCTTTTGTTTGTTGTTGTAGTTAAATTGTGTTTGATTGCAAAATCCTTTTTAGAAAGGAGACAAACTGATTGACTCAGATGAAGCTTCAAAGGACCTTGACTGGATACAACACGTCTAAAGTATACTGAGGACTGTAGGATATGACTTTGATTGCCCCCAATTTTGAACATTGATAGGATACATATGCTTGAGCTAATTGGTGTACAAACTGACTTTATTGAAAACAAGAATGTGGAAACAACCAAGAGATATGTACAAACTAAAGTAGGATTGAAAGCTGGGAAAGACCAAGATTGCATTGATAGATGGAGAATTTTGAACAAGTGGCACCCGTTTGCTGGATTTTCACCATCTTGGCAGAGATTCTATTTTTGCTACCAAGGCACTTGTTTCCAGGTTTTCACCAAGGCACTTTTTCTTTTTCTCATTTTTATATTTTTTATATTTTTATATTTTTTTGTACTTTTGATATTTTTTTACTTTTTTTGTGATTCATCAAGGCACCTATTGCTTGGTTTTCACCAAGATGTTCATTTTTTTCAAGACTTTTTCCAATTTTAAAGATTTTTCAGGACATTCTACCATAGACTGAATGCCTTAAGAGTAGAATTTCTTTAGATGGAGAACGTGTATTGCTTCTTGGAGCTATTCTCCTTTAGTCATTGAGAGTTGATAGGCACCAGAGCCAAAAGTAGTAGTGATAACAAAGGGACCTAGCCAGTTGGGTTCAAACTTCCCCTTGTGTTCTCTATGTGATTGATTTTTAGGATTTTCTCTCAAGACTAGATTGCCAACCTAAAATTCTCTGTCTAACTTTCTTATTGTAGCCTCTAGAAGTTCTTTTCTGATATACTCTGAGATGATCATATGCTGCTTGTCTGTGGTCATCTAGTAGTTCAAGTTCTTGCAACCTAGACACTCTATAGTCATCATCAGTTACTAGACCATGCATTTTGATTCTTAGTGATGGGATTTCAACCTCAATAGGCAGTACCGCTTCAGACCCATAAACTAAAGCAAATGGTGTAGCTCCAGTGGGAATTTTGATACTTGTTTTGTAGGCCTAGAGAGATGGGTTGATCATGAGATGCCAATCTCTTTCTATTTTATTAACTGTACAATGCAGGATTTTCAATAGATTCTTGTTAGAAGCCTCTGCTTGTCCATTCCCTTGAGGATAGTAGATAGATGACCAATGTTGTGTGATCTTGAATTTGGCACAGATCATCTAAGTCTCTATTTTTGAATCGTCCACCATTATCTGTGACCATAGAGTGTGGAATACCATACCGACATATGATGTAGTTCAAAATGAACATAGAAATTTGCTTGTCGGTTGCTTGACTCAAAGGGACTTCTTCTACCCATTTTGTAAAATAGTCTATAGCTATTATGATACGGGTCCATTAGAAGAATGAGAATGTATGGATCCTATAAGAACAAATTCCCATTGGTGAAAAGGCCATTGTGTAGTAAAGGGAATTAGATCTTTCCAGGGAGCATGAATTAAGTTACCATGTACTTGGCACTTTTGACAGTTAGCAAACTTGATTGCATCTTTTTCCATCTTAGGCCAATAGTACCTAGCCCTAATAAGCTTTCGAGCTAGTGTTAAACCATTCAAGTGTGATCCACATATACCTTTATGGACTTCCTCTAGTGCACGTTGAGACTCTTCCCATTCTAAACATCTAAGTAGTGTACCATCTAGACCTCGTTTGTACAGATTGTTACCAATGATGACATACTGGGATACATTGCAGATAAGGTATCATTTCTCATGGCAGTTGAAGGTATCTAGAATGATTTGGTCTTGGAGATAGGAGAAAAGGTTTTCATATCAGGATGCAAACATCATAGCTAGACAAGCTTTCTTAATCATTGAATAGTTCTTCTCATATGCAACCAATGTTCTACTGATATAATATTTAGCTCTTTCCTTCTTATTCTCATTATGTTGTGCAAGTAATGCCCCTAGTGATGTATCTGTTGCGGAGACATATAAGATCAATGGCTTCTCTTGTATAGGAGGCATCAAGATAGGAGGATTTGATAGATATTTTTTGATATGATCAAATTTATTTTCACATTCCTCGCTCCATGCAAAAGTCACACCTTTATGTAATGTTTTTGTAAAAGGCTGTGATATATCTGCAAGCTGTGATATGAAGCATCTGATAGATTGTACTCTCCCTTGCAATGTTCTTATTTGATTGATGTTCTTGGGAGGTTGCATCTCCATGATGGCTTTAACTTTAGCTGGATCAACTTTAATACCTTTATTTGAAATAATGTATCCTATGAGCTTTCCAAAAGTGACACCAAAAACACATTTCTTAGGATTTAATCTAAGACTAAACTTCTCCATGCGGTCTAGTATTTTTCTCAAATCATTTAGATGTTCAGCCCTTATCATAGATTTTGCTAAGGTATCATCAACATAATCCTCCATAGTTCAATGCATCATGTCATGAAAAATAGATGTCATAGCTCTCTGATATGTAACACCTGCATTTTAAAGCCCAAATGGCATGACATTCCAACAAAAGGTACCCCATGCACATGTGAAAGTAGTTTTCTCTTGATCCTCTAGAGTAATTTTTATTTGATTATATCCAGAGAAATCATCCATTAAGGAATACATCTGGAAACCCGTAGTCATGTCTACTATCATGTCAATGTTAGGCAGTGGAAAATCATCCTTAGGACATGCTTTATTCACATCTCTAAAATTTGTGCACACTCTAATTGATTTATCTGGTTTGGAAATAGGTATAATATTAGAGATCCATTCAGCATAGTCAATAACATGGATGAATTTGACTTTTAGTAATTTCTCTAATTCAACTTTGACCAAGAGTGCAACATGTGGATGCATCTTTCTCAATTTTTGCTTAACAGGTTTGACCTCTGGAGCTATAGATAAATGGTGCATTATAAGATCAGGATCCAACCCTGGCATATCTAAATATTTCCATGCAAATTTTATCTTTTTCTCTATTAGGAATGTATTAGATTTTTGCTTTTCTTCTTCTAATAAGGATTGTGTTACATAGATCAACTGTGGTTCCTCTATTGTTCCCAAGTTGATAGATTGAGTGGGCTCAATTAGAACTGGAGATCTATCCTGTAAATGATTCAGAAGGACATCAAATATCTCATCCTTATGTGCCTCAAAGAGGTTTTCACCTTCGGATACATCTTTTATTTTTACTTTTGTAGGTTCTGAGACTGCCACAGAGTGGTTTTCACCCTCAAAACTCCTTTTCTTTTTATTTTTATTCTTATTCTTTTGACTAAGATACTTGATGTCTGACTCCGTCATGCTAACGCTCAGTTCACTAATGGAAGTCCTCATAAGATCAACTGCATTTAGGTAGCAAGCAAGGGCATAGTCATTCAAGAAAGTATAGATACCTTGGCTTGGATTCGTGGAAGTTTGGTCAAGAAGTTTGGGATGTTGGATAGTCAAAGCAAGAAAGGATTGGGAGATAGTGTTTACAGATATGGATTTGTCATCATTAGTCCTAACCTGAACATCAAGTTCAAAGGTGATATTACAACTTAAGATGTTCAATTCAAAAATAGGCTCAATGTCATTGTGGGAGTCCACTTCAGCCATTAGTGGATTAGACTCGTTAAGTTCATTATTTCACTCTAGACTTACGTTGGGTTTAGGTGCATATTGGTGAATAACATCAATATGTTTTTCTATAATAAGTTCATTGTCCTCTAGAATGACTCCCCATTCATAGTCATTTGATTCCTCATCTATGCCTCTAGGAAAATTAAGAACATGAGTAAAGTCAGGGTGAATACCCCAAGAAGGATTACCCTCAGATTTTGATTTGAATTCATACTCATGAGAATCTGTCTCAGAATAGCTACCACCTTCCTCCTTGTCTACTTGATTGTCTTCAAGATTAGCTAGTTCTTGTGGTGCAACTATCTGTTATTTAATAGTAGGTTCTTGTATGTATACCACATTAATTCTTTTGATTGGATCATCTTCTACTTCAGGAGGTCTTTTATTTCTTTAGGAAAATGTTCATAAGAAATGAGCTCTTCAGTGTTGTCTGAATCATCAGTATCAGATTGTTCTATTTCTTCCTTTGGTTCAATCTATTCTAAGACATGTGGAGATTTGTTCATCTGGACAAATACAATGGTGGCATGGTTAGATTTGGAGATAACACTCCTAAACCTATCATTGGTAGAGGAGCTATCAGATTGGATGGAAAGAACAATACTGATGATGTTCTCTATGTAGATGGTTTGAAACATAACCTTCTTAGTGTCGGGCAATTACTTGGAAAAGGTTATTAGTTGGAGTTCAAAAATGACAAGTTCATCATTAACAACAAGGATGGTGTTATGATTGCATTAGGCTCAAAGACTAAAGGTAATGTTTTCCAACTCAATCTAGAAGCAAGTTGTTTTGTTGCTAAAATTGATGATAGTTGGTTGTGGCATAAAAGACTATGTCATATCAATTTTGATAACATAGTAAAGATAAGAAATGTAAAGGTAGTAAGAGATCTACCTAGCATAGAAAAACTAGTTGATACCATATGTAGGGAATGTGTGATGGGAAAGCATGTGAGAAAATCATTTAGGAGCAAGCACAATTCAGCAGAGAACAAGTTGGATCTGATTCATATAGACCTATACAGACCAACTCAAACAAGATCATACTATGGTGAAAGGTATTTCATTTTGTTTGTTGATGATTATACTAGAATTATGTGGGTTGCTTTCTCGAAAGATAAGTCAGAAGCATTTGAAAAATTCAAGATATTTAAAGCTAAGGTTGAGAATGAATCCAGACTAAAGATAAAATGTCTGAGATTATATAGAGGAGGAGAATTCACCTCTGATAGATTCTATGAGTACTGCAAAGAACATGGCATAAAGAGATAGTTGAGTACTCCTATAACCCCTCAGTAGAATGGAATAGCAAAGAGAAGGAATATGATCATCCTTGATACAACGCCCACCATCATGATTTAAGGAAAAGTTGCACACACCTATTGGAGAGATGCAGTCAATACAATAGTTTATACTATCAATAGAACTCAATTAAGGCCTGGCACTGGAAAAACACCATATGAGCTATGGTTTGGTAATGTTCCCATAGTAAAATACTTCAAAATCTTTGGAAGCAAGTGCTCCATCAAGAGGGATGAAGTAGTAGGCAAGTTTGATGTAAGAAGTGATGAAGGTATTTTCCTTGGTTACTCTACCAAAAGTAAAGCTTATAGATGTTTCAATTTAAGATTGAAAAAGATCATTGAAAGTGATCATGTTAAGATTGATGAAAATTTTATGGTTCAAGAAAGATATCATGATTACTCACCCATGATTGAAGAAGAACCCAGATCCTCCACTAGTGAGACAGTTATTGAAGAAATGTTTGACAATATTGATGTGTTATTCAATGACCCCGAGACAAGTGAAGAAGAAGAAACTCCTAAGGATAATGAGTCAACATCACCTAAGGTTCCAAAGTTTACATCTAGAAACCATTCTAGGAAAAACATCATTGGAGATCAGAGCGGCAAAGTTTTAACAAGATCACAAGCAAAGAACTTAGCTAGCAGTGAAGCAGTATGTTTACTATCTCAGATTGAACCCTTAAGTGTTGAAGATGCATGCAAAGATTCAGATTGGCATGATGCTATGAAAGAAGAACTAGATTAGATTATCAAGAATGATACTTGGGAACTAGTCCCAAGACCTAGTGATAAGAATGTGATTGGAACAACGTGGCTATTTAGGAACAAGATGAATGAAGATGGTACAGTAGTAAGGAACAAAGAAAGATTGGTATGTAAGGGATATGCGCAAAGAGAAGGTATTGACTATTTAGACACTTTTGCACCAATAAGTAGGTTAGAAGCTATTAAGTTGTTTCTAGCTTTTGCAACATTCAAAAACTTCAAAGTTTATCGGATGGATGTTAAGTCAACATTCTTGAATGGAGAACTAAAGGAAGAAGTATACATTGAGCAACTAGAAAGATTTACCCTATCAAACAAACCTGATATGGCCATATGTAGATTGAAGAAAGCCCTCTATGGACTTAAGAAAGCTCTTAGAGCATGGTATGAGAGACTTGATGAATACTTGACAAAGATTGGATTCAAGAAAGAAGTAGTAGATTGTAACCTATTTATAAGATAAACATCTGAAGGACTACTACTTGTGGCTATATTGTTGGAAATTTGGCTAAAGTGAGTACATAGATGTTGTCATTATGGAAACATATGATCCACATGAAGAGCACAAAAGTGTAAGAGCAGGTATAGCAGAGCGCATTGCAAATTTGTCTAAGTGTGAGACAATGTTTTCACAGTGTACCAGGACACAATTTTTGTTTGTGACATTGACTGGGGTAAGTTAAGTGCTTGCACACTTGAAAATAGACTGTATGATGACTAATGATGATCCATCTTAGAGAACAAGTTATTACAACATGTACGGAATTAGTTATGATAGTTTTATCGAAGATAGTGTGAAGCCGAGAGGACATAATATGAAGGTAGAATTGGTAAAGAGTTAAGGGATTATTTTGTTTATCAAAATAATGACTTAACAATATAAAGGGATGACATCCTAGATGTTTACTCTTGGATAAAGATATATGGAAGCCGACCATGTAAAGTTATTAGCCTTAATAACTTGTATAAATTGTAAAGGAAGTCATGTTAGAGATGAAGCGATTGAAAATATAATTGCAATAATGTGAAGTATGATAGCAGCGAAGTGACATTGATGTGAGCAGCACAAGGTTATGTACCTAAATCCATTTTTGTAATTAGTATATACATTGTACATTAATTTTTTGGGTAGTGGGATCATCTGGTAATTAGATTTTGTATTGACAACTCCTAACAGGGTTGAGGCTTCTAACAAGGCCTATAGTCCCTTAATCAGGACTGATACACTATATGATTGTAATAGAATCCTAATAGGGTCAACATCCTTAATAGGATACTTTTGATTAGTGGATCTTTGTGGGTACCATCCCCAACGGGGTTTTCCCTTGGCCAAGGTTTCCTTGAGAACATGTCATGTGTTATGAGTTCTTTATTGTTATGCATGTTATTTAGTTTCTTATGTTATGCATGTGTAAAGATAATCTGTTATATCCATAATTGGGAAAAATTTAAAGTTTGTGGAATACTGATTCACCCCCCCCTCTCAGTATTCCCTATTTCTAACAATTGGTATTAGAGCTTAGTTACTCAGAGAAGAATCATTCAAGGAAAGCCTAGCAGCTTGAGTAAGATCTCTATGGATATGGATCAGCTACAAAAGAATCTTGAAGAAGCTCTTGAATAGATTGATATGCTTACTGATGAGAGAGACACTCTGAAAAGGAAATATGATGATGCAAAAAAACTTATTGAGAAATTGAAAAATAAGGTAGAAGATCTGAAATCTGAGAAAGAATTCAAAATTCTTATTGAAGATTGTGATGACAATTTAGAAAAAGAAAATGTGATCCTTAAGCATGAACTGAATATAGAAAATTTGAGGCTTAGTTTGAAAGATGGAAATGACAAAAATGAAGTGAATCTGAGATCTAAGAATGAAAATTTGAAGATTGAGAATGAAGAATTAAGATCTAAACTTGGCAAAGTAACATCTGAATTTGAGAAAGGCAATTTGCAGTATGTAGAACTTGAGAAATACACTAAGATTGTGAAAGGTGAATTGACTCAATCCAAACAACTTGAAAGGCTATATTCAAATAGTGAGAAGATTGATGAACAAGTATCTTATGGAAAACCATCCTATGATAAGACTGGACTTGGATTTAATATATTCAGAACAAATGATGAAAGAAAGGAACCAGATCTGAAAGAATCTAAAAGCATAGATGAGAAGAAGTCAGATGAGATCAACAAATCAGAAGACACACCTAAAGGAGAAGAATCACTGAAGCAAGTAGAATCACCCAAAGGTATGCAAAGAGAATTCAAAGGTAGATGTTTTGGTTGTAATACTATTGGTCATATGAAGAAAGATTACACAAGTAAACAATTTAAACCTCTTAATGGTTATCGTTATAATTGTCATGGTTTTGGACATAGAGCTATTGAATGTAGAAGACCTAAAGATATTGAGAATAATGATGGTAGTAGAATGTTTAGGAATACCAACAATGCAGATAAGAGACCTACTAAAGATATGAACAGAAGAAATGGAGTAGTATGTTATAGATGCAACAAGATTGGACACATTGATAGAAATTACAGGTCATAGATCAATCAGTAAGGACCGAGATATGGAAATAATGGAATTGTTTGTTAGATATGGAGCAAGATTGGACATACAACAAGGTTTTTTAGAATGAATAATAAAGTTTTTCATCCTAACCCTAACCCTAGAAATCATGAAAGAAGAAATGAAGATGCTAGAAACAGACAAAAAGGTTGCTGTAGTAATGCAGATGAAGTAAAGTTCGTTAAAGACACACATCAAGGAGACATATTCAACATTGAAGTAATCAAAAAGGTAAAGTATCAAGTGGTAAGAATGAATCCTTACCTGACCTGTCTTTAAGTACTTAATTTATGTAAATTACGGTAGATTAGGAACTTAGAATTAGCATAGAAGTAGATTTTCAATGAATTTAGTCTTGTGCAGTTAATGGAAGGTAGTTTATGATGTACTAATGCTATGGTTAAGAGAACAAAAGAAAATATTATGTTTTGCAAGATCGCAAGAAGTTTTAAGTTTTGCAGGTTGAAAGAAATAACTTTTTGGAAAGAAGTGGCAAAAGAATTGAATGCGATGTCAGATCTAAGTGAGATTGAAGTAATAAAAGGTTATGATTGAAGTTATTTGATTATCAAAGTGAATTGAAGCATTTAGGAGAGAAAATAACAGAGATTGGAAGCATTTTGTAGTGATTTGGTGAAAGATTTTAGCGCCGAATCTACGGAAGCCCTAGAATCATGAATTTGAGGTATTTATCTTGGCAGATCTTTGAATTGGTATAAGGAATTTAAAGTAATCATGGATGTATCCTTAATTCACAATGTCAGAGATAAGAATAGACCTAGAATGAAGAAAGAACCAGTAGAACCCTTGGAAGAAGATGACTCTAGGATAGCATTATCATCCATACCAGATGGAGTTTTGCATTTGGAAATTGTAAGGAGCTATCTTGGATGTAAGTTTGAAACCCTAAGTGATAGTGATTTTACTAGTGAATATCAGAAGATTTATAACCATGATATGTCATTGAAGCAAGGATATGAACATTTGAAAGACAATGAGATTGTTAGGTGTTCATTGAAGTGTGAGTTTGACAATGAAGAATGCACTAGGATTATTTTGAGTAGAATTCATAATGGGAAGTTTTGGCTAGAGGACAAAGTAATTGACATTACTGTTGATTTGATTCATGATGTAACTAGATTATCTAAATCTGGTGCTATGCCCTTAAATGAGAAAAATATGAGAAAAATAATGATTGACAACACAGGTTCATCCTACAATGGTAGATGAATTGTGATTAGTAAAATCAAGCAAGATGATGTGAGATATTTGTGCAAGATCCTAACCACTAAGTTTTGTGCAAATTCTAGAGAAGATGATATGGTAGATGGTATGGTACATATAACATATTTAATGTGTGTTGACAAGGTACCTGTTGATATGTGTGAAATCTTGAGAATTCAATTGTTTGAGAACTTGGAGAAGATTAAGAAGTCCAAGTATGCACAATTTAGATTTTCTTCTTGGATCACTTACATGTTTTTCCACCTATTAAGAAGATTTCCCTATACAGTTGCAAATGATTGGAATGATGGACAAAACACTATGGAAAGAATCAATAGAATGTATTTGAGACATGTTATTGACAAAGTGAATGAAAGTGCTATGTTGGTATTGAAGACATTTCAGAACATGGTATCTAGCAGATCAAGAATTCCACATTCACTTGTGAAAAAGTATAAAAATGATATATGTTTCATGGTTGACAATGACTTTACCTATATTGAAGTAGTGGAACCTAGAATTGAGTTCATAGACCCTCTTGGCTATGATATATCTGAGGTAGAAACAAAGGAATATGTTGGCAGGTTACTTAAATGTAAATTGGACACTCAGTGCAGCAGATTTGGAACTTTTGAAGAGAATTTCAACTTTGCAAAAGTCATAATTGAAGAAAGGCAGTCTAAGAAGAGAGTTGACATCACTATCAAGAAAATAATAAAAGATTCAGGAATGTCAGAACAAGAATTCTTAATAGCTAAACAGACACCAACAACAATCAGGGATATTGGACAAAAAGAAGTCTTGATTGTACCACCCTTGTCATCTAGTGCAGTACAACAAGAACCTACACAAGCCAAGGTGAAAGTTGAGGAATCTGAAAAGGAACAAGTAACACCTAGATCCACTTCCTCCACAACTAGCAAGAGAATGAAAGAAATTGCTACTAGACCAGGAAAGAGACAGAAGACTTTAGTTCAACTAGTACCAAGAGAAATTGTAGAAGTAAAGAATGATGACACTTCAGTTAAGAAGAAGACATGGAAATCGAGAGTTGAGAGAGTAAATGAAGAAATCACACAAGATGGAAATTTCACTAAAATGAACAAGGACTATAAACTCTATGATTATTCAGAAAGACTAAATTTGGAGAATGCTATTGTGAAGCATATGATTTTGGTAGAAAAGAAATTTGATTCTATTGAAGGTCAAATACCTGATGAGTTGTATACCAAACTTGTAAACAAAAAGCAGAGATCAATTGAAGAAGACACTAATATCAAAAAGAATCTTGTGAAGAAGCTTTGTGTAGTGAGAGATGATGAACACTTGAAGCAAATTCTGAAGGCCTTAAGCACCCATTTGAGAACCAAAAGGAGAACCATTTTGATTATGGGAGGCAGGTATGAAGAAGTTAATTTAGATACAAAGCAGGCAATAATCAATGTCATGTCAGAAAATGTTGGAGAACCATCGGTTGTAGCAGAGCAAGTAGTTGAAGCTGAACAAGAGGATATTCTCTCTCCTTCAGCTATTAAAATTGAAGATGAAACTATGAATAAAGAAGACACTAAGGTCACCTTGGATATTGATGACAATGTATTCAAGAACTTAGAAAACATTTTTGACAATTCAGCTCTTGATGAACAAAATAGAACTGAAGAAGCAGAGCAGACTCAGCCTATCAGTGAAGAACCTAAGGAGTCTAAGATTCAAGCACCCATTTCTACCATAGAAGACATCATTCTTACTCCTAAGACTAGGAAGAAGAAATAAGTTGGATCTTTATTTAAAGATTTAGGAAAGGAAGTTGATGATGATGATCAGTTGGAACTGATCACTTCTTTGAATAAAATCATTGGCAAGAACAAGAAAGTAAAATAATCTTGACGAGAGTCTGAAGGACCTTACTGAGAAGTTACAAAGCATTGTAACTACACAAATCGTAGAGGCAGACCCTTTAGAGAAAGCTAAGAAGGTAATGAGCACTTTTGACAATGAATTTACTAACCTATCTGATATTGCAAAAGTGAAAGCTCAAGCAGCTTATGAAGCTGAAATGCTTTTGAACATCAGTCAGAATATCAGGAATGATATTAATAGTCTTGATATTTGTATCAAGAACTTGAGGAAGCATTTGGAGATAGGAAAATCTTTGTACATTCAGTGTACAAAACTAGAAATTTTGACAACATAAGAAGAACAGAAGATCAAGTTGAAGGAAGCTGGGATTTAGAATGAATGTAACCTTCTTTCTAGCCCTAATGTGAAGATATTAGATGTTGAGAAGAAGATTAGGAAACTTTATGATGAAATAAGAATATTGCAAGATGAGAGGATCAAAAAAATGAGGAGACTCACTCTTTTGAGAGAATACATCTCTATGAAGTTGAGCATCATTGAAGAGTAGTTGGGAGAATGTCTTACAACTAAGACATCCTTTCAGAAATTCAAATTTGATAACCTCCAAGCTTGTCAGATAGCAGCTTATGGACTGAGCACATTACTCATTGTGGCAGATTCCATTAAGAAGTCATGGGAAAAGGAGATAGAAGCTATGAAAGCTGATTTTTTAGATTGTGTTGCAAGCCTACTGGCTTTGCAATCAGAAAATGAAGGTATAATATTTTTGGGATACAATTTTGTAATCCTCCCTACCTTATTTTGTCATTGTTGTCAAAGGGGGAGAGATATTAGAGTAGAAAATTGATACATTTCATAAGGATTGATACTCTTAGGGGGAGCATTGTATTAGAGATTATATTTTGAGGAGTTATAAGGATAGTATACATGTTCTATACTATGGCCACAATTTTGATACAATTTTGAGATTTTGACTTGTACACTTAGCCAATTTTCTCATATGTTGCCACCAATGAAAAAGGGGGAGATTGTTGGCAATTTGGCTGAAGTGAGTACATAGATGTTGTCATTATGGAAACATATGATCCACATGAAAAGCACAAAAGTGTAAGAGCAAGTATAATAGAGCGCATTGCAAACTTGTCTAAGTGTGAGACAGTGTTTTCACAGTGTACTAGGACATAGTTTTTGTTTGCGATGTTGACTGGAGTCAGTTAAGTGCTTGTGCACTATAACATAGACTCTATGATGACTAATGATGATCCATCTTAGAGTGCAAGTCAGTACGACATGTACAAAATTAGTTATGATAGTTTTATCGAAGACAGTGTGAAGCCGAGAGGACATAATATGAAGGCAGAATTGGTAAAGCGTTAAGAGATTATTTTGTTTATCAAAATAATGACTTAAAAATATAAAGGGAAGACATCCTAGATGTTACTCTTGGATAAAGATATATGGAAGATGATCATGTAAAGTTATTAGCCTTAATAAATTGTATAAAGTGTAAAGGAAGGCATGTTAGAGATGAAGCGATTGAAAATATAATTGCAATAATGCAAAGTATGATAGCAGCAAAGTGACATTGATGTAAGTAGCATAAGGTTATGTACCTTTTTTTTATTTTTGTAATCAGTATATACATTGTACATTACTTTTTTGGGTAGTGGGCTCATCTGGTAATTAGATTTTGTATTGACAACTCCTAACAGGGTTGAGGCTTCTAACAAGGCCTATAGTCCCTTAATTAGGACTGATACACTATATGATTGTAATAGACTCCTAACAGGGTCAACATCCTTAACATGATACTTTTGATTAGTGGATCTTTGTGGGTACCATCCCCACTGGAGTTTTCCCTTGGCTAGGGTTTCCTTGAGAACATATCATGTGTTATGAGTTCTTTATTGCTATGCATGTTATTTAGTTTCTTATGTTATGCATGTGTAAAGATAATCTGTTATATCCATAATTGGGCAAAAGTTAAAGTTTGTGGAATACTGATTCACCCCCCCTCTCAGTATTCCCTATTTCTAACATATATTTGTTGATGACATTATCTTTGGGGGTAATGACAAATTAAGTGTAGAATTTGCTAAAGAAATGAAGAGTGAGTTTGAGATGATTATGATTGGTCCTATCAAATACTTTTTAGGACTAAATGTGCAACAGAAATAGAAAGGTATTTTCATTAATGAGTCTAAGTATGTGAAAGAAATATTGAAGAAATTCAAGATGGATGATTGCAAGCCAGTAGGGACACCTATGATCACTGGATGCAAGCTTACAAAAGAAGATGATTCTCCTATAGTAGATATAACATTGTACAAGTCTATGATTGGTAAACTCATTTATCTTACTCAAACAAGAACTGATATTTCAAATGCAAATGGCATAGTTGGAAGATTTGCAACAGAGCCTAAACAAAGTCACCTCATGGCAGTAAAGAGAATATTTAGATACTTGTAGGGCACTATAGATTATGGTCTATGGTATCCTAATTTAGATAATGATGAGCTTCATGTGTATACTGATGAGATTGGGCAGGATGCATTGATGATAGAAAGAGTACATCAGGAGGAGCAGTGTTTCTTGGTGATAGGCTTGTCACTTAGACAAGTAAGAAGAAAAATTGTATCTCTTAGTCAATAGTAAAAGAAAAATATGTTGTAGTAGCCCTGAATTGTTCTACAATTGTTTGGATCAAGAAGATGATAAAGGATTTTTGAATTCAGATTGATTATCCTATTGTTATTCACTGTGATAACACTAGCACAATCAACATGTCAAAGAACCCTGTGATGCATGCAAAGACAAAGCACATTGAGATTAAGTATCACTTCCTAAGAGATAAAGTGGTAGAGAAAGAAGTTAAGTTGGACTATGTGAGTACTAAAGATCATTTGGTAGACATATTAAAAAAGCCCTTGACTAAGGATAGTTTTGAGTATCTCAGGGAGAAGTTGGGAGTAATTCCCTTCCTTGATTCTGCTTAGAAGAAAGAGGAAAAAACATCAGTCCTCAAGGACTGATGGATGGTTGACTACTCTACTTTAGGAGTAGTACCAGTGCTTAAACTGATTGGCACCCCTTGCCATTGATGTCAAAGGGGGAGTAATATATAGTCATGAAAAATAGTAGTAAAAGGAGTAACATACTAAGGGGAGTAGTATTCAGTTGAGGAAATGGAGAATGTTGGAGAATATTGTAGTAGATGGAGGACTCATATTTGGGGTAGCTTTGAAG
The DNA here is from genome assembly GCA_027943335.1 of Chamaecyparis obtusa. Classification (NCBI taxonomy): domain Eukaryota; kingdom Viridiplantae; phylum Streptophyta; class Pinopsida; order Cupressales; family Cupressaceae; genus Chamaecyparis; species Chamaecyparis obtusa. Next base: position 112,288 of record BSBK01005266.1, on the reverse strand, counting down.
AGGAAATGGAGAATTTTATAAAAGAAATGTTCATTTGGATTGGTGGAGTTTTTCATTTCATATGTTTCCATCAATGCGAAAGGGGGAGATTGTTGGAGATTTTCCAACAAGCCAATACTAACTATATGTTTGTCATTGATGACAACATATGGTAAGTAGAATGGATGGATGACTTATGTAGTAAGCTTCAAGTATATGTAGCATGGACATGTTATCAACATGATATCATGGATGCAATGGTTAATTGTTAGTACAGATAGTTATATAGTAGCTTGTGTTAGTAGTGTTCTTGACAGAGTAATAGGCAATGTTCTGTGTATGGTTATCCATACATTTATCATGGAGCCTTGTGTCTTTGGATATGTGATGGAGACATGTTAGTAATGTTACATTCATTGATGTAGAGTCTGATTATTAGTAGAAGTGAAGTTGTGCAGTTGCTATTTGCCAGTAGCAGTTTCCTATGTTTATTCAGGAGAGTTGACAAAGATTTTATTGGTTCTGGAGTTGCGCCTATCATTTGGGTATGCACCCTTGGATTTAATCTTAGAGAAGAGTTAGTGATGTTTAGTTAAGAGTGCATGAAGTAATTTAGCTTGAGGAGAAAGATCCAGTTGTTTTGGTAGAGCTGATAGTGTGTAGCATGTGTCTACAATTATCTTATTGGACAAGTCCCAGAATGTGTTGCATGCTTAGTAGAGTCAACTGAATGGTTATTGGAGTTTTTTATGGTTTCTATAATATGATTTCAAGATGGTTCTAACAATTTGACTTGATTATATCATTTAGAGGAAATATATTTATAGGCAGTCATTTGTGATTGCTAGAGTGTGGTTCATGGTTGATAGAAAGTATAGAGTAGAATGTACGAAGTGTTGAGCCATCAGAAGAAGGTCTATGTGACCAAGTAAAGTATTTGTGCTATACATTGGAAATGATCCAGATAGTAGGTCAAAGCACAGTTCACCAAGATCTAGATATGGTGTGTATCTATTAAACAAAAGGTTGTAGCCTTCACCCCTTTGAGTAGTGTGCTCTCCGACAATGCATACTCTCCCCTAACAGGGACTATTGTAAAAGACTCCTAATAGGGTCCGAACCTTGACCAAGTCTACTCTACTAAATATATTGTAAAGAAACTCCTAATAGGGTTAAGAATCTTGTAACAAGGATCATAGTACACTAGTATAGAATATTAGAGGATGTTAATTGCCACAAGGGGTTTTTACCTATTTGGGTTTCCCCATAACCAAAATATTGGTGTTGTGTTCAAGTGTTCTTTCATTGTGTTTATGATTTATGTTTAAGTATAATTAATTGGATAAAGAATTGAAACTTGTAAATAACTGATTCACCCCCCCCTCTCAGTTATCTCTTGGGACTATTCCTAACACTTAAGACCTGATGCAAAGCCCTTTAGACAAAGGCAAAGATTGATCAATCTGACTTTGCTTCCTAAGATGAAGGAGGAACTCATTAAGATGAGGAAGGTTGGTATCATCAAGTTGATTAGACACTCTACTTGGGTTTCAAACCTGGTACCTGTTAGGAATAAGAACAAAGATACCAGGCTTTGTGTGGATTTCAAAAACCTAAACATATCTTCATTAAAGGACAACTATGCATTGACAAATATGGAGGCATTATTATAGAAGGTTATGGGAAATGAATTGTTATCCATGATGGATAGGTTCTTCGGGTATAATCAGGTAAAGGTTAAAGAAGAAGAATAGTACAAAACAATGTTCACTACACCATGGGGTACATATGTTTATGCAAGAATGTCATTTGGACTTACAAATGTGGGAGCTAATTTTCAGAGAGCCATGGATGTGGATTTTGGGGATTTCATTGATATTATCATGGTTATATATCAAGATGACATCACAACTTATTCCAAGAAGGTAGAAGACCATTGCAAGCATTTAGAGAAAGTTTTCAAAAGATCCCTTGAATATGGAGTATCCTTAAATCCAAAGAAATGTCATTTTGGGGTAACCGAGGGTAAACTTCTTGGTCACATTGTTTCTAGGGAAGGAGTCAGAATAGACCTAGAAAGGATTGAAGTGATTGATAAGGTTCATATTCCTAAAAATGTTAAGGGGATTCAATCTTTCTTTGGACAAATCAACTTTGTGAGAAGGTTTGTCCTGAATTTTTCAGAAATTATAAAACCTATTGCAAAAATGTTAAAGAAGGATGCAGTTCTAAATTGGACAGATGAGGCCTTAGAAGCATTTGCCAGCATTAAGAAAGCAATCAAAGAAGCTCTAGTTTTGAAATCTCCTAATTTTTTCAAACCATTTCAATTGTTCTCCTTTGCTTCTTTCCACACCATCATAGCGGTCCTGCTATAGAAAAATGATGAAGGATATGAGCAACCAATAGCTTTCTTTAGTAAAACCTTACAATCTTCTAAGCTGAACTATGATATACATGAAAAGAAAGCTTATGCATTAGTTAAAGAAGTGAAATCATTTAGACCCTATCTGGTTGGAGCTAGGATTGTGGCATATATACCTAATGCAACAACTAAGGATATCTTGATGCAATCAGAGGTCACAGGTAAAATATGTCGATGGATAAATTAGATTCAAGAGTTTGATATTGAGATTCAGATAACTAAGTTAATCAAAGGACAAGGATTGGATAAAATCATGATAGAGACAAATTTGGATGCAGCCTGAGTAAACCAAGTAAATTTGGAAAGTGCTAAAATGAGCATTGAGTAGTGTCCATGGTACATAGACATAGTCTACTTCTTAAAGCATATGAAGTGTCAAGAAGGTCTAAGTGATAATCAAAAAAGAACTATAAAGTTACAAGTGTCAAGATATGTATTGATTCAAGGAGACCTATATTGAAAAAATAATGATGTTATCCTCCTTTTTTGTTTAGACACCTATCAGGCTAAGTCAGTTATTAAAGAGTTACATGATGGGATGTGCGGCGGTCACTTTTCAACTAAGACAAGAGCTCATAAGATATTGAAAGCCGGGTATTATTGGCCCCATGTTTTCAAAGATTGTTATGAATATGTTAAAAAGTGTGAGTCTTGTCAGAAGTTCTCTCAGAAATTGAAATACAATGGTGCTTTACCCCTTATCACTTTACAAACTAAGGAACCTTTCAAAATGTGGGGAATAGACTTTATTGGGGAAATTGCAGATGCTTCGAGTGGAGGTCATAGGTGGATATTTGTTGCAACAAACTACTTTACAAAATGGATTGAAGCTATACCTACAAGACAAGCTACAAGCAAGGTGGTCATCAAGTTTTTGACAGACAACATACTTACCAGATTTGGAGTACCTTGCAAGATTCTTTGTGACAATGGCATGTGTTTCAGATCTAACAAATTTTCAAAATTTTGTAAAAATATGGCATCAACCTATCATACTCATCTCTGTCTCATCTGTAAGGGAACGATCAAGCAGAATCAAGCAATAAGAATATACTAAATATTATTAGAAGAATGTTGAGTAATAATAAAAAGGCATGGGACTCAAAGCTAAATCTAGCTTTATGGGTTGACAAAGTAACAGTGAAAAGATTGACAGGTTTTGTTCCTTATGAGTTGGTTTATGGAAAACAAGCAAGGTTACCATTGAACAATCTCCTTCCAGTTTACCAGTTCATCCAGGAAGAATAACTTGAGGATGTAAACTTTATGGAAGATAGGTTGAGCCAATTATCAGAGCTAGATGAGATGAGAAGAATAGCACAAGAAAGGAATCTTCATCAACAATGATAGATTAAGACTCTTCATGACAAGAGAGCATCAAACAAGCCTTTCAGAGAAGGTGATTGGGTACTGAAATAGAATGCAAAAGACCAAGATAAAGGAAATCATGGTAAGTTCGAGGCATTATGTTTGGGACCTTACATGGTTGTTTCAAAGGTAGGTGAGAATTCATATTATTTATAGGATACTAATGAAGTTATTCAGGAGTTCCCAACTTACAGTTAGTATTTGAAGCCATTTTTCTCATAAAATAGGAAGTATTCTTTAACTTGTACATTCTTTTATTTATTTTATTTAATCCTCATGTTTCTTTTCTCACTATGGTCTACTTTTCCAGAGATAACTGGGATTTCGCTGCATATAGGCATGAATGCACATCCCTAATAAGAGTCACTGTTGATAGTGAAATTTTAGGTTCTAAATAAACAAAACATCAGGGAAGTAGGATCTTAAATTTCAGGTTTATATTACTTCCCTATGTTAAAACATTAAAATGAATAAAAAGGCATATATGATTGTCTTTATTTTATTTTCATGTATTAGGTTGTTAGTTATTTTATTTCAATTAACTTAATGCATATTCATTTTGAAATAAATTATAATTCTAAAAAAATAATAATTAAAGTAATTAAGTGAAAAAGGGTGGTGAGAGGGAGTTGAACCCTCGACCTCTTGAGCTGACCTTTTTCCTACCTACCTACCCTCCTACCCCCTAACTAGTTAGTCTATTTATTTTCTTCAAGTGGATTAGGAGGAGAAACTAATTTATTTACTCTTTTGTGTGCAAGTGAGAAGTCAATACAACTTCTTACACAGGGAGTAATCCTTTCCTTAATTACTTTTCAAATCAATGATGAAATATTATTTTCTCATGTATTATTTATTTTTCTCAATTTTAGGAAAAAGAATGGGGAGAGGGATTTGAGCACTCGACCTCTCGACCATCCTTTTTCCTACCTAACTACTTGATTCTACCCTTATCGATTGACCTATGTTATTCCTTGAGAATGTAGGTGCAAATAAAGGTATTAATTAAAGATAATTTTATTTCCTTTTTTGAAATAAATTATTAAGAGAATGAATATGTTATTTTTTAGTATGTGCATGTCATAGAAATTTTATATTTCATGAAATTATTTTTTTACCAATATGATTGTTTTTTAAATTTTAATTTATAATTTACTCATAAAAACCTTAAAGTGAAAAGTGTATTAGAAAAGATTATTATGTTTTAGGGTTTTGAAATATTTTTTGATATTAATTTTTAGTTTTCATATCCCTAAATGTAGTTTTGTAATTTCACCCTATTGTATTCTTAATTTTAAAATTTTAACTTGTAGGGTAAAAACGCTTAAGCGATTTTACATTACTATTGCAATTTATTTGTAAATAATAATTAATTGATTTCTCACCTTCATTTTAGTATATGTATATTAGGGTTTTTGTTTTAAACTATTTTATTTCTAAAAACCTTAAATTTGTTCTATTAGATGGTTTTATACATTAAAAGTTTTCGTAACACTAGGGTTGTTATTTTGTAAAGAAAACTAATACTTGCCCTAAAGTAAATTATTTTGAATATTTCTTAATTTTTAGGGTAAGTGCCCCTCTTTTAGAGTGAATTAGAAATCTTTTACCCTAATGAAAAGAAGTGTTTTTATATTGTTTAATGTTTGTTCAAAAGGTAATTTTTTTTTTGATCTGTAACAGTGATATGATTTATTCAAAGATCAAGAAATCACCTGGCCTGAACTAGGGATGGTTACAAAAAGGGAAACCATCTTCCCCCATAGAAAAACAAGACAACAAGCATTAAACACCAAAAAGCTTAGAAATAAACTAGAAAGAAGAGAAAGAGATAACTATCTCCTTACACCTCTTTTAGAGTGTGAATGTAAGACCCCTCATGTTTTCCCTCTGATAGCTGGATCACCCTGATGGATTTTAGGTGCTAGGACTGCATGTTGAGACTATGAGATGCACCTGGATTTTATTATAAAAAGATAAGGTTTAGTATAGTTGGATGTTCTAGAAAATCCTTGTGGGACCCTGTCCCCGTTATCAAAGCCTTCAATCTAATCTCTTAAGGGAACAAAAAAATAAAAAAAGAATAAAAATAAAAATTGAATACGGATATTGGTGTATTATAAATTTTATATTTTCTATAAAGTAAATAGACTAAAAGTGAAAGACAGGAACTCAGAGATTATTAGAAAGGGAAAAGTTAATGGGCAAATAAGTTGTAACTTAAATTAAGAGCAATAAGTGTACCTTGAGTGCCAAGGGCACAATAAAAGAAATAATTGAAGTATATGACTAAGAATGGCTTATAAGAAGTGTTATGATCTTAATGTTAGTTACTTAATTTTGAGATAAATTAGACCTAAGGAAATTGCGACCCTACTATGAAGGAATCACTGAATTTGATTTCATTTCCATGTTAACATAATATAGGTGGATTGAGCCAGATGGCTTTCATGTTTAGGATAATGTTTTGGATGAGTTAGTAAGATGAATGTTGTAAAAATATTTGAATGAGATTAGACTCCTTTGAATTGAGTATTACAATGATTAGGGATACAATTGAATAATGATGATGAATTATACAATTGAATAATGATGTCAAATTATTTAAAATTGGTTTAGCTATAATGTGAAAGGCTAATGCAATTATTTGATTACCAGGATATTATTGAATTAAGCGATAGATGAAAACAAATGAACTATGTGGTCATTACTAGTTATGTTATAGATGAATGTGTAGCCTTTATTATTATGATGCTGTGTTGTAAAGATGAACCTTGATCTATTGATGTTAGTATTCATATTTTAAAAGTTGAGTATCTTAGACTGTGAAAATCAGGGCCATTGTTCTATTATAAGTAAATGTGAATTCTGTTGGAAATTAGTAGCTTAGGAAATGATGAATTCCTAATTGTGCCTAATGTTAGGTATGGATGAAATTGATAAATGATTTAATGTGATGATATAATACCTTGGTAGTTAATTGAGTTATGATTGAGTGTTGCACTTTTCATTGGTATTATTATTTCTTGGGACTACTGATGCTCGTCTCAAGTGTGCAGGTATAAACCATGGATTAGGGGGAGTCAAGCCAACATATTTGTACTATTCCCATGACACCAAGGTTGTGTCCCAAAGGGATACAAGGCCTTTGTAATGTATTTTATTTTGTGAAGTGAAATGATTATGGATGTATTTAAAAGAGTAAATGTTTTATGTTGTTACATTGTTTAGTGGACTTGCCAAGTAATTATGTGTATGGTATTGTAGTGTCAATTGACACATGTTATTGTGATGTGAGTTGGCAAGAGTCCACATGGAAAGGATGAATTTAACCATCCAACCTAGTACAAGTTGGTCTTCCCCATACCTCAACTTGGTTAGAACACCAATAGTTGGTCACATCACTTTGAATTTCGAATTTCACCTTGGGGTTGGGTTTTGAGGGGTCAAATTGACTCCTAGAAGGTTGTTTTTCATAAAAATGGAAGGCCCATGGGTTATACCTATGGGTAAGGGACCATTTTAACCATAGGACACCCTAGGAGCACCTTGGGAAGCCCTCCAAAAGTGACTTTTTGAAAAGTTGCGAAAATCCCAAAGTCACATGGGAACTCTTGAGTCAAAAAGCTTCCATCACTCTTCCCCATTCACTTTTTAGAGTTCCATTTAGGGAAAGTTGGAAGACCTTGGTTAGAACATCCAATAGGAAACACCCAATACTCCCAAGGGCATGGAAGAAGGAGAAGATCCTATTTTAGTGGAAAACTTGGATTGTGCTCCCTAATCACCCACTCTCCAATTTTGGAGACAACTAAGGAGCTTGGAGTAGGATAGAGAAGAGAGCTTGGATATAGGAGACACTCCCAATACTTGACTCATTAGCTTGTACCAAGGTTGGTGGCTCACTTACTCATTTGCTTAATGTTTTTTTTATGCAAGTATTGGAGAAGATATGTATTGGTGTATTGTATGAGTTCTAGTGTTGTATTCTTGAGAGTTTATGCTTGTGAATCTTGTTGTTCTTTTGAAGTTTGTTTTGGAGTCTAAGTGATTCATACTCTCTTGAGCTTGTTTTTTTTTCTTGTTTTTGTGCTCTTTGTGTTGTGTGGAGTCAAGATTTTTGGGGTTGTGCAAGGACTCACTCACCCATGGGATGGGAAGAGAAATCCTTAAGGGTGCAGGGGTTCAATGGACAGCTCAAATGGTGGAGAGTCCCTCATGTGTAAAGAGGGTAATGCACCATGGATGTGTGGGCTCCATGGATGGGTCTTGCTTAAAATTTGGGGGGCATAAGGTGGTTGTTTTGTGATCTTGGCCATGAGTGCCAATGAAGAGTATGTTGTATATTGAGCCTTGTTGAAGGCATGTTTATTTGCAGGCCCTTTTTCTCCCAAAGGAGTACTTGGTCCACCTTCACCCATTGAAGGCTTGTGGTTAAGCCTCTTGTGAAAGCCATGGGTTGGGAAGCTTTCTTATTATGTATTGTAGTGTTTCTTTTTTGTGGTTTCAATTGAATTTTTTGAGTAAATGACCTTGTGGAAGTAAATGTAAAGAGGGATGTGAATGTTTTGTCACCCGGTTGGCTTGAACTCCCCTAGCTCAGGGGTGGTCCATCTATTTGGACCTATGGTAGGGAGGAGAGTGCCATGGTTTCTTTTGACTTGTTTCTTTTAGGTTGCTTTTGCAGGATTGGAAGGAATGGCACTATTGGTCCTATGTGTTTGTGGAAATTATGTAAAGGTTGTAAACTATTTTTGAAATGGAGTTTCACTCTCCAAGTCATGTATTGAATCAAGTGTTGTTGTAATGTATTGTGAGGAAATGTTTTGTAAAACTTGTTGATGGTTTCATTATGATATGGCATGATCTTGTTCTTATGAAAACAAAGACTATAGAATAGAGTGTTTTAAAATGTAATAATGGAAGTTTCTCTTTGAGATAGTAGTGAAAAGATGTAGTTGTTATTAAGAAAAAAAAAATAGATTTTCCTTCTTTGCTAAATGTTATTTACAATGTATTAAAATGAAGGCTATTGAAATGAAAAGAGAGCATTCATTATGTCATAAATCTTGTAATGTGATCATTATTGTAATTGTTATTTGAGTTCAAGAAATGTATAAACATCTATTCTTCCTTTCTAGTTTAGCATAGTAAATTGTTACCCTGTTATGCTATTGTGGATAAAAAAATCATTGGTTTAGTTGCAACCATGAATAAATTTTAGAGCTTTAAACACTCTATAGAGAAACTATAAAGTTAAAAGAGAAACCAATTTTAACTCCTAATAGTAAACAAATCATCAATATTAATTTAGGTGTATAGAAGAAAAATAAATAGTAACACAAACAAGTTCAAAAAAAAAAGAGACTAAGAAATGGGCAAAAGTTGCAAAATGAGACCTACAAGGTCTCTGGAATTTGTATGGGAAAAATTCCCATACAAATTCCAAACACACAGTCATTATTAAATTATAAATCTGCCAACATGTTTTCAAAACCAATAAAATAATAAAAATAACTAACTTATATCCACACTCTTTCTTTATCCTCCCAATGATGGTAGACCTGACTTGGCTTCACATACCCTATTGTCTCATAGGCCTTAGCATTTTCCTTGTAGTGTACTTGCTGCACATATATCATATTAAATGTTGGCATCTATTATGTCAACTCCTATATTTCTTGCCCTGCGTTAGTACACTTGAAAATATAATATTGGTTGGAGTGGGAACAAATTCCCATATTTCCTTGTCTCGTCAATCCCTCCACACCTTGGACTAGGCGCTGGATTTGCAATGTTTGAAAAGTTTTGTTTTGACATGGCACATGGATTGGGATGGAATCCCAACTCCCCACGTCACCTACCTTATTCCCCCCTTGGAAACTTGCGCAAGGTTTGGAAATTGTTTTTTTAATTGTTTGCATAGGCTATGTTTTAGCAAACTTAGGTGGACCCTCCTAACCTTCCTCCTCCACGCTTTCCCCCCCCTTAACACTCCTCTTTCCTTTTTATGTGCCCCTCTAGACATAGTATGGGGTTTGACTCTTCCCCCCCCCTCTCTTGGCACGTGAACTTAGAATGGGAAAAAGGTGTTTTAGCTAGGAATTAAGGGAAGTTTAGATTAGTAGTTAGTTTAGGTAAATTTTACTTTGAGGATTAAGTTGCTTAACATTGGATAATTCCTTCATGAATTTTTATTGTTTTAATTGAATTATAAGTTTGTTTTAGTAAAAATTTTATTGTAGTATCTATTTAATATATATGTATTAATAATTAATATATTATAATATAATAATTAGTTAATTTATTATTAATTGGTTATTATATTATAATTATTTATTAATTAATATATATTATTAAATTATTATTATTCATTAAATATATTATCTAATGATAATATACTTTTATTAATTGGTTAATAATCACATTAATTATTTGATATTTGATAATTAGTTTATTAAGATACGTCTCTTATAATTATAATCATCATTTAATTGGTTGTTATAACTTGACAAATTTTGGATCAATATACATTATCTTATAACTTTAATATAACAAGATGATGTTAGTTAAACATATCAAAATCGATAATTAATATTTATAAGAACATCATTTAAAGGATTTTCTAGACAATGTTCTTTTGACACTAATAACCTATGTGATTGCTAAAACAATGAATTGTATGTTAATTCAATTTATCTAGACCTCCTATCATTGAAAACCTTTTGGTAACATTGATAAAATAAATTATGAGAATTAGACTCTCCTAGGTTGTAATCTAGTAATAACTAGAAGGGTGACCTAATCTTGAGTAGATAATTTATAGTTAATTCTTTGAAAAGGGTCACTCTTAGAATTCAAATAATGATTGGTTAACCTAACTAGGAATCCTTGGATAGACCTTGTTGGCATCACCTAATGCTAATCGAGAATCGTTCATTCTATCCCTATTGAACTTGATTATAACTTTAACTGCTAGTGTCCTTGTGGAGACCGTTCTTGGATAACTAATTTGATTTTTTCGGAGCCTTTGGGAACTTTTGCCAAAGATCACCCTGTTAACCTGCAACATTATTTTAGATCAAATTATTCTTTTAAAAAAAAAAATGGGTGTGATTTAGTCTAGTTTTCGATGGGCATGACAGTGAATGAAGAATCATCTCAAAGGAATTCTTCATTTTTTTATCCTTTCTCTTCTTCACCACTTCCCAACCCTCTTCCAACCTTGAGGCCACCTAATGTCAATCCTTACGGACACCATCAAATTCATGTAATGAATCAGCCAGACTATCCACCCTTGGTTGTTCAGGGATTACCTTTATGGCTGCCATCTTCACCTTCTCACGAGAGCCCATAGGTTTCAGCTTCTCCTGAGCCTCCAGTGTGCCATAAAAACTTTTTAAAATTGGAGCCACCACCTAAATAGAGCCATTTTCTAGGGGGGCTATGTATCCAATTTTGAAACCTCAGGGACACCTTGCAGACCATCACCGTGCAAAACTTGTGCATAGCTCTTCTGACTATCTACCTTCTTCTCCACCATGTAAAGTGAGGAAGAGACCTCCTACCACCAAGAAGCCTCCTTAAACATCCTAGACTTAGCACATTAGGCAGCCAAGTGGCCCATTTTAAAACATTTCCTGCAATGGAAGGGCACACCTTCATAATCTACAGGTTGGGCCAAACAACCTCTAGAAGTTTTGATCAAAATTTCACCAAGAATATCCCCTGAAATGTCCATTTCAACTAGGATTTGAGCATAAGTAGAATGTAGGAGATTAGAAGACCCCTCATCCACCATTAAAAAATTGCCTAAAGAATTACCTAAAGCCTCCAAATAGGAATCAAACTAGAAATGAAGAGGGAAATTTGAAAGCCTTACCCAAATAGGGACCTTATCAAAAGCTTCAGAGGAGGGATAGAAAACTAGATGCCAAGGGTTTAGCATCAGAGGGGACTTGTCATCCCAGTTCCAGAAAAAATCACATAAAATCTTGTTTCTGTCCTATTCTTTTTCAAACACAACAGTGAAAAATCCCTTGGTAGTAGGGTAGATTTGAACAAACCCTTCCATCACCGGTTCCCAATGGTCAGATATCCATTTGTTAATGTCTTTCAGACTTGGCCAAAAACCCCTAAAATGCTCAATCAGTCCAATATTTGAAAAAACCTCCGCATTATTAAGAATCTTCGCTTCTATTTCCTTCTCAAGCACCATAGAAAGAGGCTCTTTCATGGGCTTGTTCAACGCCTTCATGACCCCATCTCCATTATTGATTTTTCTAGTTGAAGTCAACTGCATCCCTTTAAAAACTTTCTCAGATGAAAGGCCAAGACAGCCCTGCAGTGCACCTAGAACTTCCTCACAGGCATTTCCAAAATGTCCTCTATCCTCAACACGCACCTTCTCAAACCCAGACGTAGGATTTGAGGGGCCTCCAACCTCCATGTTACCTCCTGTTGGCAATGGACATGTCTCCCCATCCACCCTCTCATCTAGATGTAAAGGGGCCTTCGAAGCCCCTAGAGCAAAGTGCTCAACACCCCCAATCCTAGCACCCTTCGCAAATCTCAAACCCTTGTTCACACACCCATCCGACAGTCTACCAGATCATAGCTTGGACATCAGCTGCAACCACCTATTCACTTCCTTAGAGCCATCAAGTGTGGAAGCACCAATAGCTTCGCCATTTTTGGCTAGAAGCCCTAGCACGACAACAACAGCAGGCTCAACTAACAGCTCCATTTCATCTATCCTTACTATGCTAAATTGAATGAACTACCTCTTTCATTCAAAAGGTAATTTAAAATGAATATGCTAGGGTTAATATGTTATGCAAATAAAATTTTGAATTTAAAATTACAATGCCATATTTCTATTAAATATTTTAGGTGTTGTTTTATGTTTTGATAAATATAACTCATTTGTATTAATAAAGTGGGTGGCTTATGATTATTATTTTATTTTCACTTTATTTATCAAATATATTTATGAGAGTTATATCATACTTTTATTAATGTTTTATTTTGATTGATTTTAAGGATCACATTAAAATGTAAAATATTATAGAATATGACAAATTTAACTTTAAATTTTATTTACTAATGTTGGGTGTTTTGTGCAAGAACTAAATGTTGGATTATTATGCACAAACACCTAAGATCATAGCAAATCAAATTTATTGTACGGGAAATATTTCCCTAAAAACCATTATTATGGTTTATTTTATATTTGATACGGTTAGTTGTCAGGATTAGGTCTTGTGAAAGGGCATGTCTTTTCACAGAGAATCATTGAATATATTCAAACATTTGTAATCAATCAACATCACAACACAATTGGAAAAATCTCCCAAACTACAGATTTCAACCTAATTTTCAAATTTTCAAGTGCAAATGTCAGATAAGTTTTTTAAGCTCTTGAGGTTATATAGTTTTTTATTTTTCAATTAGTTTTTCAGATTACTTTGTGAACCATGGTATCCCACTATGTTCTTTTCCTTGATTCATTTGTTTAAGTTTAATTTGTACAATTCGAATAGCAATTGCATGGTCTATGAACCTGTTGTTGTTCCTTTCGGCCTCTTAATTTGGGTTAAAATTGATAGGACTAATTGTATAAATTATTTTGAATTCATGATTCAATGAAATCCTATACGATGATGGTCTCGCTTTATAGGAGTGAGTTACCTTAAAACCATCTCTGACTATACGTATGATTGAATGTAATTGACTCTATTCCCAATTTTGCATCAAATACTGATTTCATTTCATTTGTAATTATTATTTGGTTCTTTTTGCAGTTTACATATTAAATCTGATATCTCTCTCTTTACAATGCATTCAATTAGGTTTTAGTAATAATTTTAAGCTTTAGTTTAGATTTCAAGCAATTTAGACATTAGGAGATTATAGTTTTTCCTCCAAGGATTGTTTACCCCTTTGGAAGGAATTATTGTATTGTCTGTGCATGCATTTTTGTAGCATAGGGCATTAGTGAATTCATGCCTACCAGCCTTGGCTCAATTGAGGCACTTATTTGTACCTGTTAGTTGACCTTAAAAAGGTCCAGCATTTTTGAGCACCAACATGTTCTTTTAATAAAAGTGTAGGAAATTTATATTAAAAATAATGTTTTAGCAATTAAATAAATATGCAAGCTCTATAAATTAGACCATAGTATAAGCTTGATATAAGATTTTTTATTTAATTATGAAAAGAGGATTTTTTAAGGGTTACTCTACATAATTATATTTAGAAAAGAGATGATTTCATTAAAGGGGGGGCTCAAGTTCTAGTAGACCAATTTTAGGTGATTACAATTATTCATCTCCATTCCATCAAAATACTACATATATGCCTTCTTTCCATCTATATCACATAGAACAACCTACTGGTTGTATTCCAAATAACCCATTAATAGAAAGCCACCATAAAGTTTCATATGCTTGCCACCCAACCACCCCTGATCAATCTTCTTGGCAACATGCTTACGCAAATCAATAACCCCAAGATCACCCTTTTGTTCCAAGTTATCATGGTGGTTTGTTGAAGCAGCCCCATCATGTTACAAATATGAGCCTAGATGATATTCAAAAGTAGGAGGAGTTGGCTTATCAAGAGCAACGTCACAAGAAGTATTTGATGGAGCAACATAGGCGGCATGAGGAAACCCTTACAAAAGAGATGGAAGTACAAATGCAACATTACAAAAAGGTTTTGGTAACACAAAAGCTGCAATGGGAGGAAATTTTTTGAAGAGAGCTAGCAGGTCATGAGAAGTTTCATGAAAAGGAGATAAAGGAGCATAGAGAGAAAATAAAGCTCCTAGTTGTTATAGCTAAGGAATATAAAGAGGCCAAAAAGGTACAACATGAAGATACTCTTCACAAAGGACATGAAGAAAATGTTAAACAAAAGGTTGTAATGGAGCTATCTAATGAGCTACCTAGTTTTGTTGAAGAGGACATCATGCTTGAACAAATACCATTATCAAGTTTTAGACAAAAAGATGAGAAGGAAGATTTGACAGTATGGTTTGATGGTCTTCCTTGTTTTATTGGTATAGATGAAGGATGTGTGCATGATCAACTTTTGTGTTTTTGGGAACTAGAGGACCAAGAGGTTTCTCAAGTGGATCTAGATGTTAGTTCATAGTCATTGCTTCAGGTAGCAAGTCAAGAGGTTCCTATGGACCTTCAAGATAATTATCATGTTATTAAAAACATGCCTCTTATACAAAAAAGTATGGAAGACTTAGAAGAGGACCAATTCTAGGATGAGATAGAGGATTTATTCTTAGAGCTTGATAAAGAAACATCCACAAAGTTAGAAGTGTGTGAACAATATGATGAAGTAATAGAATCAGCTTTGTCTCAGCTTAGTTCACCTAAGAAAATTAATTTTGATTAGGGAAAAGGTGTTGAAGTAGTTCATTAGCCTAGAGTAACATTTCAAGAGTGAGAAACCAGCAAAAAGAGCCCCAAGTTATTTTTGTCAAGAGGATGTCCAATCAAGCATTTGGTGAGAATGAAGGAAAATGAGGAAGTACTAGTTGTGCCAACACCTAAGTATGAGGGTGAAGTTGAAGAAAGAATAGTGTAGCTTGTTGGTTCAGTTCAATTGATATTCTTTCCACTCAGCTCGATGAAGTAAGTGAAGTTTTTGTCATTTTCATTCAAGAAGCATTGCAACAGATGGTTAGATGTATGTCTTTTCTCCATCTATTTGTGGTTTCTCTTGAGAATGTTTTTTTATTACAAAATAAAGAGGAAAGAAGGATACTTTCCAGAACTAGTAAATGGTTTTGTTTGACCATCTTTTGTGCTGGTTAGAATAGGTTAAGATAGGGTAGTTTGTAGCTTTTCCTAAGTGTTTTCAAGAACACTTTGATATTTTTAGTTTTCATTTTCCTAGTTGTCAATAAGTTCCAAGGTAGGTTTGTTTGAGTTTCAAGATGAGAGCTCATTGTTGCCAATCATTTTCATTACAATGCATATATACATATTACTTACAATAGTGGAACATGATCTACTCTACAATAAATCATACACATGTATGTATTGACATGAAAGTGATCTCTAAATAAATTTGATGTAAGTCATGCTAAGCTAATTTTTTTTATCTTGAGGAAATATTCAAGGAGCCAAGTTAACCCTTTATACCTGACTGAATAACACATCTATCATTCCTAATAATGAAAGGCTTCTTCATTACCATAAACCATAAAAGTGGTATTGAGTTAGATATAAAGACTTACCCTGCTTCAATAAAAGAGTTTCAGGTTTCTACTCATGTTTAAAAGTTGACTCTATGCCCAATGGAATGCCTATGCTACTAGTCTTGATGTCTAGCAGGAAGACATGTAGCAGATATCACCAAGAATGTTACCAAATTTCACACATGGATCAATTTAGGAAAGGAAAAATTCATGTCAAAGGGAAAGGTATATTTAGTTTGTTTCTTATTCCTTTCATTCAATTACAAACTTCATAAATATTATAGGTGCTCAAAAGAATCATCATACATATGCATTAAGAAAAGAGAGTTATACAAAATCTATTTATAATAGAGTAGTCTTTATTGAATGAAAGTTTTCATGTTCTCTTACATATTTTGTGAGACTAACCTTTACTTTTCTAATACAAATTTAGAGAAAATAAAATATGAATAGATGAAAGAAAGGTAAAAGAGAATGTAAGAGGGTAACTAGTCATTGCTTGTATGGTATGAATAGTTAGGTTCCCCATCCTTTTGAAGTTTGAATTGGTTGGTCCTTCTAAGCTTTTGAGTCCTCCCAAATATTCTTAGATGTCTTGCATTTGTCAAAAGAAATGAGTTAGATCCTGAAAGATATAAGCAATGAATAGTTAATAGATCTACATGATTAGTTACCTATGCCTGTATTAACCGATCTAAATATGTATTAAACAAGGAAAAGTCATTTGCATCTATCATGTCAGCATGAATGATAACATAAGAATTTTTTTATTTCTAACATGTTTTCTTCTTATGTAGTACCATATGTCCCTAGTTAACAAGTGGAGCTAAATGTGGCTCCCACGAGGGTTTGAGGTTAGATTTCTAACAAGAGACACAAATCGAATAAGCAACAAAAGAAGTGAGAAATTTTCAATCATCAAAGATCATATCATTTAAAGGAATAAGGAAGCATGCTGCAACATATAAGTATCAATTATGGTGGAATAAAGCAACAATGATATATCATGTGATAGAGAAATGTCATTAATATAAAATAGAGATGTCAAGCAGATTTTTATTTTTGTTTTGGATACATAAAAAGATCACTGAGCAGAGATGAACAAAAAATGTCTACAAATAGAAAATATCAGTGTCATTGAATATTGAAAATAGATCAGCTGAGTCACATGAGTGTTGTGTCAAATACATGAGAAGAAGATTCAAGATCATGATGTACACATCAATATTAAATGCCAAAAAGGGGGCAAATGTATCAATATTGTGTCAAATGCATCAAAAACATACAGTGATCAGAAGTATATATTAAGGGCATCTTTGTTGAAGATCACTATGTTACTGTTATACACTAAATTTGTGCCTCTGATCTCAAGCTCTCGTAGTCTTGATAATCCAGTATAACATGGGAATCATCTCAAGGTTGTGGGACCTTTTGCTAACCGAGATGAGACCTCCAGATTCTAGGCTAGTTCCTCTTGGATAATCACCTTGATTTTCTTTTAAACAGGAAAGTAAACTTTTGAGGGAAAGGGATAGAAGGAATGCTTGGAAAGGGAAATGACTGAAAGCAAATCTATCCTACTAGGTGATGCACTGAAACTAGGGTTTGGATCTCAGTATAGAGGAATGAAACCAGCGAGAGGCTTAGGTCTGGGAGATCACAACTTACTGAATAGGCTTGCATAAGTGTTTCATGGAAGGGTCTGCAAACAAAAGAGGTTGTTCAGGGAAAGAGAAAGATTCTTTCACAACAACAAGACTCTTAGGATTAGACATCAATCCATGACCTGCAAACAGACATTCACTCCTATAACTCAGTGTGGGATTGAGACAAGACTGTTAGGGGCTAAAATATACCCACAAAACATCTAAATCAGATCAAACACAATAACACACACAGTTACATAAAGTAAGAGGAATCAGGGAAACTAAGATATCATTGAAAACATGCATACACTTTGATCCAATAAGAGATAATCCAGACAAGAAAGCATAAGGACAACAAGAATGTCACAAAATACTCTGCAATATTTGTATTATCAATGAGAATTTACAGGATGTGGAAAAATAGAGAGCAGGAAGAAATGCTATAGATAGTTTTCCAAGAAAATTCTTTCTCTTTTACAAAAAATGTGCATTCTGAGCCCTACAAGCTCCAAAAAAACATTATATACAAACTCAACTGCACGCAGGCAGGAGCCAAAAGTTAACCAGGGTACAGATTTTCCAATTTAATAACCAACCTAGTAGTCAAATCTGATTATAAAAGATATCCCTACAACATTAAAAATTGATCAGATAAATGACCCATCCATGTATCGAAAACAACCTGTAGACACAACAGCTTGGATTCATCAACCTCTCTGCAAATTGGCCTTGCCATGGATGCACAAACGTACCCTGCTAGGACAAAGAATTGACCCCTGACAGCCGCCCACACCTCCCTCATCAACTCCACAACCTGCAACTAGAAAATGTCCTAGCGACATCAATTTTTTGAGCTACCGCACCATTGTAACCATCTCACAGAAAAAAGCCTGCCAAAACTGGCCACACTGCTTGAAAATACCACTGGTCACATGATCGCATGAGCTAAAAAAGCCTCATGTGATCATGTGACAGGCTTTACTGAATCTGCCTCCGCTTGCCACAAATGTCACTGGATTAAACATTGGCAAAAAAAACCCCCCGTAGAAGTGTTCAAACTTGGGCACAAGAAGTAAACTGCAAATTTAACCCTGGCTCCACCTTGGGTTCATTTTTCCTCTAGTCGTGGAGTCTTTTGATCTTTTCTTAACCCTAGGCTACATCTGGCGACATCAATTTTTCCTCCAACTGCGCAACCACGCAAAGCTTACCAACCCTGGGCCCACTTTGCTTTAAAATAACATTGGTCACATGATCGCATGAGCCCAAAAGACTTCATGTGATCATGCAACAAGCTTCTGAGAGACTGCCTCTACTACCACATAGACACTTGGACCCGCAAGATGTCCCACCTGTACCATGTGGACCAACTGGAACTAACCACATTCGCTGAACCCATGACAACATCACCTGAGGACTGCAGAAGAATCTAATGGCGGTCACATGATCGCATGGGATCGAAAGATCCCATGCGAACATGTGACCACCATAGATTTTGAATCTATGGGGCCCATGTTATACCTTCGGCCCACAACAAACCGGACACGTCACCACTCAAGGACCTACCGGAAACCCCTATCATCACCCAGTGAGCCAATGGGAAGCAGACATGCCACCACCCAAGGTCCCACCGCAGAGGCTACCGAAGTCCCTACTGACTACTTGTTGCATGATCACATGCAGTCAAGAGGCCACATGCGATCATGCGACCAACCGCAAGATGCTACCCGATGACTGCTGGCGGCACCACCGAAACCATTGACAGTTTTTCACATGGTTGCATGGGCTTGGAAGAGCCCATGCGATCATGTGACCAACTGTAAGATGTTAGCCACTGACCGCCACCTCATTTTTTGCTTGACTGCTGACTTTAACCTTAACTTGACCTTCACCTTGGGTTCATCGCCAATCTCTGTTGATACCACATCAATGGTTGTCGTATGATATCATGGGATCGAAAGATCCCATGCGATCATGTGACAGTCATCAGATCTTCACTACAATGGCATAGCTTTGAGGAACTGGGACCCGCCTGGTCAGAGTTGCGCACTTGAAGGTCAAAAACATAGAGGGTTTTCAAACTGGAGGTCGAAAACACAGAGAATTTTTGACACTGAACACTTGAGAAAAATGTCGACGCTGAAGAAGTGCGAAGCGTGAAAGGCCAAAAACAACCAAGGTTTTCACTTGAAGGTTGAAAACATCCTGGGATTTCAGAGCGAAGGTCGAAAACACACTGGGCTTTCAGGCCAAAAGGCAAAAAACACACTAGACTTTCGACACTTGAGCATTTCTTTGGAAAATAGGACTGTGGCCAAAAATGAATGATAGGGAATTTTTGGATAACAGTTACCATAGCTGATAGTAATGTATCTGATGGAGCTGATAATGAAGACTAGCCAAGAGAAGAGGATTATATAATGATAGTAGAATGGTTATATTAGTTATTATCTTATCATTGATGTCAAGCAATTGATTTTTTATTTATATTATGTTTCCATATCATTTGGTAATGATATAAGATGAATGAGTTAAGGAGAATAAGAAATGAGATGTTATGAAGTTGAAGAACATAAATGGGCAACTGATACAAATCAGAAAATGTTAAGAGAATGTTTATATAATTTTTTTTACATGACATATGATTATGTCAAGTCAGTAAAGCATGGTAATGAAGATTTGACAACTCAATAAGATAAGTTGTTTTGGATACCGAGAAGCAAAAGTCACTTGGTAAGGTAAAATAAAATGCTAAGGTTAGTCAGTAAAGGGAAAGGAACTCAAGACACCAAACAAAGAAGAAAGGTTTAAGCACCGGATGAAGGTTAACCAAAATTCAAAGGAAGAAAACCGAGCAAGGAAAACTTATTAAATAAGAATTGAATCAACATTTAATGATTAGCTATGATGAGATGGATGATCATGATGACAAGGAAAGTTAGTTACAAAGATCTACAATTATGGAAATTCAAGAAGAATATCTATGGTAAGATCTAAGCATCAAAAAGAGATGCAACAAGTTTGTAGAAAAGTTCAAGTTCCTAGGTGAAAAGGAAACGTGTTACCGAGATCTGATTTCAAGGTATAATGAAATAAATTGTCAAGATTGACTAAAGGAAAACATAATAGATGAGATTAAGAGGCAAAATTTATCTATATAAAGGATGATCTTGTATGGAAAAATAGATGGAAAAATGAATAGTTGAAGGGTTACCAACTATTGTAGAGAAGAATGAAAAGATATATTCTGAGTGGGAAAATAGAGATTTAATGAAGTGTTGATGCTAGTGGATGATTGAGAATTTAAGAGAAGATTGAAGAGAAAATAAAGGATTTGATATGAAAAGATAGTGGAAAATCTATAGGTCAATTTTATTATTGTTTCTTATTATCATTTGTAACAGAGAAATCTCCTAATAGAGTGGACTTAACAGTCTTATTGTAAAATCCTTAAAAAGGCTAAACATTCCAAAGAGTGTTTAAAGTCCTCTAACAAGACTAATCCTAATAGGGTGAAGATCCTAACAGATCTGAGATAAATCACTTAATCAAGTCACACCTAACAGTGTGTTTTGTAATATTTAACCGGATTGGCTCTTAACTAGGTGTACTTCAAAAGTGTATTTTATTAGTGGGTGACAATTCCCATAGTAGTTTTTCCCAAAGTTGGGTTTCCACGTTAAATACTGGTGTTACATGTTGTGAATGATTTGTATGAATATTTTACTAATAAGTTTATTAACTATTTTTGGTAAATAGTGAACTGTGTTGTTACTGAGATGCTACCAAGTTAATTAGAGAGACATATTTTAGGTATTTGGGATCAGGGATTACTGATTCACCCCCCCTCTCTGTAATCCAACAATTGGTATCAGAGTTGAGTACTTTGAAGAGTTAAGTTTAAAGACTTGAGTAAAAGATCTAAAGATGTATAGGAGAGAAGTACCTAAGTTGAATAAGGAAAGTTTCTCAACATGGCAAAGCAGAATGAAATTGTATCTATCTAGAATTGGAGAGCATGTCCTAGACTTGCTAGAAAATAATTACACTCCACCAACCACTAGACCCTTGACAACTGACTAGATGAAAGAAAAGAAGGAACACAACTCAATTATGATAGAGATTGCTTCTTCACTTTTAGATGCAAAATTCAATGATATCAAGGATTGTGCTAATTCAAAAGAGATGTGGGATGGACTTACACTTATCTATGGAGGAGATCAACATGTTCAAAGTGCTAAGGTTGACAGTCTGAGAGGAAAGTATGATGAAATGAAAATGAAAGATAATGAGAACATAACACAATATACTCGCAGAATCAAAGAAGTTGTTAGTGCCATCAGAGGTGCTGGTGGATCATTGACCAATGAAGAAGTGGTAAGTAAAATTTTGGGAACTCTATCTTCTAAGTATTCTATTAGAGTATCTACAATTCAAGAATTGAGATCTATACCAAACAATGTTGTTACTCTTGAATCCATAATTAGTAAGCTGATTACATTTGAGTTAAGTAATTATGAAAATAGTCTACCAACTATTGAGATTGCCTTCAAGTCATCTGTGAGTATTGGACCATCAAGAAGAGAAAGAGAGAATTACAGTAATTCACATGGAAAAGAGTATGACAGTATCCTAATCACAGTAATAAGATTGGACATATTGCATCTAGATGTCTTGACAATGACATAAATGATAAGAATGACAAAAGAGACAACTGACACTAAAGATTCAGAGATTTTAAGGACAAAGGAAAGAAGTCTTGTTACCTAGCTGAGGAAGGTGTAATTGATGATGAATTTGATGATACTGATAAAGGATATGAAGTTATCTTTGTTGTAGTAAAAGAATACTTAGATGAAGAAAATTTTGGAGATGATAAAGCACTTATGTCTCAAGTAAGTAAACTAGACCCTTGGATTATTGATAGTAATTTTTAAAACCATATGACTAGTGATATTAAAAAATTTGAGAACCTAGAAGAACATGATGGAGGATTTGTTAGATTTGGAAATGTAAAGGATCTGTTGTATTGAATGAAAAGATGAAATGCAATGATGCATATTGGGTTAGAGGATTGAACTATAATATGTTAAATGTTGCACAATTGACAATACTGGCCACCGATTGGAATTTTAGAATAGAAAAGTGAAGACCTATGGTGCTGATGAAGATCTAATTGGAACTAGGGGACAATCAAGAGGTAATTTATTTTATCTTGATATTGATGCAAAGAGTTGCTTTTTTGTTAAAACTGAAGATGTATGGCTATGGCATAAGAGACTGTGTCATGTAAATTTTGATAACTTAATCAAAGTGAGTAAGAAAAGAATAGTAAGATGTCTACCTAAATTAAGAAAACCTGATAATGTGATGTGAAAGGAATGTTAAATTAGTAATATGTCCAAGTCAAGTTTTCTAAGAAAATCTTATTCTACAAATAGTATTTTGGAATTGGTTCATACTAACCTTTGTGGACCAATGAAAGTTCAAATCTTATATATAGATCGGTACTTTATTTTATTTGTTGATGATTATTCAAGAATGATGATTTTTATGTTTCTAAAAGAAAAATGCATTTCAAATTTTTTAGTGGTATAAAGAAAGAGTGGAAAAGGAAACAGGTAAATAGCTAAATTGTTTGAGATCTGATAGAGGAGGTGAATTTATCTCTAATAAATTTACTAGCTTCTTCAATGAGCATGGAATTAAGAGACATGTGTCTACACTGAGGACTCTACAATAGAATGGGATAGCTGAGAGAAGAAATAGATCTATTGTTGAGTTTTCTAGAACTTTGTTGATTGATAAGAAAGTTGCACACACATTTTAGAGAGAAGCGATAAGTACTACAGTCTAAACTCTCAACCAAATACAATTGAATAAGGGTACAAACAAGACACCCTATGAACTATGGTTTGGACACACATCGAATGTAATTCAACTCAAAAAATTTGGAAGTAAGTGTTATATACTAAAAGATGCTAGAAATGGAAAGTTTGATTCTAAAGGTAATGAAGGAATCTCCCTTGGTTATTCATCAAAAAGTAAAGCTTATAAATGTTTGATCAAAGATACTAACAAAATTTTTGAAAGTCCAAATATGAAGATTGATGAATTTAGAGAAATGAATGAAGAGGATAGAAAAAAGGAACTTGAGGATTATAATAGATTTGTTTATGTGCAAGATGGTAATTCAGTTGATTCAATTGAGAAGAAACAAGAAGGAACCAATGAGAAAGATGAGCCTCCACTGAGAGATGAAAATAATTATGATCAGCCTGTTGAACCTGTATTAAAAAAATATGTGAGAAGACACCACTCACCAAGCAGAATTAGTGGAGACAAGAATGCAAGAGTCATGAAAAGAAGTAAGTTGAAAGATAACACGTGTTTGATATGTGAATTTGAGCCTAGAATAGTCAAATATGCACTAGAAAATGAAGATTGGATGAATTCTATGAAAGAAGAAATAGATCAAATTGAAAAGAATAACACATGGTCATTGGTATCGAGACCTAAGGACAAGAATGTGATTGGAACAAAGTGGATTTTTAAAAATAATCTCAATGAGAAAGGAGATGTGATAAGAAATAAAGAAAGATTGGTATGCAAAGGGTATGCACAGGAAGAAGGTATTGATTATGGAAAAAAAATTGCCCCTTTTGCTAGATTAGAAGGATTAAGAATATTGCTTGCATATGTTGCCTACAAATGATTCAAAGTTTATCAAATGGATGTTAAATTTGTGTTTCTAAATGGGATTCTTCAAGAGGAAGTCTACATCGAACAACCTAATGGATTTTTTGACAAGAGCAATAAGAATATGGTCTGCAAACTGCATAAAGATTTACATGGATTGAAGCAGGCTCTCTAAGAATAGTATGAAAGGCTACACTCTTATCTAGTTAAGATTGGATTTGAAAGAACTAGTGATAACAAAAATTTATATTTGAAATGTGATAGTGTTGATGAAATTATGATTGATGAGATATTTTTTGATGAAATTATATTTGGTGGTAATGAGATAATGTTTAAGTCATTTGCTAAGGAAATGAGAAAGGAATTTGAGAAGTCTATGATTGGCAAGATCAAATTCTTTATGAGACTTCAAATTCAACAAGTAAAGGATGAGATCTACATAAATCAATCAAAGTATATCAAGGAGATCTTGAAAACATTTAATATGGAAGACTTAAAACTAGTTGGAATACCAATGGCTACTGGTTGCAAATTATCAAAAGAAGATGATACAAAGGAAGTGAATGAAACTCTTTACCGATCTATGATTGGTAAACTATAGTATGTTATACACAACCAACCAGATATTGCACATTTAGTTGGTATTGTTACAAGGTTTTTAGCCAACCCCAAGGAAGCACATTTGTTTGTAGTGAAGAGGATATTCAAATATTTGAAAGGAACTAAAGATTTTGGTGTGCTATATGTATGGTAAAAATGTGACCACACTTCTATGAATCATTACATTCAAGGATACTCAAGAATGAGGTCTCAAAAATTGATCCATAGCTCTCTATGTATGGAGTTGCAAGATATGGAATTTGCTCTCAGCTAGAGCTATAAACCTATGACCTTGCTAGTCAACCACACAATAAGAGATTCAAGTGAAGACAAGGGCAAGAATGCCAATATCTCCAAGAATCCAAATGGAAATGCAATGCAAGTAAGCTAAAAATGAAGATGCAAGTACAAACTAAGCTATGAAAATGAGAAATGCAAGTATTATAAATCCTCCTATTAAGCTATGTGAGATTAATCTATTGCATAAAGAAACTAAGCTAAGAATGAAGCCATGAATGCTATGAAAATGCAAGAAAGGAAACTATGAAAGCATGTAAATGTGATGCAACAAGAAAGCTCCAAATCTTCAAAAGCTCCAAATGCACCTAGAAAACCTGCAACATAACATTAGCATAAAAACAAGTGACCTAAAATGAGGAGGAGAGCTCTCCTTTTATAAGAAATGCAAAGGAATGGACCATGGAGATTAAGAGGCAAAAGTCTTAATCAATAGTGGAGCTTGAAAGGGGAGCAATCCATGTGCACAAGTATCCTCTAATGATAAAATAAGAGTTGACTTTTATGTCCATATGAGACAAAAAATGTTTTTTCTCTCTTTATATAAAATAAGAATAATGCTTTATTTGTGCAACTTAGGATAAGAGGAAAAGTGGGGGATTTTTATTTATTAAAAAGGGAGGAAATATTCCTTTTAAATAAATAAAGACTTAGGATAAAATGGTTAGCCCAAGGAAAATAATAAAAAATGATGAAATAGGATTTGATCAAGGAAATTGATATAATTGAAAATGTTGATTTTTGAAAATATTGATTCAGGGATTTGATAAAATGCTGAATGGGGGCCCAAAGTCTAGGTGACCATTTTAGGGTGCATACATTTTCCCCTCTTTGACTAATGTGTGATCATTTTAGGAACACATGTAGTCAAAGAAGTTGGAATGTGAGTTCATTTTGGGATCACAAAACAACTTAGACGTGTGTTCATTTTGGGAACATGCCTGGACAAAAATAAACAAAAAATTCTGGACATGAGTTCATTTTGGGATCACATCCAAAATAAGAGAAAAAAATCTCAAGCTGAGCAAAAGCTCATATAAAGATAGCTGAATCAAGAAAATCAAGGATTAAATCCAATAGGTACTGCCCCCTCGGAATCGAAATTGAAATCAGGTAGAGGAGAATAATAGATTGATAAAAGATGATCAAATCGTAAGAATCATAATCCAAGGTGAAGTACAATAGGATAACCATTAGGCAGTGAAAACATGCCCCAGTGATGAATTAGAAGAAAAGAAATGGGGTGACTGGAAGACTAGAAGTTTGAAAGACATGAAAAGAAAGAAATTCCATCAAAGATCGAAGAAGTATGCCTCAAAAGGTCAGTCAACTGCACAAAAGAAAGAGAAAATTTGAAATGTGATTTTGACTATCAAGATGACCTTAGATTTTGACTTCGAGTTTGAAAATGGATCCAGGACGTCAAAATTAGCTAGGGGTACAATTTTTGCACAATTCTGAGGTGTTTTGAAATTTTGTCAAAAAAGTCAAAAGGCTATAAAAGGGGTAAAAAGTGTCATTTTCAAAATCATTTGTCATTTAGCTATTTGAGATTTTTTAGAGCTTGTAGAGAGAAAATGGTCTAGCAAGCAAGAGTTCCCATTCACAGGCATCAATTCGAGCGAGCCCGGTTGCACAACCGGCCTC
Organism: Chamaecyparis obtusa; assembly: GCA_027943335.1. Taxonomy (NCBI): domain Eukaryota; kingdom Viridiplantae; phylum Streptophyta; class Pinopsida; order Cupressales; family Cupressaceae; genus Chamaecyparis; species Chamaecyparis obtusa. Next base: position 85,407 of record BSBK01005266.1, on the reverse strand, counting down.
CACACTATCCTGCCCCGGTATGTTTTCGGAAAACTTGCATGTTTTGAGTCATTTATTGCATTTAATATGCTTTTAGCACATTTTAAAATGTTTTAAAATTTCAAATTTTAGTTTTAGGGTGAACTATCGCACAATACTTTAGAAGGATCGAGCGATACTTCACGGGTCCCCAAAGTATCGCACGCATATAGACACCAGTATCACACAATAATTAATGAACTATCATGCAACACCAGGTGAAGTATCACACAACCAAAGGTATATCACATTGCTATAGAAAGAAGTATCACATGATACTGGTTCCAAAAGTAGTATCGCCCAACTTCAAAATTTGACATTGTTAAGTATTTTTGAGCAAAAATGACATGGGTCCAGACAATTTTATGTTTTATATGTATTGTGCTAATTTTGAGACATTCACCATGATATGTTCTAACATCTGGCTTGGATTAATGGCTTGCAGGAGAACTTTTCAGTGTTACTCATCGGAGCACCGAAGGTGACTGGGTTGAGGTGTGTCTGAGATCTAGATGATTCGGGCAATGTTGACATCATAGCTATGGGATTCTGATATTTATTGCAGTTCCCATATATCCAGGCCGATCATGGGCTATTGACAGCCTTAGCCGAGCGGTGGCATAGTGAGAATAACACATTTCATTTTCCCACTGGAGAGGCATCTATCACTTTAGAGGATGTCTATAGGATTCTTTGAGTACCATGCCACGGTGAGCCTGTAAGTATAATCATGCTTTATAGATAGTCATAAATGTAATGTTTCCATAAAATAGAAAATAACATGATTTGTGTGATGTCACAGGTATATTATGATCAGGACGCTACTAAGGGGTGGTGGGCCATCTAGGGGATGTTCCAGGATGTTACTATTCTTGATCGGCACATCAGTTGGGAGTGGCTCATAGATGATTTTGGTAGAGATTTTCTAGTGCCATGTATTGTAGCATCCATCATTGCATAGGCCCTAATGACTGATCATAGTCAAAAGGGATTCCCACTCAGATGGGGCAGATTACTAGTGGACTTGGTAGGCAAACCTCAGCGCATGGCATGGGGACCTGCCATATTAGCAGAGATGTATCATGAGCTTCACAAGATCATCTACAAGGATGGTCGAACATGGGCATGTGGTTCCATCCTAGCATAGATGTGGGCTTGGGAGCACATCACTGTGGTGCACCCCAGTCAGCCTAGGGAGCATAGATATCCCTATATATACAGGTATGCAGGATTCAAATCACATGCCCATACTGGGGATGTGACATATTATTGATGGGTTCTAGATGAGATGACCACCTTCACATGGAGGCCATATAGGGACATTGAGGCATGGAGTGATGTAGAGGATGAGCTTAGTTACATGCTATGTACTCGGTGACTAGTAGGCTGACACTCAGAGATAGTCAAGAGATTCTACATCACTCAGGAATGGTGACAGTTTGGGCGGTAGCAACGGGTCTCCACAAAGACCACTACTTATGCTAGGGCTCAGGATGAGGAGGGACATGGGTGGTTACCCATGTTAGAATATTAGTTGGCCATACAAGAGACTATTGGCATTAGGAGGGATCCCTGGGAGTATCTCCTAGAGATAGCAGATGCAGGGGCTAATGTAGCATGTAGGGCTGAGTGATGGAGGGTTCCATTCCCTCAATTTACTATACCATATGCATAGGTACCAACACATGGTGGGGATGATGAGGGTGACGATGGAGGGGATGGAGGAGATGGAGGGAGGGGGAGAGTGAGAGATGCTGGGGAGAGTTCTAGAGTAGGGGGCTAGAAATAGCCACAGGGAAAGAGAGCAATGACCCCCAAGGATGAGGCAAGACCAGCTCGCCAATAGGCTGAGGTTAGGAAGGATCCACCTGCCTGAGGGGATAGTCTGAGAGTGAGGATATAGGCTCTTGAGGCTAAGATACAATAGCTTAGGATTTCTATAGCTATAAGGGATCAACAACTCACTGATAAGAGAGTAGAGATAGAGTGTCGAGAGAGGCAGCTACAGGTCGTCATTGCAGAGAGACAGAGAGAGGCCACCTGGGCCACATACTATCATAGTCTTTACATTCAGGCAGTCCTAGAGGGTTAGAGAGCACCTTCATACTTTGCAGTAGTGGGTAGATCAGATGGAGTACCTGATCCAGCACCACCTCCACCAGCACTAGGACATGAGGGTGGCAGTCAGTCTTAGGTCTAGGTTTAGGTTTTAGATGTTTATACATATCTTGAGACATTGATCCAGATTTTGGGATCCCATATTGTATTTTGTACGATGACATTATATATGAGATTACTGGATGTTCAATATATCATGTGTATTTGTCTCACTTGTGATGGATGTATCAGTTTATATATATTGTCTTGTCATATTGCTCAAAAATGTATGTTTTAAATGCTCATGTATATTCTCTCTCACAGATGTATGTTTAGATTCTCATGTTTGTGGTAGAGACTCATGTTTCTAAAAATGACATTTTTAGGGATATAGATATGATGATATGATTAACCCCTTTTGATGACAAGAATAGGTCGGGATGAAAAATATGAGTAAAAGGCATGATCAAGGAAATGAAAGGTGAGCGCAATTGACCAATAGGTCCATGTAAGATGAAAAGGAGAACTCTCTCCATATGCAAGATGCAAAACTAAACTATCATGAACCTAAAATGCAAGCTACTGTGAAAAAGTGGTTGACTTGCAAGGTCACAACGCTAATAGACATCTAATTATCATCATCGAGCATTATTGGTAGCATCGTAAGATCATACAATGCACACTAGTATAACTATGTGGATCTGAATATGATCTATATCAGATAGGAATGTGGAAATCCCACCTAGGCATCAAAAACATGTAGGTCAAGATGACTAGTGTAGTGAGATTACCTAAGTTTGATATGGAAAGATTATACTCGCATCGAGACACAAGTAGGTCAAGATAGCTATAAGTATGCACTTGCAAAATAGTCAAGGATAATACCTTAGAGACCCCAATGTCAAGTGAAACAAGCATAAATGCTAATGACAATGAGGACCAACAAAATATACCCACAAGAAAATAAAGAAATAAAACATGTTCTCATTCCCTTAGTCTTCTAGCTATGCATCATTGAAAACTTCTCAGGGAGAGACCACTCATCAAAGAAATCCTCATAGACAGCACACAAAGAAAAATAAAGTCAACATATTTCAATCGAGTTAATTGTTTAAGTGCGTGTGTGTAGGTCATAGAGTCAAACTTTGAGTATCACATCTACCAATGACCATCATGCTAGACTGTGTGTAAGACATTTGATAAGTGTTAAGAGACACTCGACGTAAGGTAGTGTTAAAAAACACTGTTTGGGGCGGTGTTGAAAAACACCTATTGTGAAATGCCCCAAGAGACAAACGCACCTAAAGGACCTATGCTAACAATTATGCCCCATAGACAAAAACAAAGACTAATTCCAGACTAAGCCAAATAGGGTCAAGTCATGATGGAGAATGGCTAAGTGTCGAGGATGCATGCTAAGAAATAGGAGTGCAAAGGCCTCAAGTAGCGCCTATTTCCAGGTTTTCAGCACTTGGATACTGTTTTGATTTTGTTCTTTTTTTTTCATTTAAAAAAAATAAAATAAAAATATTTTTGCTACCAAGGGGCCTGTTTCCTGGTTTTCACCAAGGCACTTTTTCTCTTTTCCACAAGATATTAATGTTCCTAAGAAAAGAAACAACTAGTAATTGCCACACTTGAAATGAAATAAACACAAGCAATTTTTTGTATTTTTTAATGCTTTGGGCAGCCCTACAAAAACTGTTAGTAGCCCTTTAGCATGCAATTTTGGAAAAATTCCTTCAAGTAAGAGCACCTACAAAACAACTTGTTAGACCAACAAGAGGTTAGGAAAACCAAAATCTAAATGAAATGAAGCAAGATATAACTAAAAGATGCAAATTAACTTTGTCTAAATGCAGTAAACAAAAACAACAAGCTATCTAAGATCAAATTCAGCTAATTAAACTCAAATTAAAGCTCTTTGCTGGTACAGTGATACACTACAAACACTAGAATAATCACGCGATACAGTTCTATATAACAGTGCGATATTTTAAGTCTGAGTGATATTCCATCTTAAGCCAGGCGATACTTCGTTCGATACCAGGCGATAATTCCTACAACAGACAGATGATACTTCAATCAAGTGAAGTATCACACGCGTATGCAGAGAACTATCACACAATATACTTGGAAAGTATCGCATGATACACTGAGACAGAAAAATAGAGACTGAAAATTAAGCTGAAATTAATCCAAAAAATTGACGGAAATGCAAAGATGAAAGGACAAAGTTAAGCTACTCTACCCCACAGTGGGCACCAAAAATGTATGGTAAAAATGTGACCACGCTTCTATGAATCATTACATTCAAGGATACTCAAGAATGAGGCCTCAAAAATTGATCCATAGCTCTCTATATATGGAGTTGCAAGATATAGAATTTGCTCTTAGCTAGAGCTATAAACTTGTGACCTTGCTAGTCAACCACACAATGAGAGATTCAAGTGAAGACAAGGGCAAGAATGCCAATATCTCCAAGAATCCAAATGGAAATACAATGCAAGTAAGCTAAAAATGAAGATGCAAGTACAAACTAAGCTATGAAAATGAGAGATGCAAGTATTACAAATCCTCTTATTAAGCTATGTGAGATTAATCTATTGCATAAAGAAACTAAGCTAAGAATGAAGCCATGAATGCTATGAAAATGTAGGAAAGGAAACTATGAAAGCATGTAAATGTGATGCAACAAGAAAGCTCCAAATCTTCAAAAGCTCCAAATGCACCTAGAATACTTGTAGCATAACATTAGCATAAAAACAAGTGACCTAAAATGAGGAGGAGAGCTCTCCTTTTATAAGAAATGCAAAGGAATGGACCATGGAGATTAAGAGGCAAAAGTCTTAATCAATGGTGGAGCTTGAAAGGGGAGCAATCCATGTGCACAAGTATCCTCCAATGATAAAATAAGAGTTGACTTTTATGTCCATATGAGACAAAAAGTCCTTTTTCTCTCTTTTTATAAAATAAGAATAATATTTTATTTGTGCAACTTAGGATAAGAGGAAAAGTGGGGGATTTTTATTTATTAAAAGGGGAGGAAATATTCCTTTTAAATAAATAAAGACTTAGGATAAAATGGTTAGCCCAAGGCAAATAATCGAAAATGATGAAATATGATTTGATCAAGGAAATTGATATAATTGAAAATGTTGATTTTTGAAAATATTGATTCAGGGATTTGATAAAATGCTAAATGGGGGCCCAAAGTCTAGGCAACTATTTTAGGGTGCATACACTATATACAAAGAGGAAATTTTTATCCTAAGGTATATACTGAAGCGGCTTGGGTAGGAAATATTGATGACAGGAAAAGCACTAGTCGCAGGGCTTTTTTTTAGGAGAAAGGCTAGTGACATGGTTAAGAAAGAAATAGAGTTGTATTTGAAAATCTACTACTAAAGATGAGTATGTTGCAGCTACTATGAACTATTCTAACATTGTATGGATCAAACAACTACTGGAAGGTATGGATGAAGAGATTACTGATCCTATTACAACCTATTGTGATAATACTAGTGCTATTAATATATCAAAGAATATTGTAATGCATTCCAAGAAAAATCTTATATCAATTAAGTATCACTACTTGAGAGAGAAAGTAAAAGATAAGTAAAGAACAAATAGCTAACATATTTACAAAACCATTACCAAAGGATTCTTTTGAGTATCTCTGAGGTAAGTTAGGGGTTCTTCCCCTATCCAACATGCACTAAGGAAAAATGCATGTTGCATCAATTTAGGAACTCATTAGAATATATATTTTATGATTTGATGCTAGTATTTCACTCTTTAGGTGAATCCTGAAGTTGTGAAGGATGTTTATGACTGCAATGGAAAATCTATACACATGAGGTATAATCTGAGAAGTTTATGTTTCTTTAGCATTGTTTTCAAAGAGGGAGAATAATGAGTATTCAAATGTAGGGAGAATAAGTTAATTGATATAGGGAGATGAATTAATATATATCAAAGAGGGAGACAAATCAAAAGAACAAAAGAATGAGATGTTTATTAAAAGAGGGACACTAGTATATCATGAAGAAGATGGATAAGAGAATTTTGTTGATAGAATTAGAATGGAAAGTGTTATTGACAGAAAGAGAAATATTATAGATGGGATATCAGAAAAGAATAAGTTACTACTCAGAGGGAGTACAAAATATGAATGACTGTCAAGTGTACCATCATCAATTGAACACTAAATTTTTTATTGTTACCATAACTAATAATAATGTATCTGATGGAGTTGATGATGAAGATTGAGCAAGATAAGAGGACTATATGATGATAGTAGAAATGTTATATCAGTTATTGTCTTGTCATTGATGTCAAACAATTGATTTTTGATTTATACTATGTTGCCATATCATTCAGTAATGATATAAGATGAATGAGTTGAGGAGAAGAAGAAATAATATGTTATGAAGTTGAAGAGCATAAATGGGTAATTGATACATATTGGATAATGTTAAGAGAATGTTTATATAATTTGTTTTACCTAACATATGATTATGTCAAGTCAGTAAAGCATGGTAATGAAGATTTGACAACTTGGTAAGATAAGTTGTTTAATCTACAGAGAAGGAAAAGTCACTCGGTAAGGTAAATGAAAAAGGTAAGGTCACTCGATAAAGGGAAAAGAACTCAAGACAATAAAAAACAAAGAAAGGTTTAGGCACTGAGAGAAGGTTAACCAAAATTCAAAGGAAGAACACCGAGAAATGAAAAGTTATTAAATAAGGATTGAATCAACATTTAATGATTAGATATGATGAGCTGGATGATCATGATGATGAGGAAAGTTAGTTACAAAGATCTATGGTTATGAAAATTCAAGAAGAAGATCTATGATAAGATCTAAGCGGCAAAAAGAGATGTAATAAGTTTCTAGAAAAGTTCAAGTTCCTAGGTGAAAAGGAAACCTGTTACCGAGATCTTATTTCAAGGTGTAATGAAATAAACGGTTAAGATTGACTAAAGGAAAATGTAATAGATGAGATTAAGAGGAAAAATTTATCTATATAAAGGATGATCTTATATGGACAAATAGCTAGAAAAATAAATAGTTGAAGGGTTAGTGACTATTATAGAGAAGAAGGAACACAAAGATTTTGAATGAGAAAATAGAGATCTAATGAAGTGTTGATGCTAGTGGATGATGAAGAATTAAAGAGAAGATTAAAGAGAGAACAAAGGATCTGATATGAAAAGATAGTTGCAAATGTACAAGTCAATTTTGTTACTATTGCTTATTAGCATTCATAATAGAGAAATCTCTTAACATAGTGGACTTAATAGTTTTATTGTAAAATCCTTGAAAAAGGTAAATATTCCAAAGAGTGTTTAAAGCCCTCTAACAAGGCCACTCCTAACAAGGCAAAGATCCTAACAGATCTAAGGTAAATTGCTTAATCGGGTCACACCTAACATTGCATTTTGTAATCTTTAACTGAATTGGCTTTTAACTATACTTTAGAAGGGTATTTTCTTAGTGGGTGACAATTCCCATAGTGGTTTTTGTTGGAAATATTCAGGAATTAACCAAGTTACTGAGAGGGGAGGGGTGAATCAGTAACTCCAAATTTTCTTTCAATTACAGATGTATTAACATGTAATTTACTTTAACCTTTGCAAACAGAAAGCATGAAACTTAAAAAGCATTCACAATAATGACACATAGATTTGGTTACCCAGAAACCTTCCAAAAAGAAAGTAAAACTGGGGTGGGGACGAAACCCACAAAGCTTTAATACTGCAGAATAAAGTTGGCTGGTTAAGGCTTACAATTTGATCACTTCTGATGATCTGCCCTGTTAGGAGCAATAAGGATTGCTAAATCCACCCTGTTAAAGGATTTACAAACATACAATGAAGTATGCACTCGGTAAAGAGATTTTACAAAAGACTGTTAAGTCTACCCGGTTAAAGGATTTAGTACTGATTCACCTGTTAGGATGAAACAGTAGATCTCTTGCTTTGCAACTGGATTGCTGATTGAGATTCGCTGATGTACTGATCACCTTCTGTGATGAATTTGTCTTTGCTATTCCTTATACTGCTGGAGCCCTTTGTAATTCACTTATCTTTGCCTTTCTTTCTTTTTCACATATATGCTTCTTACATGCTTCTTGACATTTTTACAACATTGTTTATATACAGGTCTTAAATAATTAATTACAATTACAATTACAAAGTCGGCTTGACAAATAAACATAAGTGCTACTAAGTCGGCCCAAGTATGGTTACATGGTTCCTGCAAACTAACTCGGTGACTTTCTGATACTCGGCATCCACTGCATTACTCGGCATCATCATGCACTCAGTAGAAGTGAAGGCACGGTTCATACTGACCACTCGGTAGGTTTTGAACTCGGTAAATACTGGTGACTCGGTAGACATGATGTTACTCGGTTTACACTGTCCTGCTCGGTTTGTACTAACTTGCTCAGTTTGCACTGTCTGCTCGGTTTGTACTGTCTGCTCGGTTTGCACTATCTGCTCGGTTTGCACTGTCTGCTTGGTTTGCACTATCTGCTCGGTTTGCACTATCTGCTCGGTTTGCACTGTCTGCTCGGTTTGCACTATCTTCTCGGTTTGCACTGAGAATGCAAATAAGTGTTGTCACTAGTGGCAATTCTGCTTAATGCCAACAATCTCCCCCTTTGGCATTAGTGACAAAAACACTTATTGGCCAAAACTTATATACATGAATCATGCTGAGTTTTATTTTGATTTTTCAAAATTTGTCTTTGTTATAGGGCTTTATACATTGTCTCCCCCTTTCAATGTGCTAACTGTTTCTATACAAATCTTCTTCTATACATATCTCCCCCTTTTTGATGATAATGCCAAAGGTGTATATACAAGTTATTTACAGAGAGAATCCAAAATTTGATAGAAAATTAGAATGTACCTTCATTATTAGTGCCAGGGTTCTGTCCCAACTTTCTTGCAGAATCTTGCATGTTTGGATTGCAATTTGGACTTCTGCAGAGAGTTCAATCATGTGATCTGCTATAGAGAACTGATTGTCATGAATCAATGTTTTGGAATGTTCAATGTGCTTATACATTGTATTCATGATGGGAAGGATCATGTGTTGGATGTCTAGCAGTGTGGACCGGATCCTTGTGTCTTCTTTCAGTAGATCTGACTGCATATTTGATAGATATGAGATTTTCATGTGATGAGCAGAGCTTGAACTTGGTTCAAGTTGTAGCTTCTGTATGCTAATCTTCATATCCTCATCCATTTTATTCATTTTATCCTTAACATCCTTTGTGAACTCGGCAATATTGCACAATCTGGCCAAAAGAGAGGTAGCATTCGAATAGGTAGATTCAATGTTTGACAAAACTGAAGATAATTCTACTTGGTTAATAGCTATGTGCTGAGCAATGTGCTCAAGTACTTTATTGTTGAATCTCTTCTCGGCTCTTTCAACTAACTTTTCTATCCCAGATGAATCCTCATTGTATTTATTGACTGCTTCTGCTAATTGTAGCAAAACATGTTGGGAGGAGTCTACTTTAATATCTAATGCATCAGACAAAATGTCCTTAGCATGTTTGATGATTTGATATTCCTTGTCTCTCTCCTCTTTAAGCTTCTTTTGTTTTGCTTTCCTTTGAAGGATTTCACCTATATTTTGCATTTGGTCCGCTGATAGATTTGCAAAATCTAATGTTGGAATCTCTATTTCTTCATCTAGGTCTATATCCTCTACTATATTTTTACCCAAAAATTTTATACTCGGTAGAGCTTTAGGCTTATCTGTGCTTAATGCCTTAGTAGTAGTGATAGTAGATATAGTAGGGCTGGCTATAGAGACTGGTATACTTTCTACTGGAGAGCTTAAAATATTTACACTTGTAGAATCAAAAATTGGAAAACTTACTACTGGAAAACTTGATGATGAGGGAGACTACAACTCGGTGGAAGAAATGGTAGTTGCTTCTGTTGTTGCAATAGACGATTGGACAAATGTTGAAGTTGTCACAACCATGCTTGAAGGTGTCTCTGGGCTGGATGTAGAAACTTTTACTGGAGAGGTAGGAAGGGATGCAATGACTTCTGCTGCTATCCTCACAGTATCATCTACCTCAGTGGCTTCTTCTTGTTCATCACTATCATCTTCAATGTCTTTTATTATGACTGTTTCAATACTCGGTTGGTGAAGGTGGTATATGTTCTTCCATGTAGCATTTGCAGCCTTCACAACTGATTCAATATTGTTGATCAGAATGAAACAAGTATTGAACTTTAATGTCATCTTACTTTCATTTTCTTTTAATGCCTTCTTTACTTCATCATTTTTCAAGCTCGGCATTAACTGTCTTAGGGTTTGATCAAATATGTCTATCACAGTTTGCTTTGCATTGCTCCATCTCATTTTTATTGGATTTAATAGAACTGCTGGAACCTGTGGGGCTATTTCTTCAGGAGAGTATTTCCACTGTCCCATCTTTTCAATAACAGCATCTTCTATTTCCTTCTATTCTGTTTCCAATCTGGTTTCATATTTAAAAGATTTTATGTTACTTACTCCAGGTCCTGATCCATCTCTAAAGAGTTTGATCCTTTCTTGAAAGTTTAGAGGAGGCCTTTTGAATACTATGTCTTTATCTGCCTTGTCTGCCTTACCTCTTGCATTTCTCCTTGTAAATATAGCAGTGGGAGGCTTAGGTGCCTTAGTGATGAATACCTTTCCTTTCTTCTTTGCAGGTTCTGGTTCCTCTGTTTTCTCATCCTTTTCTTCTTCTTCTTCTTCTTTATCTTCTTTGTCCTCGGTTATCATTTGCATTTTGGCTATCCTCTTCTTTCCCTTGTTTACCGCCTGTGGAAGCTTTATGCTTAGTTCAATTCTCACATTAGCTTCATCATATGTTCCAAAATATGGAGCTTTGGGATTGACAGGCTGATTAAGAAGAGCTTCAATGATATTCTTGGTTTCATCAATATTTACCTCATAAGGAAGAGGTTTTACATATACAGTCCTCGGTTTAGCTGCTTGAATATATACATTGTCACAATCCACCATAAAACAAATGTCATCCTTGTAATCTTCCACCAACTTCTGTGGAATCTAGAATCTGTCATTCATTTTCTCTTTGAAAGACTCAAAATAATTATCCATGATGCTTTCAAAATTTTCACCCATTTTTGAGATATATTCATTTATTTCATAAAGGACTGGTACATCTTTTCTCCATATAACTTTTCCTTTAGAAGGGAAGAATTTTTGAGCATAGAAGAATAAACAGACCAATAAGGATCCAAACTTACATGGATTGTTTTTGGAAGTTTGAATGCTTTCCATGTTTTTGTTAAACTGCTTTAACAATAAGTCTGCTAGGTCAAATGTTAAGTTGTTCTTGACCACTTTGTATGCTAGGTCAATAGCTTCACAGGAGACACTATTCTGTCGACTAGAACTATAAATCTTATGGGCAATAATGTGTGTACCAAACTTCAGTTCAGCATTGGTAATGCTGCTAACTTTCATGCCTCTACCGTCCCACTCGGCTAGGGTTTTCTTCTCTAGTTCCGTCCGACCTAGGGTTTTTGTAGTTTTTGCTTTGTTCAACATGGGAAGACCGATGATTTGATGAATCATCTTCTTTGTGATCTCTATGGGTTGCTCAAGCCAAATCTTTCCATCATGTACATGGCTGAGAATATATCTAACCCATTTATCTCGAAAGTTTCGAGGTAGATGTGCAATGTGAACTAAACCTTTATCTTCCAGATGTTTGTGCTCGGGTTTCAGAATACCATCCACACACAGTTATTCATGCACAATATCTAGCTCTAGGTTCCCCATTTCATGAATTGAACAGTTGAAATGATTGCGAATATCGTTAATAAGTAGTACCTTAGGAGGAATCTGAGATTGAGCTCCGTTCGGATCTAGGGCTGCTGCAATTACGGGCACGATCTTGAAATCTGGTGCTTTCCATTCCCCTTGGATTAACATATCAGATCCTTTCTTCGCTGAGGTGCTGGATGATGCCATGGTAGCTCACAGAAAATTCCTTTCGCAAAAGTATTGAATTGCTGGGTTGCTCTTGAAATTTTCTGCTCTCAAAGTGCTAAAGGTTCACGGTGAAGAATGAGTTCGATTACTTGCTTTTTGTTTATAACTCTGTCATTAATGCTCAGTACAAATTAGGGTATGAATTCTGACAGACTGTCACCCACTAAGAATTAATTGCTCGGTAAAGACTTCGCAACTCGGTGAACTTGAGAATTCATATTGCTCCGACCTCGCTCGGTAAAGACTGGTACCGACCTTGCTCGGTAAAAGACTGATACCGACCTTCCTGTGATCTTACTGCATCTTGTATGCTGATTTAGATCTTTCTTTTAATTCAGTTTTGGAACTGCTTGAGATTGGTCTATGAGAATACAGTTCTAGTGCTTTCTTGGAAATTTAGTTTGAGTCGGTAGAGCCATCCATTCCATTACTTGGACTGGTTTGCTCGGTAGATTTAGGAATCCATTTTTGTCTTACCTGTTTCCTAACCTTAGTTTCTTCATTCTTCTTTCCATCTTCAACTTCACTAGCATTCATGCAGTTTCTGGCTATGTGACCGAGTTTAGTGCATTTGAAGCATCTTACGGTAGTATCTCTTTTCCTTAGATGATGTTTTATGCAATTCATGCCAATGTGTCCATATTCTCCACAGTAATGACATCTACACCAGGTGTTGTAGTCCCATCCAAACATTGCTTTCATAATTTGTTCTGCTGGATTGAATATTTTGGATCTGCACTCGGATGCCTTGTGACCTTGTTTGTTGCATTTGTGACAATTACCTCTGAATCTTGGTTTTTCCCTGCATTCATTTGCTTTGTGACCAGGTTGATTGCAGTTGTAGCATTTTCTATTGAATTCTACCTTTTTATTGCTCCAACATTTATTTGAAGTATGTCCTATTTTACCACAGTGATTACAAGTAGGTTTCTGATTCCTTTGAGTACCTTTCTTAGAAGATTCACCTTCTCCTTTGTATCCAAGTCCTGCTTTTCCTTTTTGCCTATGAAGATTTCGTTCATACAGCTGATTCAAGTCTTCTTGGCTTTTCAGCATTCCTTCATTGATTTGTTTTTTAGTGTTTAGGTCATCCACCAATCTTAGATTGATTTCCTTTTCAGATCTTAGTTCTTCTCTTGTGCTTTCTATTTCTGATCTTAGATTCAGAATTTCCTCATTTGTATGAGAGATCTGATCAATTAGGTTTTCTAGCTGAAGGGTTTTATTTTGGACTTCAATGTTCCTTCCATCTAATTCATCTTTCAACTTGTTTCTTTGTTCCAAGATCTCACAAAATCTTGTAGAGTGTAGCTCTTGTTCTCTTTTTAATTTTCTCACTTCTTCCTGCAGAGACCCATTCTTTTCTAGGAGTTCTTTGACAGCATTGTTTGCTTCATCTGAGCTATTTGAGGGAAAAAGATCTTCAATCTTTTCTTCAATGTAATTCTGATCATTCATCTGATTTGCAAGTTCCTTCCTTCTTCTTAGGGATTGGGAAAGATGTTCTTTTGCTTATTTGAGTTTAGCTATGGCCATTTCCAGATCTAGCTTTTCATTTTCAATCACCTTGTTCAGTTTGAATACCTCCATTGTCCTGGATCTTTGCTCAAGCTAGTTAAGCTTTGTCTTGAGAACCAATGTTGCTCTGATACCAATTGTTGGAAATATTCAGGAATTAACCGAGTTACTGAGAGGGGAGGGGTGAATCAGTAACTCCAAATTTTCTTTCAATTACAGATGTATTAACATGTAATTTACTTTAACCTTTGCAAACAGAAAGCATGAAACTTAAAAAGCATTCACAATAATGACACATAGATTTGGTTACCTAGAAACCTTCCAAAAAGAAAGTAAAAATGGGGTGGGGATGAAACCCACAAAGCTTTAATACTGCAGAATAAAGTTGGCCGGTTAAGGCTTACAATTTGATCACTTCTGATGATCTGCCCTGTTAGGAGCAATAAGGATTGCTAAATCCACCCTATTAAAGGATTTACAAACATACAATGAAGTATGCACTTGGTAAAGAGATTTTACAAAAGACTGTTAAGTCTACCCGGTTAAAGGATTTAGTACTGATTCACCTGTTAGGATGAAATAGTAGATCTCTTGCTTTGCAACTGGATTGCTAATTGAGATTCGCTGATGTACTGATCACCTTCTGTGATGAATTTGTCTTTGCTATTCCTTATACTGCTGAAGCCCTTTGTAATTCGCTTATCTCTGCCTTTCTTTCTTTTTCACATATATGCTTCTTACATGCATCTTGACATTTTTACAACATTGTTTATATAGAGGTCTTAAACAATTAATTACAATTACAATTACAAAGTCGGCTTGACAAATAAACATAAGTGCTACTAAGTCAGCCCAAGTATGGTTACACGGTTCCTACAAACTAACTCAGTGACTTTCTGATACTCGGTGTCCACTGCATTACTCGGCATCATCATGCACTCAGTAGAAGTGAAGGCACGGTTCATACTGACCACTCGGTAGGTTTTGAACTCGGTAAATACTGGTGACTCAGTAGACATGATGTTACTTGGTTTACACTGTCCTGCTCGGTTTGTACTAACTTGCTCGGTTTGCACTGTCTGCTCGGTTTGTACTGTCTACTCAGTTTGCACTGTCTGCTCGGTTTGCACTGTCTGCTTGGTTTGCACTGTCTGCTCAGTTTGCACTATCTGCTCGGTTTGCACTGTCTGCTCGGTTTGCACTGTCTGCTTGGTTTGCACTGTCTGCTTGGTTTGCACTGAGAATGCAAATAAGTGTTGTCACTAGTGGCAATTCTGCTTAATGCCAATAGTTTTTACCAAAGCTAGGTTTCCACGTTAAATACTGGTGTTACATGTTGTGAATGATTTGTGTGAATGTTTTACTGATTACTATAAGTTTATTTACTATTGTCAACAAATAGTGAACAGTGTTGTTATCAAGCTCCTATCCAATTAATCAGAGAAAATTATTTTAGGTATTTGGGATCAGGGATTATTGATTTACCCCCCCCTCTATAATCTAACATACTATACAAATAAATGCTATGAAAGTGAATAGTGTGGTCATGCATCAAAGTCATGGATGAAAGACAAAGTGATTGAATGAAAATAGAACAAGAGGCTCAACAGTTGTGTTATGCAACTATAGAAGGAAAAGTGGCACAGGCATCAAGAGAAAGTTAATAATAGCAATATCAACCAAATGAGGGGCAACCATAATGGTTACCTTGTGAAGGCAATAAGATATTATAAAGACATCATCAAATGTTATATTGAACAATGACAACCAATGAAAACATAGCAATGAATTGATCATGAAAGTTCTATTAAAGCAACATTGAAAGGGAGTTAAGTATATTGAGCATGCTATGGCATCAAGATACAATGGGATTCATAGTGACTGTACAATTGCTAGTTCAACAAATTAATGTGTTGTAGCATTTTATCATTGCTAAAGTATGGAATATGTAAAGATAATTTATAGCTATAACAAGCACCAAAATGTATTTGGTTTGTAACATTCACGTGCAAATGGATTGGGGCTGTTTTATGGGTCATGTGCAAGAAAAATATTGATGTTTATACATCCAAAATGCTCCCAACAAGGTTCCCTATGACTTGAGAATATTTTTAGAGGTTTTTAAGTTTATTTGAGTGCTACACAATGTCTTAAATAGTCCATAATTATCAATCACAACCTGTATCCAATGATGAATATTTTAGAAAATACTAGTAGTATGGAGTGTACATGACAAAAACAACAAAGTGCTATAAATTAAGTATGAATTTTATGGCTCGGATAGTAAGTCCATAACAATATCTACAAACATATTAACATTATCTAATGCCAAAATGGTGGTTGTTCAAAGGAGAAGAAAGATGATGAAAGTTTAAAAGCACTAGTGATAAGGGATGTTAAGCAATAACATCCAAACCACTACAAAATCCAAGCAATAGAATGCAGTCCTTCAACAACCATATCTAAATTTCATTATTATCAAGCAATTTGATAAAATATCATCAAAATATGTCAAGGAACAATGACAGTGGTGTTGAATATAAAAGAGAAACATTCATGTATCAAAGGGATATAAACATTCAATGCACACATTATCAATAGTCATGATAAATGAACAAAGAGAATGTCATTCCAACCATGGTCGTAGGAATGAAGAAATTATTTTCAATAGAGGCGGCTATGTGTTCATATTTTTAGAAAGGTAAAAAAGAAAGGAATAGTCAGATGTAGTCAAGTCCTCATGGCCATGGTGAAATGCATAAATATAACATAGATACAACCTTCTTCACATTTTGTTTTAGATTTTCAAAGAAAGAAGAGAAATGATAGAGTTAAATCATTTTTTTAGAATATGAAGTACCTAATGGAGAAAAATGATAGAATCTATGCAAAAAAATATTCTCCGGAAACCATTATCATGCACATCCATGAAGATACGAGCTATAGATTTGTAAGATCCTTCAATAGAAATCACAAATAATTCATGGCAATGGGTACAAAATGGTTTAAAGATCTCCATCAAGATCCAGTATTCTCCAACAATCATAGCAGCACAGACAATGAGGAATGCAAGGAAAATGTAGTGACTTAGGGTTTCCTCAACCCTTGTTTCAAAAAATATGCTAAGTGTAAATGAAGAATTCTTTTAGGGTTGTCGATCATTTGATGCCCTTTTCTTCATTTCTTATTTTCTTTCAAGTTCATGACTAATGTCATTTTAGTGGCATTTAAACATTATTATTATGTTACTTAATAATATAATAATATATTTCATTAATATATGATTATATTATTAAGTAAAATAAATTTTTATCATTATTATTGTTCTCATATTGAAATCTTTGTAATTTAATAATTTTTAATTGATGCATTTTATAAATTAATTAATAATTATTAAAATATTTTAGAGGAAAAACAACAACAATGAAAGGTTGGAGGGATGTGAATGTTTTAAATAGCCTTAAAGACTTCTTCTTGGAGGTTATAAATAGTTTGGAGACATAAGGAGAGCATCTAGGCATCTTGGAGTGGATTTGGGAGATGTTTGAGGGGATTTAGGAGGTTTTTGAATTTAGACTTATTCTTGGTTGTTAAGGAGGATTTATGAGCTATTTGAGTATTTTGAGGCCTTTTTTTAACACACTTTAGGATCCTAAATATTCCAGCTAGTTTTCCTCATTTCATGGCTTTTAGACCACATTTTTGGAGCCTTTTTTCTAGCATCCAACCCTTGGTGGTTGATGAATGGGTACTTAGAGGGTTTTGGGGCCTCATTTGTAGTGAGTTTTGATTATGCAAGAGAAGCATTCTTTGTGACATTTTTTGTCCTTGAAGTGTAATGTGCATATATCTGTAACTCTTTTTGAAACATAATATACAGTGACTGAGTCTTTTGGAGAAAAGCATTATTCAAGTTCTTTTAGTCTTCTTTTCTTTCTACATATTTGTGTGCACTATAGGTGATTTATAAAGGTGATTAGTGAATTGTCATTCCATAGTATCTAGTCTCATTTGAGTACTTATTTGCAGAAGTGTGTGTTTGTTTGTAGGTTGTATTTTGCATTTTATTATTTTGAATCATTTAAGTGAGAAATATCTTCTCCTTAATAGGTTCATTCAAAGCCTTACTATGAAATATTTATGCAAGCCTATACAGAAAATTTGTACTTTCCCTCAAGTCAAATAATGTAAAACCAACACTTGTTCATTTGTCGTTGTGATTCATAACACTTTGGTGCATCACCTATTAAGATTAACTATCTTCATTTCATTTTATTTCCAGTTTACCTTTTCCCTTCATCTCTTAAGTTTTTGTATTAGTTTTGAGCTAAATAGGTGATTACCCAATAGAAACCGGCCTAGAATCTGGAGGTTTCACTTCAAGTTTGCACATCCCACATGCAGAGGTGATTCCCATGTTATACCAAGTTATTAAAATTTCAAGTTTAATAGGGTTTAAATTTGGTGCATAATAGTACTAACTGAATAGGGGATAATATCACCCTAATTGTGTTCTATTTTAGGTTCAAACCCCCTCTCCTTTGGCCTTACAAAATCAAGAAACTCTATAGTAAACATAGGTGGATTTACAATTAACCCATCCCTAAGCCTAGAAGAAAAGTAGTAATCAAATAAAACATAAATTGCAACATCCCAATCTCTTAACATAATAGTTCTCCAAGTTTACACCAAAATATCCATACCCTCTATTGTTCTATTCAACTGCATGTGCTTAGAAAAATAATCTACATTCTTAAACAAGAACATGTGCATGATCATTGAGTGCTAGTAGAAGAAAGACTTACTCTTTCCCTTCAATTTGACTAGCCCCTTATGAGTCTTTTCAGCTAAATAAGGAGAAAAATAAAAAATAACTGTAAAATTTAGGTGATGTATCTAGATAACCATATACATGAAATATGGAGGCATAACCATGTTGGGATGATTCCCCAAGACCTGGCATAATGTATAATATGTATCCCTCAAATGAGGTGAAAGTATCTCAATTAGGAATTGCTCCTTGGCACTGAGGCCAATATAATAATTTTCATCTCCAAAATTCTTCAAATGAGATCAAAGGAGTCTGCTCCTATCAAAATCCCTAGTAGATTTATTTTTTTTCCAAATGCTTCCAAATCAACTTCCTCCATGAACACACAAGGCTTATGTAAGTCAAAAACTTCTTGAAATTCTTCCCTACAAATTATGAATAAGAGCTCACCACTATTATCTCGTACAACCCTAGCCACAAGATCACACCTATTTGTAACTGTCATCATTAAGTCTACATCCATGAACACACAAGGAACTACCAATTTCCCAAGATCATACTACCACGCATTGGATTTTGGATTTTCAAAATCTGATTGCCCATACCACATTCTAAATATACTTAAACCCTTTATAAACACTTTAGCATCTGATATGTGAGCATATTTTCATATAATCCCACATAAAATTTATGTCCACCCACCAATTTCTATCCTATGGTTCATTCATTTGTAGATGGTTTTAACTAGTCTAAAAAATCATGAAATAGATTTCTTTTGAGGTATTTACTTTGACCAGAATGTTATCTTAGAGGAGGCATTTTAGAAACTAGGGCTTTGACAATAATTGCGCATAGAAAATGAAACTAGGGTTTTTCGATTATAAAAATAATTTGCAATCAAGAATATCCCTAATCTCAATTTAACCCGTAAACAAATAATTCTTCACAATTAAGAATAATTCTACAGAAAATTTGGCACAAAACAACACATAAAAAATAGAACCCCACTTATGGCTTTAAAGCTTAAGAAACCCTCATTTTTTTATCAATAAAATCACGTTCAACCCTATCTTGGCTCAAGAATCAAATTTAGTTCTTGAATAGATGTAGAATGAAAACAAAATGATAAGAAAAACTACTTTATTTCCATTCTCAATAACCACACTTCATGTCATTACCACCATTAATTTATACGAGTGATGAAATGGCTCAAAAGTCCCTCAAAATTGAGTTCGAATCTAAACTATTGACTCAATAAAATAAATAAAAGGAATCCAATAGTGAAAATAAAATAATAAAATATTACCTCAATAAATCCTCAAAAATTATTGATTGGGATACGTGGAAGGATCTTGTAACTCCATAATGATTAAATTCTTTGCATCTTTGATCACGAGACTATGACAAGTGTTAGATTTTTCCAAAGTTTATTTGTCCACATGAGTATAACAATTAACCTTGTGAACTTATTTTTCAAGCAACTTTACTTGAACTTCAAAACATCTTTGTCCATCTTAAACACATGCAAAGAGTTGCACCCTAAGTATCTCAATAATTACCTTACAAACCATTAGAAATCACAAAAATAAATTTTAATAATAGACATAACCAACTAATATTAGACAAGTGTCATAATCTCGTAATCCCATGATGAATAACTACCTCACACCTTTGATTTCAAGATCATGACAACCATTGATTTCTTCCTTGCTTTATGATGCAGGAGCATCATGGGTGTAAGACCAATCTCGCATCACCCAAAAATATTTTATGGTTTCTTTTCAACAATGGCTATCTTGTGTAGAGCTACTATTTTTGGAAATTTACCATTTTTAGTAAGTTTTTTATTTGAGCTCAAAATGTTGTATTTTCTTCCTTGGAGGTTCACTTTGGTTACATCAGCCTACTAGTAAAACTTCATTGCAATATCAAGTCTAGTTTTGAAGATATTGAAATTTTTCAGTATTGGCAGCAGGGTGTAGAAACTTTGAACTCATTTTTGATGACTTTAGAGGCTCCAAATGGGGTCAAAACTTCGACTGACTTGAGTTTTCATAATGCGAGTGGTATAGAGAACTTTGTGCCATTTCTAAAATGGGGTTATAATAGCTAATCAGGTCAATGGACAATGCGTTATGGTCTTCGGAAGTTGCGCTACCTAAAATTGAAGAAAATGAAATTCCTTCAAAATTTCTTTTTGAGTTCCGGTTGTTGTGTGGGCCTATTCTAATGTAATAAAAATGAATAATAATAATTTAGGAATGGTCAGCCTCAAACTTTAGGGTTAAAATTTCTAGAACCTTCTTGGGTAGTTAAAATTGCCTATATAATGAAGGCCCATAGGGCTATCTAGGGCAATTTTTGGGAGAGGTATCTGGTTGCTCTGGCTTGCAGAATACTGCAATGAAAATTCCCATATGGTTGTGCATATTATATTTCTGAACGTTGTAATTCCATTTCATTGGAGATACTAGAAAGCTCATTTCTTATCCTTGCAACTAGTTGTTATTTTCCATTATGTTGTGTGTGTTTATGTTAATAAGGGGAGTACCCTTCATCACTTTATACCAGTCAAACTGCAAAACATATTTCCCAATCATTAAACCTCAATCACCTTTTCAATCCAAAATAAAATATCTTCACATATTTTTCCCATGAGCCAAAAAGATGTCCCTTTAGTTGCTCGCTAGATAACCTTGATGTTTTAAAAGAACACTAAAGCTTTGAAACACTTTGCCACCTAGTTAACCAATTACATCATGTCATCTATTACTGAATTGGTCACACTTCCTCAGTCATCCATCAGTCCATGAAACACAACAAGATTCCATGATCCCATGATGAATAACTTTCTTATATGTTTGATTGCAGGATTAGGAAAACCATTGATTTCTTCCAAAATTTAGCCTCCATAAAAATGTCAAGCGCAACATTTAGAAAATAAAATAATAGTGAAGGAGAATGACAACATGACACATGGCACACTCTTTCCACACCATGATCAATTGGTACCACTACATGACATATCCATGAGATTGGAAACCAATAAGAAAACACCACATTGCACAATGTTGTAAAAGATAAAGGAACCCACACAACCTTTGAACAAATGAATTAAGACTTAAGAGGGTTGACAACTTAATTATAAAATGATAAGACAAAACGGGTTGAAAAATTATTTATAAAATGCTAAGCTAAAAGTTAAAAAAACCCCTTCGCACGACAAACCAACCCTTCCTTAAGTTAATAAAGTAATGACAAAACATAACAAGAGTTGAACCCTAAAAACAAAATGACCAACCAAGTGTAAAACCCTAAAACCTTAGGCAAACCTAGGGGAAAAACCCAAGAACAAAACCAACAAGCCCTAGTAGAATTAATATGTTAGGAATGAGAACATTGAGAGGGGTGGGGGGGTGAATCAGTGTTCACTGTATTTTAACTTTTCACTTAAATCTTAATGCTAAACTTATATGCATAAGTACTAAATTAAACATTTGCATAAACATGAAATCAACACAAGACACCAATATGGTTACAGGGAAACCCAAATAGGTAAAAAACCTGGTGGGACTTGATACCCACTAATATTCTGCACTAGTGTTTTGTGATCCTTGTTAGAAGATCATTTACACTGTTAGGAGTAGCTTTACAATGTTTTAAGTAAAATAGACCTTGTTAAGGGTCGGACCCTATTAGGAGTCTTTAACAATGATCCCTACTAGGGGAGTGGACTCACTATCCTATAGCTCACTACTCAAATGATGAAGGCTACAACCTTCTGAGATCAGATACACACTATATCTGTAGGTGAACTATCACTGTGACACTTCTTGTCAGATCAGTTCCTTTGGTGTGCTGATGCTTTGACCTCTAGAAAAGCTCTAATACATCATATTTTTTCTTTGCATACCTCTGCTATGCTTATCACAACTCTATTACAACTTCCATACCGAATACAATGGATTCATCTTATATTTATACGCTCATACAAATAGAACAATTAGGTCTGCCCTATAACTAATTACAAACAATGCTTCCCAATGAATTGGCTTAAGTGTGCTTACAATTATAGATGTACATATGTTAGAAACCTAAATACAATGGGCACATAGCCTCTACAACATTAATTTATAATCACAAACCAAAATGCTATCTATCGGCTCCATGCTCTGTTCTTTGTTGGCACACACTGGCTGTGCAACTTCAACTGACTGTAACTTTCACATCTTTGTAGATCTACTTATGCACTCTTAGAATAAGCATAAGTATAGTCTAAAAACCTTAACTTCTAGGGTGCATACCATAATGCATCCATACACATGTGCACTGATGCTCCAAGTCTCTGGTACTCTGTATATTGTCCAGTCTTCAACACTTAACTAAATTCTGATCTTTTCATTTAGTGCGTTGACTCCGAACTACTCTATGACTTTGTTGCCATAATGAAAACACCATATCTAGTCATATAACTTAGTATAGACAATTTTCCAACAATCTCCCCCTTTTTCATTGATGGCAACAAAGGAATATGGCCCAAGTCTCTAACTGTTCCTTTACACAAATTTTTTTTGTCTTCTATACATTTTTATACATACTCTTATATCTCCCTATACATATATGTACTCCATATTCTATACACAACTACCCCTTTGACATTAATGACAAAGGTGCATCAAAAAACTATATTTATACATACTCACTGAGGGAAAACATCCGAATATGCAATCTTGAGGTTTTGGATCTCCTTCTTCCAAAAGGTTATCAGAGAGTTGACTATCTGTAGATGGGTGCATAATACATATTGAAGCTTCTCCATCTTCTCCAAGTCACTGATGGGTCCATGATCATAAGTTACCATGGTGGTATCAATGTCTTTTATATTCTGATTGAGGATGTCTAAAGAGGGTGCAAGACCATTCCTTAACTAATTCTGTCTGAATCTTATCCTTGTTATCTCTTTTTCTTCCTTCTCAATCTTGTCTATCTATCCTTGGTAGACATTGTTACACATGTTCACATCTATGGATGTGTCTATTATTGAACTCTTTACCTACTCAATCATTGCTTCTACTTCTTTTATCTTTTTGAAATGAGCATCGGTGAGCTTGTCTTGATCCATGTATGTTGCAATAACCTTTCTTCCTTCATCAACAAATTCTTTCAATGATGCCTGACTAGACTTAAGAGAGTTCAAGTCTAGTTAAAAGTTTCTCATTAGTTCATTGAGTCTCTTCTTAAAGTATTTCTCTTCTGCCACTATGGCTGCAGATTCTTCTAGGCTAGAAAAATTGCTTTTGAACTATGAGAGAACTATACTCACATCATCAATTGAATGTACATTTTGCACTTTCTTATCTGCAGGCAACAAACTATTCAAAATATTCACTGATTCCACAAGGAGAGGATTTCTCATGACTTGCTTATCATTTTCCTTTTCCATAGCCAGGATGTTGAACTTAATTAGGTCTTCTTCTTTCCAGGAGTCCAAACTACTTGTGTCGAGTGTCAAATTTGACAACAATGCTGAGGAGGAAGTAATGGGAGTGTTGTCCATCACCTCTTGCTTCACCTTAACCAATCCAATAGAAGTATCTTCATCTTTCTTTTCTACCTCTTCTTCTTCTTTCTTATTAGATATATCTTCTATGATTACTTCTTCTTGCTGAGTGGGAGGTGTATTGTTGCATAGGATTTCAGCTTCCTCAGTACTGACAAATTCTTCCTCAAACTTGTCTAAGTCCTTATCAATAGCCACCATGGCTATTTCCACATTATCTATGATAATGGTGTTGTCTTTATGTGATTCTATCATGGTCATAGACTAGTCTACTTCTATTTGAGTTTCATCTATGGGCGCTGAGACCTGAGGATGTGTCATTGGTACATTAGTGGGCTCTGCCACTTTATCTTCCTTATTGGGTGCATGAGGGATGGGCATAGTAGGTGGTTTTATCTATTGTTCTAATAACAACTTCTCAAAAGCCTTTTCTATTTCCTTCATAATCAACTCATAGTCTTTGTTCATGATGTGAAGAGTCCTCATCTTAGTCCTTAGGTCTGGCTTCACCAAATTCAATATTAGTGCCTCTTCTTCTTTAGAACATATAGGCAGAGTATCTTCTAATACTTTTTATCTAATCCTTTGATCTTCCTCACTTGCTTGTCTCTTTTTGTATTCTAGAATATCCCATACTTCATCTGGAATAGAGGTTTTCAACTCAAGGACTATCTTCTTGAACTTGATCATGTGCTTGACAATCATACCATGAATTTTTAATTTGTCAATCTCACCGGATGTATCATAGTACTTGCCTACTTGATCAATCCTTCCCTCATCAACAATTCTTGTGCTTAAAACTTTAAGGCTAGGCCTGAATCCTACCTTAGGAGGTGCTTGAATGTTTTTCTTGCTCCTTGTAGCTCATAAGGAAGGATGACTAGTGCTAGCTTCTTTCTGCCTCTTGACCATTGGTTTATACTCCGGAGGAGTATCTTTGGGCGTAGAAGGAGTATTTTCATCTTTATCCTTCTGACTGTCATCTAATTCAATTTTCATCTTCTTCAATTTAGGATCTTCTTGTTCTTCTATTGCGCTCTTCAATTCTAGGGCAATTCTTTCATCCCTTGCTTTATCAAGGTTTGCTTGAGACACACCATGTATTCTCAAGATTTTAGATGTGACCTTTGCAACCTTTCTTTTTGTTGTAGCACTGTTTAGCTTAGCATCAACTTATCTAGTCTTTTCTTCATAGGTTCCCCACCTAGGTTCATTATCATCTTTAGGAGATGATAGTAGTACCTATGCATAAGCTTCAAGAACTTGTTCCTCAACCTCATACCCAAGTGGATGAATCCACTTAGTTATAGGCTCAATGGCTTCCATACATGTAGTGTTTGTCTCCACCATAAAGCATATTGTGTCTTTATACTTCTCCATAATACTCTCAGGAATCCTGTACCTCATCTGTATCCTTTCTCTAAAGGTCTTCAATTCCAAGGTTACATAGTCTCTTAAGGTGCTCTCAGTGCATGCCTTGTTGGTTATCTGAGGCATGGTTGGAATGGACTTGTCTAGATACAAATCTGACACTTTACAACTATACGAAGGTACATATAGATGATTAGGGACCCAAACCTGAATATCTTTGTTTTGTCATTTTTGATAGCTTTGATGTTGTCTATCAACTATGCGTGCAAGATCTCACACAAGTTGAACTCTCCATCTTCTTGCACAAGTCAGATGGCTGCTAGAATAGTGCCCACAAACACACTATTCACCCTGTTGGTGTGATGAAATCTATAACCCAGTATCATTGGCATCAATTTGATGTTTGGCTACTCTATAGGCTCAATAGTCATGCCTCGCCTATCACTTCTAGATTTGCATGTTTGTTCCACCATCTTCCTAACATCCTTACCTACTGGAAGGATGATGCCTATCATAGAGAGGCCTGTCATCTCATAATTCAAGTCTCCTGTGATTCTTACAAGTACATCTCCAATCCAAAACAAATCATCATGGATTCTACTTATCAAGATTTTTATCCATTTAGTCTCATAGAATTCATATGCCATGGAATATTCAATAATGGGGTGATCATTCCATTTGGTGTATTCATCCAATGAACATTTTGTCTAGTTTCAACATTGTGTCCATGTGCACCCTTAACCTATCTAGTCCAACAAGTTCCTTCTTACAATAGATGTAAGCCCTTATGTCTTCTACATGCATGATGCCCATCGGCATGCAGGAGAATGCTCCCTCTAAATTATCTAGGGTTGATTTAAATAGGTGCCTTTTGAAAACATATCTCTTCTTCTCAGTGACATCATAAACAATAGGAGTGGCCATGACTTACTTGGTAAATGCTTTCCAATTTGATCTTTGAGATGTTCTGATGGCTTCCAAATCGGTGCAATGAGCTAGGGTTTCTTGCAACCAATAAAATGCACTGCAAACACTGATAGTTCAATTTCCAAATCTTCTCAACAACTTCAAAGGCTCAATATGCTCTCCAATCACTCTGAATATGAATGCAATGAGTGAACAAACAACTTTTCATGTACTTAAAGTGAGAAATTCACCATTAATGCAACTCGTGTAAACCAAACTGTCACTTCAAAATTTCAAACTCAAGTTCTACTAATAATCAACATGTGTGCTCTTGCACAAAGGTTTCTATACACTCCAATAGCTTAAATCCAAAGGCGCATACTTTGAGGATGAGTATACCAGCCACAGAGGGGTCTAGAGCTAAATTAGCTCCCCATATGACCCTGAGGGCCATTCATGCAAATGTAGAGAGTGCGTCCACTGGGGATGCATCCAATACATTCTCATCAACTTTTTCCTTCTTTCCTTCTAACCAAATCAAGCTCACATCTTCTAAGGCCTTCACAAACTTGACTTCTACTGAAGGATCCAAAAATGGTTCTTTGACCTTTTTAGGGCTTTCCTGACCTTGTGTCCTTGATCTACAAAACTTTGAGATATGTCCAGCCTTGTTACAGGTGTGACAAATGACTGGAGGTCTATTATTCCTTGGCACATTGACATGAGTCACCATTTTACATTATTTTGTTGTATGACCATTATAGTTACATATCTGACATGTAACATTTTGAGAACTTCTTGCATTTGTCTGATTCTAATTTCTCTGATCACGCTGAATCCCATTCTTCTTACTAGTCTTACAATTTATTGCTCTATGACCAAATCTATTACATGTATAACAGTAGCCATTAAAAGGTTTTACCTTTGTATATTTCCTTGCAATGTGTCCATGCTTGTTACATGCAAAATAGGTGCATTCTACAAGCTTGTGCTCATTCTTAGGAGGACTACCATTGTCTTTGGGTTGATCTTCAGTCTTCTCAGTATTGGTAGAGTCTTTTTGTGTCTCCTTTCTTGATCGCATATTATCAATCTAATTTTGTGCTTCATTGTATCCAATATAGCTAATGTCTCCTTTGAATCTTCTTGCATATAGCTGAGATTCTATCAAATTAGAACTAGAGTGTAATTTGTCAATGTGGTTCTTTGCTTCTTTCAATTCAGACTCCAATCTTGCTTTGCAATTCTTTAGATCCAAGATTTCCAAATTGGCTTCCCTTAATTCTTCATAGAGTTGAAGGTTCTCCTTTACTTGTTCATTGTAGACATCTTGATTGTTCATCAGTTTGTCATCAAATTCTTTAAGATGACTCAGTAAGGATGCATTTTCTTCATTCAACTTCTTAAATTTTTCTTCAAGATCACTGTTAGAGTGTCCTTACAAATCCTTTCTTAGTCTTTTGATAACTAATTGAGCATCACTGACTTTTTCTTTTAGTTCTTCAATTTCCCTTTCTGAATTGTCTAGGTCTTCAAGAGCTGCTTCAAGATTCTTCTTCAAATGTTTCATTTCTTCTTTGTCCATGATCTCCTCAAGTGGTTAAAATTCTTTGCTAAGGACTAGAGCTCTGATACCAATTGTTAGGAATGGGAACACTGAGAGGGGGGGGTGAATCAATGTTCACTGTATTTTAACTTTTCACTTAAATCTTAATGCTAAACTTAAATGCTTAAGTACTGAATTAAACATTCACATAAACATGAAATCAATACAAGACACCAATATGGTTACAGGGAAACCCAAATAGGTAAAAACCCCAGTGGGACTTAATACCCACTAATATTTTGCACCAGTGTTTTGTGATCCTTGTTAGAAGATCCTTTACCCTATTAGGAGTAGCTTTACAATGCTTTAAGTATAGTAGACCTTGTTAAGGGTCAGACCCTCTTAGAAGTCTTTTACAATGATCCTTGTTAGGGGAGTGGAATCACTATCCTAGAGCTCATTGCTCAAATGATGAAGGCTACAACCTTCTAAGATCAGATACACACTATATCTGCAAGTGAACTATCACTCTAACACTACTTGTCAGATCAGTTCCTTTGGTGTGTTGATGCTTTGACCTCTAGCAAAGCTCTAATACATCATATGTTGTCTTTGCATACTTCTTCTCTACTTATCACAACTCTATTACAACTTCCATACCGAATACAATGGGTGCATCTTATATTTATATGCTCATACAAACAAAACAATTAGGTCGGCCCTATAACTAATTACAAACAATGCTTCCTAGTGAATTGGCTTAAGCGTGCTTACAATTATACATGTACATATATTGGAAACCTAACTACAATGGGTGCATAGCCTCTACAACATTAATTTATAATCACAAACCAAAATGCAATCTGTTGGCTCCATGCTCTGTTCTCTATTGGCACACACTAGCTGTGCAACTTCAACTGACTGTAACTTTCACATCTTTGCAGATCTACTTATGCGCTCTTAGAATAAGCATAAGTATAGTCTAACAACCTTAAATTCCAAGGTGCATACCATAATTCATCCATACACATGCGTGTTGATGCTCTAAGTCTCTGGTACTCTGTATACTATCCAGTCTTCAACACTTAACTAAATTTTGATCTTTTCATTTAGTGTGCTACTCCAAACTGCTCTATGACTTTGTTGCCACAATAACAACACTATATCTAGTCATATAACTCAGTATAGACAACTTTCCAACATTATAGGCACTACTACACCCAATCTTGGGCTACATTCGCCGAAGAGAGATTCCAATATTATTATCCAGTAAATCAACTTGATTACAATTTGCAATCCCTTGTAACTCAATAGCACTGCAAGAATCTGTTACACCTAATTGCATTAAGTGTTGTCATTAGTGCCACACATATAATTAGTACAAAGAAAATAAAATAAACAAGTCGGTCAAAGGACTAAGTATAGTAACCAAGCAGAGCATAAGGAGAATGATATGTTAAGTAAGAGTAGACTTGGTCGAGCATCTACATCGAGCCACATGTTACCAAGGACACTGAGTACAGTGATAACTGAGTATATTTGATTACCAAACAACATTATTTTTATCAAGGTAGATATACAATGTTTACTGATCAATGTAGGATTCACATTAAATTTTGTAATGACATTGAAAATAAGGCAAACAATTTTTGCCGAGCTAGAAAATAGTTTACATAAATCGAGGTAAAGATTTCTTGGACATTTCAAATAGATTGGTGATGATCCCTATGCATATTTGAATTATGTTATTTATATGGATCTTTGATCAAAAGTTTTCTATATGTTTACATAAACCAAATTAGGTTTAAATCGCTATGATTTAAGCATTGCCAAGATGACAAATATAATAACAATAATGATTATTAGCCACCTATAGGAGACATATGAAGATTAGACTAGGGTTATGATGCTAAGTATTGACTAAGTATGAAGGATTATATCATAAGCAAACCAGAGGCTACCAAGCACTAATTTGAGGAGACATTATTGATATCTATCACATAAAGGTGATTTCAAATAAAGGAAAAGTAGATCTGATATTCTGCAAGGTAAACTACAATAACTATAACAGTTATATTGCTACTTTCTAACAATTATAGTAGGAATCTCTTAATAGAGTAGCCTTAACTATCTTATTGTAAAATATCTTAACCAAGTGCACACTTAATGAGTGTTAATAAAATCCTACAACAAGGTAGATCTTAACAGGTCTTATATGTTACTCCTAATAGGGTAAGATCATCAAAAGTGATCAAATTAGTATGCTCTAACATGAAAATTTATTGTTGTAGTTGTGAAGCTATGTGGGTTTCATCCCCACTATAGTTTTTACCTTCTAACAAGGGTTTCTGCAATACCAAAATCTTTGTGTCAAATGTGTTAAGTTTCATGAATTCTTATTTGATAGATTATAAGTATTTTATATTTTAGTTATGTTCATGAATGAATGGTACTTATGAATATGATAGTCAGTATATGAAGGGTATTATCTTTAGGATTGAGAATAAAAGTTTTTAGGGTTATTTATTCACCCCTCCTCTCTACATAACTCACCTTTCCATAATCTAAACAATTGGTATCAAAGCGTGTTCTCTTGTTAAAGAAGTTTAATCACTAAAGAGGAAAGATCCATAGAGATGGAAAGGTACAAGCTTGACAAAATAATTAAAAATTAGAAATTGGAGTTGCAGATTACCCTGGAAGAGATTAAAGATATCAAAGAAAAGATGAGGGATGCATTGAGAAAGAGGAAGGAATTAGCACTTTGACAAAATGACTCAATATTAGGAAGAGGAGATTGAATAATTATCAAAAGGATTTGGAAGTGTATCTGATGCATTTGAAGGAATAATTTTAGATATGTCAGAAAAGAATCAACACCTCACCGAGCAGCTGAAATCACTACAAATCGGACAAGACACACAAATGGTGAGAATGATTGAAGTTATGAATAGTAAAAGACAATTTGAACAAGATAGAAACATGGCTATTGAAGGAAGAAGACAAATGATTGAAAAATTGGAAAAAGAAAATCAGAAATACTAAGGTTGACTGAGCATTATTTTGAAATTGCTAATCAAATGGTTATCATAAGTCAAGAAGTTAACAAGGTGAACAATGGGATTTATAGGAAATTTGAAGACATTGGTGAATTAAGGGAAGAAAATGAAAGACTAAAAAATGAATTGAAGATGGAACAACTAAATAATGAATTGATGAAGAAAGCTGAGGAAAGCACCAAAAAGATGGATTAATTATTAAGAAGTCAGAGGAGATTAGACAACACCACTATATTAGGACATACTAAGCAAGGAGAATCATCAAACCAAGAAGAGAAAAGGAATGTCTATACAAATCCAAAACCTAAGAAGCTCTCATGCTATCATTGTTGGAAACTAGGTCATACAACTAATGTCTGCAAGAGTAAAGTAAGTAAAGCTCAAGGTACTCGCAATACTATTCCTAAACTTGATGGTTATTTGTATAATTGCAACAAATATGGACATCAAGCATTTGAATGTAGATCAAAGACAAACAAGACACATAAGAAGCACTACATGGATAGTCATTGTCATATTTGCAACAAGAATGATCATATGCCACAAGAATGCATGGCACGACTAAAGCTAGTTTGGAAACCAAAGAGAAAAAACTATACACATCAACTGAGAAGATAAGGTAACTCTTATACTTGGGATTACAACACATGGGTTAATTGTACTACTTTTGGAAGATATGGTCATATAGATGCAAATTGTATGAGACTACACTGGAGAGGAAGATCTAGAAATTGGACAAATTCTAGGATGACATGTCTACACTATCATATGGTCGATCACTTAAGAAGAGATTGTAGAAATTGAGCACTAGAACCAAATAAAGATATGAATAAAAATACCATGGATGGAATTAGAAGGCAAATGAACAAAATGTGGAGAAGAACAAAAGAAGAAAATGGAGGAATAAGCACAACAATTAGTGACACCTCATCCAATGGATTAGATGATTCCACCACTTCTACTTAAGTGACAATAAAGTAAGAATGGGAATTGAATCTTGATTAGTTATATCTTACAACAATTCCTTATACTTATTGTATGAATACCATATCAACATGAATTAAGATGCACTAGGTTGTTATATGTTATTAACTTGAAGTGAGCATAGTCAGTAAAGCTAGAATGAGTAAGTGGTTTTTAGTTGGTAAAAGTGGTAAAGGTAACTGAGTTGCATAATCAAATATGGTATCAACTGAGCATTGGTAGTGTAAAATAAACTTAAGTATCTAATGTGGATAGAATGGACAAAATCGAGTGATTGTTCATTGTTTGAGTAGTGATTGGTAAGGTATTTATTGCATCATACTTATGCCAAAAATGATTTTTCATATAAATACATGTTAAATCAATTCATTATTCACATTGCATTCAAAGAGACAAACCAGATAAAAATAAAGCAAAGATTGAGCAACCAGATTATGAGAAATACAATGATTTGTGAGTTTTTTGGAGCAATTAAAGGCTATTTAGGAAAGTTTGAAGCATAACTGAGTGACTTGAATGTAGATTTCTCAAAAACCTTAACTCATCAATAAAAATGGAATCTGCATCAAAATCCACACAATCAAAGGTTGGAAAGGAAAGGAAAGTTACATTGATAAAAAACACATCGTATGAAGAACCAGCTTACAAGTTACATCTAGAAATCGTAACACATATCAATGATAAAGGTGCATTTTCATCTATACCACCTAGGGTTTTGATGGTTAAAGACATTAGGCCATATTATAGCTACAAGATAAATGAAATAGGAGATTACAAGCTCCAATACACTTATACAAAACTATGAAGGGATGGAAAGTTGACGGATGAACACAAGCATTTGGAGGTAAAAGGTTTAACCAACACACTGCATTTCCCAAAGGAGTTCAAGACCAAATGGATAAGGATCATTCTAAGCTAAGTTCATGATGGAAAGATGTGGCTAGTTGATCTAGTGAAAATCACTAAGGATGTGATTCACATGGTTACATGGTACCCAATATGCGATAAAGCCAAATCCCTAAGGAATCCACCAAAGAACAAGATAGAGAAACTAACTGGATCTGAGTGGGATGAAAGAGGAATGAAAATAAACACCATTAATGACCCCAAGATCATATTTGGTACATATGTGGTTTCATACAAGATATTTCAATCCATCAAACTGAACAACATTCCATGAGATGTTGTTGATATTACGTACAAGATTGTGAAGAAAGGTCTACAAATTGACCTAGCTGAACTTATGTTGAGGCAACTAGAGGAGAATATGAGGTCAATCCAAGTTGCAAAGTCAAACACATGAAAGTTTGGGTCATTATTGGTTTGTATATTTCTCTACTTGTAGAACTCATTTCCCTCGATCGGTAATATAGAATGGGATGTGGACAAACCCATCATTTTCCAAATCGGTGAATTCATTAACAATCTAGACAAGAATTTTGAGCTAGTAATGGATGATTATTTCAGTAAGTTTAAGGATAGAATGCATAAGAGATATAGGATCCTAGCTCAACTTGTTGAAAAATATAGGAATGATTTATGTTTCGTAGCGGATACTAAAACCACACTGATCAAGGTAGTTAAACTAAGAACTGCATGGCTATCACTGATGGAGTATGAAGTTGATATTACTTGAGCCATTAGGTGAATAGAGGCATTATTACCAGAACCTAAAGACAAAGATGCTACAAGGTTTGGGACATACAAAGAATCTAAGAAGAGTATAAAGATGGAATTAGTTAGAGAAAATATTGGAAGGAAATCATAGAAAATGATCAGAACCTTAAAGAAACAATTTGGTAATATTGAAGAAGAAGAAGAAGAGAGGTTGGTTGAAAAATAAACACATGAGAAAAGATCAGTCAGAGAAGAAGAAGAAGAAACTGAGTCAAAAAAAGAGCAGGAGACAGATCCATCGAAGGAAGTAAAAGGTAAAAGAAAACAAGTTGATCTAGCTGTTGGCAAGTTGACTATACTAGTGTTTATGACTAAGATTAGTATTGTCATTATGGAAACAAAGTCATATGGAGTTTTGGTGTCAGTGCACTTACTCAGAAGATCATAATTTGGCTAAGTATGAAAGACAGAGTAGACAATTAAGTAACGGATGAACAAAGCATCAGGGCATGTGTGTATGACCGAGTTTTGGTATGCACCCTTGAAGATAATATTTTTAGTATGTAATCATGCTAAGTTTAAGAACACATGATCAGATGAGTTAGTATGAAGAAGTTACAATGAGTTGAAGTGACACAGTTAATGAGCGACAGAACAAAAGAGAGCATGCAACCAACAGACAATATTTTGATTAGTGGTTATTATTTTGTTTTGTAAAGGCTATGCACCTATTGTATTTATGTTGTAGACATGTTAATATCAATGAATGTAAACATGCTTGAGCCAATTCATTTGGAAGTGTTGTATGTAATAGGTTATAGGCTGACTTAGTAAATAGTTTTGGTTGCACCTATATATAAGACATGCACTTTTTTATTTGAGTATGTAGAGTTGATAGAAAAGATGAAATAGAAGAGAAGAAGTATATGAAGTATGTGTTAAGAGTAGTAAGAATGTTATAGAGCTTTACAAGAGGTTAAAGCATCAGTGCACAAAAGGAACTGATTAGACAAGCAGTGTCATAGCAATAGTTCACCATTACAAATATAGTATGTATTTGATATCCAAGAGTTTGTAGCCTTTCTTATTGAGAAGTGAGCTTTGGTAGTGAGCCTTCTACCCCTAACAGGGTTTGTTACTTCAAGACTCCTAATAGGGTCCGACCCTTGACAAGTTCATTGTACTAAAGCATTGTAATGACTGCTCCTAAAGGGAAAAGGAACATTAACAGGTTCATAATACACAAGTACAATTATTAGTGGGTATTAATTCCCATCAAGGGTTTTACTTTGGTCAAGGTTTCCCCATCATCATATTTGGTGTTGTGTTATGGTTGTTTACTTTACTTGCTTTAATATTCAGTTCAATAATTAAGTTATTGAGTTAAGTTTCAAGTATCATAAATTAATATTATAGAACACTGACTCACCCCCCCCTCCCCCCCTTAGTGTTCCCATTCCTAACAATTGGTATTAGAGCTTTGGTCCTCTAAAGATAAGTTTAACCACTTGAGGAGATCATGGATACAAGAGAAGTAAAACATTTGAAGAAGAATCTTGAAGCAGCTCTTGAAGATCTTGATAGATCTAAAAAAAAAATTGAAGAACTGAAATTGAAGGTCAGTGGCACACAAGTATTCATCAAGAAACTCAAAAAAGATTTGAAAGATTGTTCAAATAATGATTTGGGAAAAATGGTCAAAAATCTAAATGAAGAAAACATGTCTCTGAAGGATCAAATTGAAGAGTTGGATGAAAAATTATTCAACAATCAGGAAGCCTATGAAGAGCAGATCAAAGAGAACAAATAGTTGGATGAAGAACTAAGGCAAGAAAACATGAAAATATTGGAGTTAGAAAACATCAAGGAAAAGGTAGAATCTGAATTGACTGAAGCAAAGAATCATATTGACAAATTGCACACAAGTAAGGATCTAATAGAGTCAGTTATATGCATAGAAGATTACTGGAAATCAAATCAATGATATGTGAGAAAGAATGAATGCACCAAAAGAATCTACAGAAGCTAAGAAGACTGGAAATCATACTGAAGCTAAAACTGAACCATCTAAGGATGAACACAAGCCAGTAAATTGAACCTATTATGCCTGTAACAAGCATGGACATATAGCAAGATATTGTAAAGAGGTAAGACCTTTCAATGGTTATTGTTATTCATGCAATAAGTTTGGTCATAGAGCTATGAATTGTAGATCAAATCAAAGAATTCAAACTCAATAAAATTAGAGAAATCATCCACAACAAAATGTTAGAAGTCCTCAGAACATTACATGTCAGATATGCAATTACAATGATCACATAGCTAGACAATGTAGTATGATAACTCACATCAATGCACCAAGGAACATATGGCCTCTAGTTATTTTTCACTCTTCTAATAAGGTTGGACACATCTCAAAGTTTTGAAGATCACAAGTGCAAAGACAATAAATACCTAATAAGTCTCAAGGATCAATTATGGATGAATCTAGAGAAGTCAAGCTTGTGAAAGCTACAGAAGATGTGAGTAAGATTTGGATGGAAATAAAGAAAGATAATGTTGATGACTATGTAGTGGATGCATCCATAATGGGTGCACCTTCTACTTTTGGATGAATGACCCTCATGGTCATAGGGGGAGCTAGATTAACTCTAGACCCCTACATGGCTGGTATACTCACCCTCAGAGTATGTGCCTTTAGTTATATTTGTTTTGATACTAGTTGATGTTGTATGCAAGAGTGCACATATTGATTGATAGCATAAACAAGTTTGGAATTCTCTATTGCATTTTGTGTTATGGAAACAAGCATTAATTGCATAAAGTTATTTTAATAGTCATTGGAGATCCATTATTCACACTTTTACATTTGAGATCGAGCCTTTGCAGAGCACAGAAGATCAAGCAGTTAGTGTTGGAAGATTGTAGTTGGTTTATCAATGAAGAAGTGTGAAAATTGTTGTGGAACCCTAGTTCAGTTGTGATAGTTCATAAACCCTTTAGAAACCTATTTGAGTGATTGATCAAGTAAGTAATGGTGACTCTAGTTGTGTTTGATGTTACTATAAGGAAGAGATTCATTTTTAAGAAGCATCCCTTTAAGTCAGTCCTAGATGACCTAGAAGGGGCATTCTCAAGAACTCCAATGAGATTTATGCACGCAGAAGACATACGCACATACATATATTGCAAGAAGGAACCTACAAAATTGGACATGATTAGGTTGCACTTAGAGTCAATGATGAAACAAGACATGACATTCATGGATGATTTCATGCACCTTGCAAATCACCCAACTATTGAGTATGTGACTACATATGAGTTCTATGAATATGAATGGATTAAAATCCTACTTAGAAGAATTCATGATGACCTATTTTGGATAGGAGAAGTTCTAGTTTGCATTACTTTGGATCTCATTTATGAGATGACATGACTATCCAAGATAGATGACATTCTTCCCACTAGTAAGGATGTCAGGAAACTAGTTGAGCAAGCTTGTAAGTCTTGTAGTGATAAGCGTGACATGACCATTGAGATGATAGAGGAGAAGGATATAAAGCTAATGTCTATGATACCTGGTTATAAGTTCCAGTATGCTAACAAAGTGAATAGTGTGTCCATGAAAACAATTCTGGTAGCTATCAGAATTGTAAGGGAAAATAGAGAGTTCAACATATGTGAGGTCTTGCACACATAGTTGATGGATAATATAAGGGCTATTAAGCATGATAAGAGAAAAGTGTTCAGATTTGGGTCACTCATCATTTACATGTACTTCTATATTGTTGGTAAAGTGTCAAATCTTTATCTTGACATGAGTCTACCCACAATGCCACAAATTTCATTCAAGGCAACATCTGAGAGGACCTTGAAGGATTTCATGGACTTAGAAATAAAAACATTCAGAATCAGAATGCAGAGAAGGTATAGGATACTTGAGAGTGTGAGAATTTGCCTAAGGAAAAGAATGAATGCCAAGATCTAGAAGCTCAAGAGATAGCACAAGAGAGACAAAATATGATGTGATCAACTGATCAAATAAGAATGGATAATAGATTGATTGATTGATTACATACAACGTAGAATGCCTCAATATATAGGCAATCCATGATAACTAGAAGTTATGCAAGTGATAAGCTATCAACTAGACATGGTGGAATCACATGTCCACCAAAGGTGGATCATCCTCCATTGTACATCAAAGTATGTGAAACATGTGCAACAATGAGAGGATGATAATGTGATAAGAACACTAAAGGTGGATCTCACACACAAAGAGGTATGTGATGAAAACTATCACACCTAAAGTGGAAACTCTCCTAACCATGTGCTAAAATGAAATGCAAACTCGTAGGTGTCACAATGACAACTAATATGCAAATGCATTATCCTAAGTAAACTTAAGTAAAGTGTAATTAGTGAATATTTAATTACACCAACAAAGAGTATAGTTGAAAAGTATAAGGACAACATTTTCTTTATGGTGGAGACAGATATCACATGCATGGAAGTAGTGGAGTTTAGGACTAAGTAGATTCATCCACTTGGTTATGAAGTAGAGGAACACATTTTGGAAGCTTATGCACAAGTTTTCTTATCTACACCAAAAGATCCTAATGAACCAAGATCAGGCACTTATGAGGAGAAGATAAGACAAGTAGACTATGTCTTGTACAGTGCAGCCATAAAAAGGAAAGCATCTAAAATCACATTAGACATACTAAAAATTTAGGGTGTTACATAAGAAGACCTAGATAAAGCTAGGGAAGCCAAGATTGTAATGCAACTTGAGAGAGAACCCTCTTCTGAAGT
Source organism: Chamaecyparis obtusa (assembly GCA_027943335.1). Taxonomy (NCBI): domain Eukaryota; kingdom Viridiplantae; phylum Streptophyta; class Pinopsida; order Cupressales; family Cupressaceae; genus Chamaecyparis; species Chamaecyparis obtusa. The sequence continues at coordinate 47,100 of BSBK01005266.1, read as the reverse complement.
GAAAATAGAGAAGACTAATGATCCCAAGGAGAAGAAAAAAAAGATAGAAGAAAACACTCCTATGCCCATGGATTCTATTGATCTGGAGTCCACTCCAATTCTTGAGCCTAGCAAGATGCCTAAAATGAAGAAGCAAACCAACACAAGTCACCCATCATCAAGGAAAACAAGAAGCAAAGGCAGAAACACTCAAGCACCTCCTAAGGTAGGATTCAAACTGAATCTTGAAGTGTTGAGAACCATAGTAGTAGATGAAGGAAGAATTGATCAAATAGGAAATTTTTATGACAAATATCACGAGATTGAAAAATTAGAGATTCATAGTATGATCATAAAGCACATGATTAAGTTCAAGAATATATTTCTAGAACTTAAGACAGTCATTCTAGATAATGTATGGAACATTCTGGATTCTTTGAAGAGACATGATATAGAAGAAGACTCCAGGATAAGGGAAAAGACACTAGATGATAATCTCCTAGTGTGTTCATTTGAAGAAAAAACATTGTTGTTGCTTTTGATGAAGCCTCACCTAAGAACCAAGCTGAGAACTCTGTAGATTATGAACAAAGACTATGAGTTAGTTGCAAAGGATATTGAAAAGGCATTTGAGAAGGTGTTCCTGGAAAGACAAATGTATCCTCCTACTAAACCTACAATTCAAGTTCCCTTTGAGAAATCCAAGGAGTCAGAGATCCTTGATGCACCGATGATAGGTCTGTGGGATTCTACACCCATAGTGCTAGCACCTTTAGAAGCAATGGAAGAAAAATAAGACACCATTGTGATTGATAATGTTGAGATATCAATGGTGGCTATAGATAAGGACTTAGATAACTTTGAGGAATCATTTGTAAGCACTAAGGAAGTAGAGATTCTATGTGCTGATGAATCTCCTAAGCAGCGAGAAGAAGTGCAGATTAAAGACTTGACTAGATAGGAAGAAGAAAAGGAAGATGAGCCTAAAGAAGAGCCCTCTGTTGAATTACTAGTGAAGGTAAAGACTAAAATCATGGACAACACACTCATCACACCGAAGCCCTCAAATTCATTGTTGTCAAGTTTGACCCCTAATACAACCAGTTTAGATTCACAGGGAGAAGAAGACCTGATAAAAATAAGTGTGTTAGCAATGGAGAAAGAAAAAGAGAAACAAGTAATGAGAAATCCATTATTTGTTGAATCGGTAAGAATACTGAATCGTCTACTACCTGAGGATAAGAAAGTATCAAGTTTACATTCAATGGATGATGTTAGCACCATCTTGACATTCTTTAAAGCAAATTTCTCAAGTCTTGAGGAATCAGCATCCAAGATTGTAGAAGAGAAATATCTCAAGAAGAGGCTAAATAAATTGACAATTAACTTTGCACTTGACCTCAATTCTCTTAAGATTGGTCAAGCTATGTTAAAGGAGATAGAAGCTAAAGGAAGGAAGATAATAGCTAATTGTATGAACAAAGACAAACTCACTTCGGACCTTACCAAGGAGATTCAGGAAGCTGAATCCTTGATGGCAGTTGTGATAAGATTAGTAGAAGACCCCTCCCAAGATATCAACATGTGTAATAATGTCTATCAAGGTCAAATAGACAAGATTGAAAAGATAGAGAAAGATATTGCGAAGATAAGGGCTAGGCAAGCACAGTTAAGACATGCACTTGCACCCTCATTAGATGTACTCAATCAGAATATCAAGGAGATTGATGCTACCATTGTAACATATGGTCAAGGTCCCTGTAAAGAATTGGAGAAGATGGAGAAGTTAACTTATGCACTATGTGCCCATCTATAGACAGTAGATGCACTCAAGGCATTTTGGCAGGAAGAGATCCAAAACCTCAAGATTACATACCTGAATGTACTCATTGTGTAAGTACTTGAAGTTTCATTTTTTAGCACCTTTTTCATTAATGTTAAAGGTGGAGTAGAGTAATATGGATTAGTAGAAGGATAAAGTAATATGGAGTAGTTGAAGGGAGATATAAGATAGAGTATATGATGCACAGAAAAAGATAAGGATATATGTTAGAAAGTTTTTTGTAACAATGTAGTTTAGCAACTTCACTATATTCCTTTGTTGCCATTAATGAAAAAGGGGGAGATTGTTGGAAAGTTGACTATACTAGTGTATATGACTAAGATTAGTTTTGTCATTATGGCAACAAAGTCATATGGATTTTTGGTGTCAGTGCACTTACTCAGAAGATCAGAATTTGGCTAAGTATGGAAGACAGAGTAGACAATTAAGTACTTGATGAATAGAGAATCAGTGCACATGCGTATGACTGAGTTTTGGTATGCGCCATTGAAGATAATTTTTTATTATGTAATCATGCTAAGTCTAAGAATGCATGATCAGATGAGTTAGTATGAAGAAGTTACATCAAGTTGAAGTGACACAGTCAGTGACCGACAAAACATAACAGAGCATGCAGTCGACAGACAATATTTTGATTAGCGATTATTATTTTGTTTTGTAAAGGCTATGTGCCTATTATATTTATGTTTTAGACATGTTAATATTAATGTATGTAAACACTCTTGAGCCAATTCATTTGGAAGCATTGTATGTAATAGGTTATAGGCTGACTTAGTAAATAGTTTTGGTTGTGCCTATATATAAGACACATGCTTTTGTATTTGAGTATGTAGAGTTGATAGAAAAGATGAAAAAGAAGAGTAGAAGTATGGGAAGTATGTGTTAAGAGCATTAATACTATTATAGATCTTTACAAGAGGTTAAAGCATCAGTGCACAAAAGGAACTGATCAGACAAGCAGTGTCATAGTAGTAGTTCACCATTGCAGATATAGTGTGTATCTAATATCTAGGAGGTTGTAGCCTTCCTTATTGAGCAGTGAGCTCTGGAAGTGAGCCTTCTACCCCTAATAGGGTTTGTTACTTCAAGACTCCTAATAGGGTTTGACCCTTGAGAAGGTCATTGTACTAAAGCATTGTAATGACTACTCCTAACAGGGCAAAGGAACATTAACAAGTTCATAATACATAAGTACAATTATTAGTGGGTATTAATTCCCACTGGGGTTTTTATTTTGGCCAAGGTTTCCCCATAATCATATCTAGTTTTATGTGTTATGGTTGTTTAATTTACTTGCTTTAATATTCAGTTCAACAATTAAGTTATTGAGTTAAGTTTCAAGTATCAAAAATTAATATTATAGAACACTAATTCACCCCCCACCCACCCCTCAGTGTTCCCATTCCTAACACTAGAAACACATGAAAGGATAAGGTCTACTACCAATAACACTTCACCTCTAAGAAGAGGAGTTTCTAAGATTATAAAGTCTACACCAACCAAAACTTATCAAAAAAAGAGAGTTACACAAGCTTCTATCGAGTTACCAGAAGGTAAGACAAGAAGAAGACTAATCATAAACAAGGATGATATTGACTCAAAGGAAGAGGAAAAATCTGAATTTAGTGTTGTATTCAATAAAACACCTCAAAAAATTTATGAAATTGTAAATGGAATAAGAGAAAGAGGAGGATTAAGTTATCCTAAGATTCAAAGATATTCCAACCTGAGCAAAGAAGACCAAGATAAACTTGAAGAGGCTATTATTGACATGATTTATAAATTCAAAAGAGTACCTATTGAGTTTTCACATATAATTCCTAAAGAGCTTTATAATAAAATTTTAGCCAGATGGACCTATGCCTTAAATACTAAGAAAAAGATGAGACAAAGGTCCCTAATTCTAGCCATTCCTAGTATATCAATTCCAGATATTGAATATGCAATGCAAAAATATGCAAACAAATTTTTGATGAAATCAAGGGCACTCAACATACTAAAAGACAAACTACAAGAAGTTGATGAAGAAGGTACAAAAATATGGACAAGTATTCTTAGTCCAAAAGATGAACCTAAGGAAACTACACCCGTAGTTGATATCGAGCAATCTGTACCAGTGAAAGGAAAAAAAGTCCAAACAAATTTTGATTTTGGTACAACACAAGGACCAACTAAGGAGCCTAGTCACATCTTAGACATTGAGAAGCCAACAAATAAACAATAGATGATACTAAATATTTCTTATCTGTTGCACAAACTATAGATATTCCTAAGATGTTGAAGAAAATAGGAGAAGAAGACATACTTATAGAAGATACTACAAAAGGATACCCCAATAAAAAAATTAAATGATGATGAAGATGTTATTGTTTCTACCAAGAATCAAGAAGAAGCACAACCTACCGAGGTAGCTAGAGAGCACATATAAGGTGATTTACCTATTCTTGTACAAGCAATTGATACATCTGTCGAGAAACAAACTAAAATGGTACAAGATATATATTCTTGATGATCAACCTGATCAACTTGGAGAAAGTGTGACAACAGAGAGTATACCACCTAAGAAAGAAAAAGATATAGTTGATGACAAGGGTGATGAAGCAAAAAAAGATACTGAGCATTGTGGTGATTCTACACTCTCCAAGACCATGAATGAAGAGGTAAATGATTAAGAGGATCAAAATGCAAATAAAGTAGATGACTCTACTACAGGCACAAGGCCACATGCCCTAGGACCTCAAACTAAGGGAATTTCTATGGGAAAGGACAAAGAAGTTAATGTGTATATCGAGCCACCAAAGATACATTAAGAGCAATAGGCTCTAGCTCTACCTAATCACTCACCATCATAAAGCATGCATGAGAAGAAGAAATGTAAGAAATATGTACATACAGTTCTATTCGCACTTGATGAGATCATTGAAATACATAATTGTGACCCAAGGACATTGGACCTTGAAGCTCTTAGAAGATATGGAGATCTATGCACTAGGAAAGTATCTCAGGAGAAGCCGAGGCAAGAAAATAAGAACAAAAAGGTGCTTCAAGATGTAAAGGAGATATTGATGCAAGTTATACCTAATGTACAAGTTGATGAAAGCACACCTATCATTGACCAACATATTATCTTATTTCAAAATATCAATGCACCCACAATAGATGCAAAAAGAAGATAGAAGAAAAAGTTGAAAACAAGATAGAGTAAAAAGTTACCGAGAAGATCAACCAAGCAGTGGCAATAGATAAAGTCAAACTTTCTCAAATAGTAAATGACATTGAAGGTATAATTCAGAAAATCCTTCAAGTATTACAAAAATAGTGCACTTTGGATTCTTTTATTACAAAAATTCATGATCAATTGACAAAATTGGATGAAGACTTGAAGAAGAGTGTAGACAGTCTCATCACATACCCCCATGCATTTCAAGAGCATTATTCAAAAGTGAAACATATTCAGGGGTTGCACCATGATTTGAGGAAAGAAGAAGACTGAATAAGAGATCAAATAACTGAGCTATAGACTGAGTTATAACCACACATTAAGGTGATGTAGAAGAATGTCAAGAAGGAAAAAGAATTGATTTCCACCCTCGAGCTATCTGTAGTTGATCATATTTTTGATATGCATGCACAATTAGGCATAGAGAAAATCACATTAGAAAGTCTAAAGGAGGAATGGGAAAGCCTCATGGAAAACCTACATAAAACCCATAAGAATATTTTTGATAAGCTATAATTACATACTTTTTGGCATTATTGTCAAAAAAGGGGGGAATTATATATGTATAGTATGTACATTACCAAGTTTATGAATATTGATAGGGGGAGTTTACAAGTTTACAAGTTTTGAAAAGATTTTGAAAAATGGCATACATATGTGTTTTTTTCACTAATGCCAAAAGGGGAGAATGTTACACCTAATTGCATTAAGTATTTTCATTAGTGTCACACATATAATAGGTAAAGTAAAGAAAATAGATAGGTAAGTCAAAGTACTAAGTATAGTAATCGAGCAGAGCATAAGGAGAATGATATGTTAATTGAGCACAGACTTTACCGAGCATCTACACTGAGACACATGTTACCAAGGACACCAAGTACAATGATAACCAAGTATACCTGATTATCGAATGACAATATATTTATCAAGGCAGAGATATAGTGTTTATTGAGCAATGCAGGATCCACATAAAAGTTTTTAATGACACTGAAAACAAGGCAGACAATTTTTATCGAACTAGAAAATAGTTTACATAAATCGAGGTAAATATTTCTTAGAGATTTCAAATAGATTGGTGATGACCCCTATGTAGATTTGAATTAGGTTATTCATATGGATCATTTATCAAAAGTTTTTTAGATATTTCCATAACCCTAATTAGGTCTAAATTGTTATGATTCAAGCATTTCCAAGATGACATAATATAATAACAATAATGAGAAGTAGCTGCCTATAGGAGACATCTAAAGATTAGACCAGGGTTATGATGCTAAGTATTGACTGAGTATGAAGGACTATATTAGAAGAAGACCAAAGGCTACCAAGCAGTAATTTGAGGAGATATTGTTGATATCTCTCACATAAAGGTGATTTCAAATAAGGGAAAAGTAGATATGATATTCTACAAAATAAGTTGCAACAACTAGATCATTTATGTTGTTACTTTCTTACAATTATAGTAGGAATCTGTAACACCCCATAATACTAATCATATAAAAAAAAACAACCACAAGAGAACCAATGAAATTAAACTAAACAACACAACAATTTTTTTTTATAATAAGGTAAAACATAACACCGAATTACAATTTAACTGAAATAATCAGATCTTTAAATATCCAAGGTCATCAATTACATGAGAGTATATCAATGTACTCTACATTAAATACAAATATACTAAGAGTTCTAGAATACATCTAATTGATTCTAGATATCCTAAGCACTGTTCTGATAACAAGTAACCAGGTAATAATCTGTTTCCCATAAATCTTTACAGCAGTCAACCATTCCCCCAAAAACATATTTTTCCTCATCTAGAATTCCTGAAAACACCAAAATATAAAATAACCACAACAAACAGGGCTTAGTCAAAAGAACTAAGATAATGTAATACCTCCAAAGCATCTACATCAAATAGGTTAAAAACCTTAACAAAATAATCTGAACCATGCATATAAAAAAATAGACATATTTCATCATTACAAGAAGCATTTCATTTCTAATCAACAGAAATAAACTCGCAAAGAAAATGACAAGGTGATGATCCACTAGCTTTGGGTATCTACATAAGAATCAACGATCAGTAACCAAAAGGAAACTCAAAGAATTCATTATGCCAGCCTTATTCTTTCCAAGCAATAAGGTAAAACCATTCCCTTACTTCACCAACATGTGCAAGTAATCAGGGCAACAAATTTTATCTTTTTAAATGAAACCCATAGCCCATGAATTATTAAATTATCACTTAGTAATTAACTAACAGATATTCTTTCGCCTTCAGGCTCTAGACAAAAGTCAGTTTCCCATACTAAGGATCACACTTGCATTATCTTAAAACACTTCATACTACCAAAATAGCTAACCATAGTAAAAATCTGAATTACCAAATCAACTATTAATGTATACTTAACAACTGAATCCATAATACTGAAACAACCATTTAAAATTTCCACATACATCCATGAAACCACTTTCCAAAAATAGCCACAGCAAGCATCTTCTTTTCATCACTCAAAGAATAACTTAAGCAAAATTTCCAATGCTATTCCTAGAAACTTTAAACAATATTAATATCCAATTCCTAATATCTAATTTGCAATTTTAATAATAGAAAAGTGGAAACATCCAATTCTATTGTCAACTGTTCGATACAATAATACCTAAGATTCAATTCCATTGTTCTATCACATTCCAACTAACAGAGTTATTTGTGAATCCATAGAAAGTTATCAATCAACTTTAATACCAAAGATTAATGCAGAATTTACACATTAACTACATAATTACCACCTGTATACAAATACACTTGTTCAATTCTGTTATCTCTGTTACCAAATCACCTATGTACATACATGTAGACATAAACACATATATGTACATATGTATATACACTCACAATACGTGTATATACATATATACATATACATTCCTACAAATATATATATATATATATATATATATATATATATATATATATATATATATATATATATATATATATATATATATATATATATATATATATATATATATATATATATATATATATATATATATATATATATATATATATATATATATATATATATATGTATGCACATACTTATAGGCTCACACACATATATATACATATGTATATACACTCACGGTATGTGTATATACATATATACATATACGTTCCTATAAGTATATATATATATATATATATATATATATATATATATATATATATATATATATATATATGTACCCTTATATAAATACAAAGTTCAGAGTAGTACATCAAAGTTGTAATACAATCAGAAAACATGAAATCAAATATTCCAATCTAAATATGGATTATCAGTTACTGATACAACTCCAAAATTCCACAGACAACAAGTATACTGCAACAATAGCCCTCAAATAACCTTCAAACCAAAGTCGTAACTCAATCAACGAAAGAAATAATGTGACAACAAAGGCTTTCATTATAGACCCCACATCAACCGAGAATACCATAGTACCAAGAAACAAAACCATGTTCTATTTCCTGCTACAACATGATCATCTAAAAGAACTTGATTCCTAATAAAATTTACCAATAGACCCAGCAATCCTCATAAACAATAGTTGCAGTAATAGTAACCGAAACTTAATTCCCTCCATCTAGAACATAGAACTGTGAACATTCATATCAACCACTAACACCAGAGACCGATACATATATCATACGATGACTGTTCTCTACAAAACCTCATGGTAACCAAATCTCCCATCTCCCGAGCCCAATATTACAAGCTACTAGATAGAGAGAAGCATTCCACTAAATCTCCAATTCATGACTTAACAAAGCTTCCCTATTCCCATGCTCGACAAGACTAGAGAGTCAACTACAACATTCCAACAGTGGCATCACAATGAACATCCGCTGTGTTTACTAAACAAAATAAACTTCCAACTAAATAATATGAAACCAGGTACAGAATATGAATTCACTTAATGTTCCAATATTGCCAAGAAAACTTCTCACCAAGGTAACACACCCATTCTAACCTAGGAACCACAGAACCCAATAACTATACCAGATAAAGAATGCAATACAACTAGAATACTCAAACCCCAAATACCTGGCGACAAGACCAATATCAACACCAGAACAACTAACCCCGATCACAAAATAACATTCCCAAAGCTTGGTAAAAAAAAATTGGTAGTAGAGAGGCGACAACTTCATAGCCTTCACTCTCCATTGCTACTTTCTTACACAACTCATTGTCATTCCCACTACTAAGATCACGACAACTGACATGAAACAGTGAAACACACAAACCCCTAGTATCACCATTTCAACAACTCAAAACCCATATTCTAAACAACTGAACCAAAAACACACACCAAAATACCAATTTATCAAATAGTGAACATAACACTGCAATGTGCAAAACCACACACATATTGAAAGACATTTATATAGTATACAAGAATATTTTAATCATATTGCATAACCTGAATATAAATCATTTAAATGAAATTCTATAACCAGATTCATATAAAAAGCAAGAGTTGAGTTAGAGAATGCCCCTGCCTTAATAACAGAGTGGGGGTGTTCTGAACTCAAAGTTGAAGCCAAAGACCTCACTCCCAACTGGCGAGCTACACCAAAACCAAATCCATGCTCAGTAAAGCTAAACCCACCAAAAAAGTCCAAGAACCAAGTAACGAAACCGAGCACCCCGTGACAGAGCTCATTTCATATGCACCAAAAACTGAATAGTGCCTCCAAAAGATAGCTTGAAAACCATAAATAGAACCATGAAATGCAAAATGGAGAGTCCCATTAATAATGCACAAGTATACAACCATATTCCTCTCCAAACTAAATAGAATGACTCCATTTCTGCAACCTTTCTAGGCATCAAACCCATTACCTCAACAGAGAAAAACCTTGCCAAAGCAAATGACCGATAGCAAACTGAAGTCATTCAATTCCCATAAACATGCCGTAGCTACATTAAAGTCCAAACTTATCTTTCATTGCCACCTTCACTAAACACAGCGACAACTGTCACTGTAGTACACATACTTACCGAGAACTCCCACTTACCCACACTCAAAGTAGATTCACATGTGCAAATAACAACCAATCTCCCACTACACATTCGAACATAACAAAAACAAATATCTTGACACAGTGAACTTATTATAACATAGCCACATTAATCCTAATTCACGACACCATAGGGAGTATCTCAAAGCCATAACCAATGTTATTCAATTCACTAATCTTAACTTGCTAACCATAAAACAAAGAAGGTTAGGATATTATTAATCCCCTTTCCAGATTAACACATATCTTCCCACTAACTCATTCTAGCATAATAGACTTATTTTTATTCTTTTAAATTTCAATATTCATTTAACAATCAACACTAACATAATAAAATCATTTATACACTAGCATTAATCATAAAATTAACCATATTTTCCTTCACAATAACAGACCAATATAACATCGAAATTCTCATTAATGAAAACTTAATTGCAAAATAGGAATTCCTCATCCTTCTTCCTAAGTAACACAAATTCCCAAGTATCAAAGTCAACAGAGAAATTGATAATTCAGAAAAGACAGTGTCTGCAGTTATTTAATTAAATCCAATGTCATAGTCTAACCAAAGATTAACAATTAATAGCCAAACTAAATATCCCTAATCTGTCTAAGATATAAATCGAAGTTAAAACAAAGTTATAATCCACTTCTAACCAAAAGAGTCTGACCATATCAAATCCAAACCAAGACATAAATCCATCCTAGAAGAACTAAATAAAGATGCAGAATAAAAAAAACCAAGCCAGAAGCAGATAGGGGCATGACAAAATCTCTTAATAGAGTATACTTAATCATCTTATTGTAAAATCTCTTAATCAAGTGCACACTTAATGAGTGTTGCTAAAATCCTCTAACAAGGTAGATCTTAATAGGTCTTATAAGTTACTCGTAATAGGGTAAGATCATTAGAAGTGATCAAATTTGTATGATCTAACATACAACTTTATTATTGCAGTAGTGAAGCTTTGTGGGTTTCATCCCCATCATAGCTTTTACCTTCTAACAAGGGTTTCTGTGATACCAAAATCTTTGTGTCAAATGTGTGAAGTTTTATAAATGCTTATTTGATAGATTAGAAGTATTTTATATTTTAGTTATGTTCATAAATGAATGGTAATTATGAATATGATAGTCAATATATGAAGGGTATTATCTTGAGGATTGATTTAAAATTTTTTAGGGTTATTGATTTATCCCTCCCTTCTCAGTAACTCACCTTTCCATAATCCCAACATAAGGTATTGAATTCTCATATGAAAAATCCCTTACCCTAAGGCATTTTAACAAGACTTATGTAGGTTACAAAAATAGGGTTAAAATATGTTGGCCAATAGAAAAAATAACTCTTGATGCCTTTGGAATAATAAACATCATTTTTGGCTTTGTGGGGTGCTACCCCTTGATGTCACCTTGTATTGCAAGTGTTTTTGCTAGACCCTACAAGGGGCATTTCCCCTTGAACCCATATTTGGGATGCTACTTCCAAACCCCCACTGAAAAATATGGGGGGAAACTACACTGATAAAAGTGGGGAAAATTAACCTCCAAATTTTATTAGGCTCCATATAACAACAATCTCCCACATGGAGATTGATCAGACTCCACAACAATCATCTCCCACTTGGAGACTGATCATAACACTAGTGAAACTATAGCTTTAACTAGAATGAAACACCTTCGAATTTGATGCTTTTTTTTCATTATTTTTAGTCTTGAAGACCAACCAAAGTTGAAGAGGAGTTCAAATTATCCTATGTCACTTCCTTTGTAAACATATCCACTAGATTTTTATTTGTATGTATCTTTTTCATCTTTACTTGTCCATCATCTAACACCAGCTGATTGAAATGATACCTCAACTATATGTGTTTGGTTTTAGAGTGCTAGGCAAAAAATTTAGCAAGATGCATAACACTTTCACTATTTGTAAACAATTAATTTTTAGTTTTTGATTTTACCAACTCTTCCATGAGAATTTGTAGCCATATCATCTCCTTAGCTACCTCTGTAGCAGCAACATACTTTTCTTCTATGGTAGATAAAGCAATCACCTTGTGTAACTAATAAATCCAACTCATTATTGTTCTACCAACACTAAAGACATAACCTATAGCACTCTGTTTGGTATCTATATTCCGTACCAAATTTGAGTCAACATAGCCTTTTAAATAAGTAGTATAGCCCGCAAAACATAAGCATTTTCTATTTGTATCCCTCAAGTATCTAAAAATCCATTTTATTGCATTTTAATTCTCAACTCCATGATGACTCATATACCTACTAACAACTCCTACGATATGTGTAATATTTGGTCTAGTGCATACCATGGCATACATTAAAATACCTACAACTGAATTATATGGTACCTTGGATATTTTTGTTGGATTATGGAGAGTGGGGGGTGAATCAGTAATCCCTGATTCCAAATACCTTATTAACTTTTCTCTGATCAACTCAGTGACAACTTGATTAAAAAATTTTCAATATTTATTAATAAAAATAAATAAACTTTAACAATTAGTAAATCAATCACATAAACCATTCATCACATGTAACACCAGTGTTTAACGTAGAAACCCAACTTTGGGAAAAACCACTGTGCGAATTGTCACCCACTAAGAAAATACTCTTCTGAAGTACACTCGGTTAAGAACCAATTTGGTTAAAGATTCCAATACATAGTGTTAGGTATGACCTGGTCAAGGGATTTACCTCAGATCTGTTAGGATCTTCACCCTGATAGGAGTCTCCTGGTTAAAGGGATTTAAACACTCTTTAGAATGTTACCTTTTGCAAGGATTTTACAAATGCTAATAAGAAATAGTAAATATATTGACCTGTAAATTTGCAACTATCTTTGCTTAACCAGATCCTTTATGCGCTCTTCTATCTTTTTGCTTCAATTATTCAATTTTCACTAGCTTCAACACTTCATCATATCCTATTTTTTGACTCAAAATCTCTCTTCCTTCTACACTACATCAATTAGTGACTCTTCTTTTCTTTACTTTGCCATCCATTTGTTCATACAAACTCATCCTTTATATAGATAATTTTTATCGCTTAATCTACTCTATTATGTTTTCCTTTGATCAATCTCAACCATCCAATTCATTTTAGAACCTTATTCATTGAATTTGGATCTTGATAACACATTTTCTTTTCACCTTGGAACTTGAAATTTCTTGAAACTTGTTCCTTCTATTTTTGTCATTTTGATCTAAGTCGTAGATCTTCACCTTGAATTTTCATAACTATATATCTGTAGAACTAACTTTTTTTTCATCATAAGCATCTAGCTTGTCATAGCTAATCATTAAATGTTGTTCCAATCCTTGTATTTAACTCATTTTCCTTGCTTAGTGGATAAATTTTTATTTCAATTAACTTTCGTTCAGTGCCTAAAACTTTCCTACTCAATGTCTTGAGTTTCTCTTGCTTTACTAAATCACTTTATTTTAACTTTTACCTTTACTGAGTGACATTTCTTGCTCGGTAGCTAGAACTATTTTGCTTACCAGCTTGACAAATCTTCATTACCATACTTTACCGACTTGACATAATCATATGCTAGGTAGAAAACAATTATATCAACATAATATTAACATTGTTTGATATGTTTCAGTTTCCCATTTAAGTTCTTCAACTTCACAACATCTCATTTCTTCTTCTTCTTAACTCATTCAACTTATATCATATATTGAATGATAAGACAACATAATATAAACCAAAAATCAATTTCTTGACATCAATGAAAAGGAAATAACTTATCTAACCTTTCTAATATCTTGAATTCCTCTAATCTTGGTCAATCTTCATCATCATCACCATTAGATAATCAATCTTCAACATTACTATTAGTTATAGTAACAATCTCCCTCATTGGCATTGATGAAAACACTTCAATTTCATTCTTGTTTTGTACTCCATATGAGTTGTAAATTCATCTATAATATTTCTCCCTCTATTAGTAGTAGTCTTCTTTACTGTCCCTCTCTGACAATTTTCTTTTTTGATCTTCTCTCTTCTTTTATTCTCCCTTTTCTAGATCATCATCTCTCTTTGAAAAATCAGTGCAATAGCATCATTCTCCCTCTTTGATCTATTTATCATCAATCTCATTTATCTCCCAACATCAATGTCATTCATCTCCCTCTTTGACAACAATGCCAAAGAAACATAAACTTCACAAATTTTACCTCAAATGTATAGATTCTCCATTGCATTACATAAACATATTTTCACAACTTTAGGCTTCACCTAAAGAGTGAACACTAGCATCAACTCACAAAATAGATATTCTAATGAGTTATTGAATTGATGAAGCATGTATCATGCCTTAGTGAACATTGGATATGAGAAGAACCCCTAACTTACCTCAGAGATACTCAAAAGAATCCTTTGGTAGTAGTTTGATAAATATATCAAATATCTGTTCCTTTGAATTCAAATACTCCAATGTCACATGCTTATTTTGTACTTTCTCTCTCAAGTAGTGATACTTAATAGATATATGTTTTTCCTTTGAATGCATCACCAAATATTTGATATGTTTATAGCATTGGTATTATCACAATAAATTTTAACTAGATCAGTAATCTCATCTTGCATACCCTCAAGTAATTGTTTGATCCACACAATATTAGAAAAATTCATAGCTGCAATAACATTCTCATCTTTGGTAGTAGATTGTGAAATACAACTTTATTCATTTCTTAACCATGTCACTAATATTTCTCCTAAAAAGAAACCTCCACCACATGTGCTTTTTTTTTCATTAATGTTTCTAGACCAATCAACATCAGTTTATATCTTGAGATCAAGATCTCCTCCTTTTGTGTACAACAAACCAAAATCTTTAGTCCCTTTCAAATATCTAAATATTCTTTTAACTATAGACATATGTGTCTCATTTGGGTTGGTAGAAAACCTTGCCACAATACCTACTGAACGTGCAATATCAGGCCTACTGTGTACAACATACTATAGTTTACCAATAATGGATCAATAAATTGTCTCATTCACTTCCTTTGTGTCATCTTCCTTTGACAATTTACAACCATTAGCCATCGGTGTTCCAACCAGTTTTGATTGTTTCACATTGAATGTCTTCAAGATCTCCTTGATATACTTATATTGTGTTATGTAGATCCCATCCTTGACTTATTGAATTTGAAGTCTAATAATGAATTTAATCTCTCCTATCATAGACAACTCAAATTTATTTCTCATCTCTTCAACAAATGATTTAGACATTATCTCATTTCCTCCAAATATAATGTCATAAAAAAATATCTCAACAAACAGAATTTTATTAGTAGTATCACATTTTAAGTATAAATTTGTGTTATCACTTGTCCTTTGAAATCAAATCTTAACTTAATAAGAGTGGAGTATTTCATACCATGCTCGAGGTGCTTGCTTCAATCCATAGAGTGCCTTATGTAGTTTGAAAACCATATCCTTGTCAGAATTCTAAACAAATCCTTCAAGTTGTTCAATGTACACTTCTTCTTCAAGAATTCCATTCAGACATTTAGACTTAACATCTATTTGATAAAATTTTAATCATTTATAAGCAGCATATGCAAGTAATATTCTTACTTGTTCTAATCTAGCAATATGGGAAAATGCCTCACCATAGTTAATACCTTCTTCTTGTGCATACCCTTTGCAGACTAATCTTGCTTTATTTCTGATCATATCTCCTTTCTCATTGAGTTTGTTCCTAAAAATCCACTTGGTTCCAATCACATTCTTATCCTTGGGTCTTGGTACTATTGACCAAGTGTTATTCTTTTCAATTTGATCAATTTCTTCTTTCATAGCATTAATCCAGTCTTCATTCCCTAGTGCATCCTTGACTAGTCTTGGCTTAACTTCAGAAATCAAACATGTGTTATCCTTCAACTTACTTCTTTTCATGACTCCTTATTATGTTCAATTATTCTTCTTGGTGAGTGGTGTCTTCTCACATATTTTTCTAATACAAGCTCAGTGGATTGTTCATAATCTTTTTCATCTCTTGGTGGAGGCTCATCTTGCTCATCAGTTCCTTCTTGTTGTAGCTCAATTGTATCAACAAAATTACCTTCCTATACATAAAAAATCTTTTGTAATCCTCAAGTTCCTTTTTTCTATCCTCTTCATTCCTTTATGCAAATTCATCAATCCTCACATTTGCACTTTCAACAATTTTGTTAGTAGCCTTGATCAAACATTTATATGCTTTTCTCTTTGATGAATAACCTACGAATATACCTTCATCTCCTTTTGAGTCAAACTTTCTATTTCTAGTATCTTTCAGTATGTAACACCTACTTCCAAAAAAATTGAATTAACTTACATTCGGTGTGTGACCATACCAGAGTTCATATGGTGCCTTATTGGTCCCTTTTTTTCAATTGTACTTGGTTGAGAGTGCAGAAAACAATACTTATGGCTTCTGTCCAAAATGTGTGTGCAACCTTTTTGTCAATAAATAGTGTTCTAGCAAAATCAACAATAGATATGTTTCTTCTCTCAGCTATACCTTTTTTTTGTGGAGTCCCCAGTGCAAATACTTGTCTTTTGATTCTATTTTCATTGTAGAAGACACTAAATTCATCAGAGATAAATTCACCTTCTCTATCTGATCTTAGACACTTTAGTTGTTTACCTATATCTTTTTCAACTCTATCTTTATACCACTTAAACATTTGGAATGCATCAGAGTTTTCTTTTAGAAACATAACAAGCATCATTCTTGAGTAGTCATCAACAAACAAAATGAAATATTGATCTCCATAATAGCTTTGTATCTTCATAAGACCATCTTCATAAGACCACAATGTTGAGTATGAACTAATTCCAAAATACCATTGGTAGAATAGGATTTTCCTGAGAAGCTTGACTTAGTCATCTTACCAATCTGACATTCCTTACACATCACTTTATCAGATTTGATTAATTTTGGTAGACCTCTGACTCTATTATTTTTACTCACTTTTATCATGTTATCAAAATTTACATGACAAAGTCTTTTATGCCATAGCCATACATCGTCAATTTTAACAAACAAGCAACTCTTTGCATCAATATCAAGATAAAATAGGTCACCTCTTGATTGTCTACCAATTCCAATCAAATCTCCATCAGCACCATAGAGCTTTAATTTTCTATTTTTCAAATTCTAGTCGGTGGCCAATATTGTTTAGTTGTGCAACACTCAATAGATTATAGTTTATACCTTTAACCCAATAAACATAATCACTATCAATAATCCATGGGTCTGGTTTACTTACATGAGAAACAAGTGCTTTTTCATCTTCATGTTTCTCCTCATCTGAGTGTTCCTTTACAATATCATAGAAAACTTCAAAACTTTCTTCAGTATCATCAGACTCATCATCAGTTACACCTTCCTCTGCTAGGTAGCAAGACTTCTTACATTTGTCCTTATAATCTCTAAATCTTTGGTGTTGGTTATATCTTTTGTCATTCTTATCATTCTTTTCATTATCATGATAACTAGATACAATATGACCAATCTTATTACAATTGAAAAATTTCAAGGGTAATTTGCCTTTGTACTTTCCTTTACCTCTTGGTAGTCTTTTAACTAGCAGTGCTTCCAATTCCTCTTGTTTTTTCTCCTCAATTAGGATATTGTCATATTCATTTCCATATGAATTGTTGTGCCTTTCTCTTTCTCTTCTTGAAGTTCCAATACTCATAGATGATTTTAATATAGTTTCAATGGTTGATAAACTATTATCATAATTTCTAAGCTCAAATATAGTTAGTTTATCGATTAAGGCTTCAAGAGTAACACCATTATTTGGTATGGATCTCAATTCCTAAATAGAAGATACTCTAATAGCATACTTGGAAGAAAGAGTTCTTAGAATTTTACTTACCACTTCTTCATTGGTCGATGATCCATCAACACCTCTGATGGCACTTACAACTTCCTTGATTCTGAAACTATATTGAGTAATGTTCTCTTCATCTTTCATTCTTATTTCATCATACTTTCCTCTTAGAATATCAACCTTAAATTTTTGTACATGCTGATCTCCTCCATATATAAGTGTAAGCCTATCCCACATCTCTCTTGAGTTAAAATAGTCCTTAACATCATTGAATTCAGCATCGGTAAGAGAAGTAATTTCTATCATTACCAAGTTGTGTTCCTGCTTTTGTCTCATTTGATCAACTACCATGGGTTTGGGAGGTGGTGGAGTGTAGTCATATCCAAAATATTCAATGCATATTCTCCAACCCCAAATAGATACAATCACATCCTACTTTTCCATTTTGAGAAAATTTCCTTGTTTAGCATAGGTACTTCTCTCCTATACATCTTTAGATCTTTTACTCAAGTCTTTTAAACTTATCTCTTCAAAGTACTTAGCTCTGATACCAATTATTGGATTACATAGAGGGGGGAGTGAATCATTAATCCATTATTCAAAATACCTTAAGAAATTTTCTCTAATTAACTCAATGATAACTCAGTTAAACACAATTCACTATTTACAGACAACACTAAATAAACTTTAACAATTAGTAAATCAATCACATAAACCATTCATCACATGTAACACTAGTGTTTAACATGGAAACCTAGATTTGGGAAAAACCACTATGGGAATTGTCACCCACTAAGAAAATACTCTTCTAAGTATGCCCGATTAAGAGCCAATCCGGTTAAAGATTACAATACACACTATTAGGCATGACCCAGTCAAGGGATTTACCTCAGATCTGTTATATGTTAGAACTACAACTGATAGACTACTTGGAGAACAAAATGGGATAATGTGATGATTATCACCAAGATACTGAGGTATATCTAATACATTAGATTAGTTGTTATATTGTCATTGATGTCAACTAGATTTGAATATACTTATCATGATAGTTACAAACATCTGAAGGAGGTGATGTTGGTGAAGGAAAGGAGATATTAGCATGAAGATGAAATGTATGAGTAAGTTATGAAAAAGGTATTCATTGGATAACTTATTGATGAGTCTATGAGGATAACTTATTGACAAGTTTATGAAAGTATGATAGTGATTTGATTGACTTGCATGATTCTACTAAATGTTGAAGATGAAGAGAGTACAAGTTACTTTGGTCAGTATATGAAGAACTTAGTGTACACTGAGTAGATATAGTGTACACCAAGTGTGATATTAACTGAGAAGGAAGAAACCAACATATCATGGTATTGACCGAGAAGAAGAAATAAAGAGGAACATGTGTTGCCAACATATGATGATGAGTTGGACAAATCTAAAAGATTCCAAAGATAAAGACAAAGTTTTTTATGAATATCTATGGTTGGAAAATTTAAGGATGATTAGATGATGAAAATTGAAAATGGTTTAAGGCACAAGTTCCAAGGAAGGTTAAAGAGACAAAACCAATGATGGAGATTAAGAGGCAAAATCTATGGTTGAAATGAAAATAATTTTACATGTCTATATAAGGAGATAAGAAATTCAAGGAAAGAGAAGAGATATAATCATATGAGGGGTACAAAATTGTTGGTGCATACATGTGAAGCCAGTTAGATAGGTTGAAGTGAGAACCAAGTGATTTTGTAGACCAAATCGAGTAATAGAAGGAGATAACTGGCCAGAACAGAGTAAGAGGAAGAAGGAGAATGAAGAGATTATGATGAATAGAATGATATTGAGCTTAGCATAGATCTGAATATGAGAAAAAGAAGTTGCAGTTGAATTAGGTTATACATTGTTTCTTTTGAACCATTTCTATAGCCAAAATCTCTTAACCAAGTGAGACTTAACCATCTTTTTCTATTGGCATTCTATGAAAGTTAGTTGTTTTCTTGTTGACCCAAGTAAATGTATGGTCATAGAGAACTATTAGTGATAAATCATCTAACAAGGTCACACCTTACAGTGTATTTTTAACCTTTAAGAGGGTAGGCTCTTAACTGAGCTCACTTCAAAAGAGTGAAAATATTTGGGTTACCGGTCCCAGGTGGTTGTTTCTTTAACATGGTCTCCACATTAAAAATCAAGTGCTAAATGTGTATGGATGTGATGATTTTATTTTTAATTTACACATTACAACAACTAGTTATATTGGTATAGGTTAACTACTAGTTGGTTTACATTATATAAAGTCAGTTAATTAACGAGTAAGTCACAAACAAGTTATTATCGAGTTGTTTAGTTTATTTGTTAAAGTTGATATTATACATATGAAAGAAATTTGGGACTATAGGATAACTGAACATAAGTGATTCACCTCCCCTATCAGTTATCTAACAATTGGTATCAAAGCATGAAGTACTTTAAGGAAGAAGTTTGAAGGACTTAAGTTAAAGATCCAAAGATGTATAAGAGAGAGGTACCAAAACTGAACAAGGATAATCTCTTAACATGGAAAAGTAGGATGAATTTGTATCTATCAGGCATTGGGGATTCTGCACTATACTATTTGGCAAATCAATTCATAGAACCTATAGGTCCTTTGACTATCACATAAATGAAGGAAATACAAGAGCATAATGCAATGATGATTAAGATTTCTTCTTCTCTATCAGATGCTGAATTTGAAGACATTAAGAATTGTACAATTGCAAAAGAAATGTGGGAGAAATTGACACTAGTTCATAGTGGAGATCAAAATGTGCTTAGGGAAAAGGAAGCAAACTTAAGAGGAAAATTTGATGATATGAAGATGAAAGAAGGTGAAAACATAACTCAGTACAACAACCGAGTCAAGGAAGTGGTGAATGCTACCTAAGGAGCATGAGGAACTATTGATGAAGAAACTATGGTAAGAAAAATTCTAAGAACACTATTGCTTGCCTATGCTATTAGAGTTTCTGCAATACATGAAATGAGAGTTGTACCTAGTAATGATGTTTTCCTTGATAATCTAATTGGTAGATTGAATTCTTTGAGTTTAACAACTTTGATAATAGTGTTGTACCTAAGGTAGAATCTGCATTTGTGTCATCTTTTAATACTGGAAGATCAAGTAATAAACATCAAATATGAAATGGAAGTGATTATAAAGCTAAAGAAGATGAGCTTGAAGAAATTGAAGCATTAATGGCTAGGAGACTACCAAAAGGCAAAGGAAAATACAGAGGTAAACTACCCTTAATATGTTTCAAATGTAAAGAGATTGGTCATATTGTTGCTAGATGTCCTGACGAGAATGATAATGAGAGGACAAATGAAAGATAAAATGAAAGAAAGAATGATAGAATAGATTACTAAGATCATAGAGGTAACCAACAATGGGGAAATAGAGAAAACTAAGACTATAGAGATAAGGAAAAAAATCATGCTACCTAATTAAATAAGATGATGATACCAAGACTGAAAATGATGAAGAAGAAGTGGTGTATGTTTCAATGAAGGAAGATTTTGAAGAAGAAGAAAGGTATGTAGAAAAGACACTTATTTCTAAAGTAATAAAACATGACAATAGGATTATTGATAGTGGCTACACACATCCTATGACTGGTGACTATGATAAGTTTGAAAATCTTGAGCATTATAATGGAGGATTTGTAAAAATGGGAAATGATACACCTTGTCAAGTGAAAGGTAAAGGATCAATATTGCTAAACAATAAGATCAAATGTGAAAATGCTTTTTGGGTAAAAGGACTTAACTATAATTTTTTGAGTGTAGCACAGTTGAATAATACAGGTCACTGAGCTGCATTTGAGAATATAAGAGTAAAGATCTATGATGATGTTGGAAGATTGGTCGGTATTGGTGAATAATCAAAATGTAACCTATTTTATTTATAAAATGCTAAAACTTGATGTTTAATGGCTAATAATGATGATGTTTGGTTATGGAAAAAGAGGTTATGTCATGTGAATTTTGACAACATGGTAAAGATCAATAAGAAAAGGAAAGTTAGAGGTTTACCATGTATATCTAAACCTAACCATGTGATGTGCAAACAATGTCAAATGGGTAAAATGACAAAGTCTAGTTTCAAGAGAAAACATTATTCATCTAATGCAATTCTTGATTTAGTTCATACTAAATTATGTGGTCCAATAAAAATTCAGAGCTATTATGGAGATAGATATTTTATCTTATTTGTTTATGACTTCTCTAGGATGTTGTTTGTTATGTTTCTAAAAGAAAAATAAGAAGTTTTCCATGTTAGACTACAACTGATTTAGATGGAGAGATTGTTGGAATTTGATTGAAGAATCTATGATTAAAGATCACTGAGGAGCTATTGATTAGATATGCAATATGATTAAATCAATATTATATTGTCATTGATGTCAACTAGCTTGACAATACTTATCTTGTAAGTTACTATATCGATACATCTGAAGAAAGGTGGAAGAGATGAAGAATGGAGAAATCTACATGAGAAAAGATGTACATGTCAGATGAGGATAAGGAATACATTGAGTAACTTGTTGATGAGTCTATGATTGTATGATATTGGCTTTATTATGTTACATTCATCTATAATGAAGAACAGAGTTGAAAGACACAAAGCAGTGTTGTCGGTAAAGGAAGCATTTTGTAGTACACACCGATGAAGTGTAGTGTATACCGAGCATAGTATTAACCAAGCATGTGTTCACCGACGCATTTCTTTGTTAACTGACAAAATCAGAATGAACTAAATGATTATTTTAGCTGATAAGATTGATGAGCTAGAAAGTGTATGATCACAAGGTAAAAGATAAAGTTTGTTATGAAAATCGACGGCTAACATAATTGAAGGAAGATCTAATGGAGCATATTTAAATGAGCTATTGACACATCAGCCAAGAAAGTTTGAAATGGAAAAATCAATGAAGATGATTAAGCAAAAAAATGTAATGGATAGAAAGAAAATGATTTACTCATCTATATAAGAGACTAGGGTTTCATTATGAAAGGGATGCCGGAAGAAGTAGATGCTGCAGGAATTTCCCATGAAGAAGTTTTCATGCAATCCTGATCATACTGGTTATTAAGAACTGAGCTATAGAATAGTTACTGAGTTACAAAGATTTATTACCGACGGACAGTAAGTTAATATAGTATTGAATCTGAAGTGCAATATTGATCAGAAGGATTTGAATGAGCTAAATATTGGTCTATAATTTGCAATTGAAGTTGTATTAAGATAGATCATTTATTGTTGCATATTTAACCATTGTATATAGTCAAAATCTCTTAACCGAGTAGACTCTAAAAGTCTTATGATGTATCATTCATAGAATGAACATTTTTATCCTGTCAACCCCATAGTGAATGCTAGTTGGATGATAACTTCTAGTTTAAAATCATCTAACAAGGTCACACCTAACAGTGTGTTTGTAAACCTTTAATAGAGTTGGGTCTTCACTGACCTCACTTTAGAAGAGTGAACATTTTTGGGTTGTCGGTCCCAGGTGGTTTTTCCCTTTACAGGGTTTCCACATTAAATCTCTTGTGTTATGTGTTGATTGTGATATTTGTTTGTTATCATACTTTGCATATTATATGTTAGATTTGATCGGTAACAGTCATAAGTATTAAGACTGGTAATCAGTAAAAACATAGACAATGAATGAATTTTTGTTTACCGAGGAGCAGAAATTGAAGATTTTGTTTTGAATTATACATTTTGTTGTGGGACACTAGATAATTGATTCACCCCCCTCTCATTTATTCTAATAATTTTTATCAGAGTAGTGGTTGCTTAGAATAGAGTTTTAAGGACTTAAGCACAAAGGTCTCAAGATGTATAAGAGGGAACTACCGAAATTGAAAAAAGAAAATTTTATAGTATGGCATAGCTGAATGAAGCTGCACATATCCAAAATTGGGAATTCAGCACTAGACCTAATGATGAATGGCTACATACAACCACCCACTGGACCTCTAACCCTTGATCAACAAAGAGACAGGCATGAACACAACATTACAATGATGGAACTTGTTGTTGCCTGTACCGATGCTGAATTTGAAGACATCAAAGGATGCACTACTGCAAAACAAATGTGGGACAAGCTAAATCTAATTTACAGCGGAGATCCGAATGTCAAAAGAGCCTGAGCTGAAAGTCTGAGGGGTAGATTCGATGATATGAGAATGAAAGAAGGTGAGAACATTGTGCAGTACTCAAATAGAATGAAAGAGGTAGTACATGCTATTAGAGCATCAGATGGAGTCATAGATGATGAAACAATGATAAGCAAGATTCTCAAAACTTTGCTGCTAGTTTATGCAATCAGGATCTCTGCAATTCATCAAACAAGAGCCACATCCAACCTTACTCTTGACACTTTGATTGGTAAACTCACAACCTTTGAATTGAATAATTTTGATAAAAGTGTTGTTCCCCCTATTAAATCCACTTTCATGTCTTCTCTCAATATTGGTAAATCTAGTAGGAATAATAAGACTGATGACAGTAATGGTAATTGTTGGCAGTAAGCAGAATTGCCACTAGTGACAACACTTATTTGCATTCTGGATACAAACCGAGTAGATAGTGCAAACCGAGCAGACAGTGCAAACTGAGCAAACAGTGCAAACCAAGCAGACAGTGCAAACCGAGCAAACAGTGCAAACCGAGGAAGTTAGTACAAACCAAACAGGACAATGTAAACCAAGTAACATCATGTCTACCGAGTCACCAGTATTTACCGAGTTCAAAACCTACCGAGTGATCAGTATGAACCGTGCCTTCACTTCTACCGAGTGCATGACGATGCCGAGTAATGCAGTGGACGCTGAGTATCAGAAAGTCACCGAGTCAGTTTGCAAGAACCGAGTAACCATACTTGGGCCGACTTAGTAGCACTTATGTTTATTTGTCAAGCCGACTGTGTAATTGTAATTGTAATTAATTGTTTAAGACTTGTATATAAACAATGTTGTAAAAATAAAAAGATGTAATGAAATGTATGAAGTAGAATATATGTGAAAGAAAAAGAAAGGCAGAGATAAGAGAATTACAGAAGGCTTCAGAAGTATAAGGTACAGCAAAGACAAATTCATCACAGAAGGTGATCAGTACATCAGCGAATCTCAATCAGCAATCCAGTTGCAAAGCAAAGATCTACTGTTTCATTCTAACAGGTGAATCAGTACTAAATCCTTTAACCGGGTAGACTTAACAGTCTTTGTAAAAATCTCTTTACCGAGTGCATACTTCATTGTATGTTTGTAAATCCTTTAACAGGGTGGATTTAGCAATCTTTATTGCTCCTAACAGGGCAGATCATCAGAAGTGATCAAATTGTAAGCCTTAACCGGCCAACTTTATTTTGCAGTATTAAAGCTTTGTGGGTTTCATCCCCACCCCAGTTTTACTTTCTTTTGGAAGGTTTCTGGGTAACCAAATCTATGTGTCATTATTGTGAATGCCTTTAAGTTTCATGCTTTCTGTATGCAAGAGGTTAAAGTGAATTACATGTTAATACATCTAAAATTGTAAGAAAATTTGGAGTTACTGATTCACCCCTCCCCTCTCAGTAACTCGGTTAATTCCTGAATATTTCCAACAATTGGTATCAGAGCAGCATTGGTTCTCAAGATAAAGCTTAACTAGCTTGAGCAAAGATCCAGGACAATGGAGGTATTCAAACTGAACAAGGTGATTGAAAATGAAAAGCTAGATCTGGAAATGGCCATAGCTAAACTCAAAGAAGCAAAAGAACATCTTTCCCAATCCCTAAGAAGGAAGGAACTTGCAAATCAAATGAATGATCAGAATTACATTGAAGAAAAGATTGAAGATCTTCTTCCCTCAAATAACTCAGATGAAGCAAACAATGCTGTCAAAGAACTCCTAGAAAAGAATGGGTCTCTGCAGGAAGAAGTGAGAAAATTGAAAAGAGAACAAGAGCTACACTCTACAAGATTCTGTGAGATCTTGGAACAAAGAAACAAGTTGAAAGATGAATTAGATGGAAGAAACATTGAAGTCCAAAATAAAACCCTTCAGCTAGAAAACCTAATTGATTAGATCTCTCATACAAATGAAGAAATTTTGAATCTAAGATCAGAAATAGAAAGCACAAGAGAAGAACTAAGATCTGAAAAGGAAATCAATCTAAGATTGGTGGATGACCTAAACGCTGAAAAACAAATCAATGAAGGAATGCTGAAAAGTCAAGAAGACTTTAATCAGCTGTATGAACGAAATCTTCATAGGCAAAAAGGAAAAGTAGGACTTGGATACAAAGGAGAAGGCGAATCCTCTAAGCAAGGTACTCAAAGAAATCAAAAACTTACTTGTAATCATTGTGGTAAAATAGGACATACTTCAAATAAATGTTGGAACAATGAAAAAGCAGAATTCAATGGAAAATGTTATAGCTGCAATCAACCTGGTCATAAAGCAAATGAATGCAGGGAAAAACCTAGATTCAGAGGTAATTGTCACAAGTGCAACAAACAAGGTCACAAGGCATCCGAGTGCAGATCCAAGACATTTAATCCAGTAGAACAAATTATGAAAGCAATGTTTGGATGGGACTACAACACCTGGTGTAGATGTCATTACTGTGGAGAATATGGACACATTGGCATGAATTGCATAAAACATCATCTAAGGAAAAGAGATACTACCGTAAGATGTTTCAAATGCACTAAACTCGGTCACATAGCCAGAAACTACATGAATGCTAGTGAAATTGAAGAAGGAAAGAAGAATGAAGCAACTAAGGTCAGGAAACAGGTGAGACAAAAATGGATTCCTAAAGCTATCGAGCAATCCAGTCCAAGTAATGGAATGGATGGCTCTACCGACTCAAACTAAATTTCCAAGAAAGCACTGGAACTGTATTCTCATAGACCAATCTCAAGCAGTTCCAGAATTGAAATTAAAAAAAAAAAGATCTAAATCAGCATGCAAGATGCAGTGAGATCACAGGGAGGTCGGTATCAGTCTTCACCGAGCAAGGTCGGTACCCATCTTTACCGAGCGAGGTCGGAGCAATATGAATTCTCGAGTTCACCGAGTTGCGAAGTCTTTTCTGAGCAATTAATTCTTAGTGGGTGACAGTCTGTCAGAACTCATACCCTAATTTGAAATAAGCATTAATGACAGAGTTGTAAACAAAAAGCAAGTAATCGAACTCATTCTTCACCGCGAATCTTTAGCACTTTGAGAGAAAAAAATTTCAAGAGCAACCCGGTGATTCAATACTTTTGCGAAAGGAATTTTCTGTGAGCTACCATGGCATCATCCAGCACTTCAGCAAAGAAAGGATCTGATATGTTAGTCCAAGGGGAGTGGAAAGCACCAGATTTCAAGATCGTGCCCGCAATTGCAGCAGCCCTAGATCCGAACGGAGCTCAATCTCAGATTCCTCCTAAGGTACTGCTTATTAACGATATCCGCAATCATTTTAACTGTTCAATTCATGAAATGGGGAACCTAGAACTAGACATTGTGCGTGAGGAACTATGTGTGGATGGTATTCTGAAACCCAAGCACAAACATCTGGAAGATAAAGGTTTAGTTCACATTGCACATCTACCTCGAAACTTTCGAGATAAATGGGTTAGATATATTCTCAGCCGTGTACATGATGGCAAAATTTGGCTTGAGCAACCTATTGAGATCACAAAGAAAATGATTCAACAAGTCACCGGTCTTCCCATGTTGAACAAAGCTAAAACTACCAAAACCCTAGGTCGGACAGAACTAGAGAAGAAAACCCTAGCCGAGTGGGATGTAGAGGCATGAAAGTTAGCAGCATTACCGATGCTGAACTGAAGTTTGGTACACACATTATTGCCCATAAGATTTACAATTCTAGTCGACAGAACAGTGTCTCCTGTGAAGCTATTGACCTAGCATACAAAGTGGTCAAGAACAACTTGACATTTGACCTAACAGACTTATTGTTGAAACAGTTTAACAAAAACATGGAAAGCATTAAAACTTCCAAAAACAATCCATGTAAGTTTGGATCCTTGTTGGTCTGTTTATTCTTCTATGTTCAGAAATTCTTCCCTTCTAAAGGAAAAGTTGTATGGAGAAAAGATGTGCCAGTCCTCTATGAAATAAATGAATACATCGCAGAAATGGGTGAAAACTTTGAAAGCATCATGGATAATTATTTTGAGTCTTTCAAAGAGAAAATGAATGACAGATTCTGGATTCCACAGAAGTTGGTGGAAGATTACAAAGATGACATCTGTTTTATGGTGGATTGTGATAATGTGTATATTCAAGCAGTTAAACCGAGGACTGTATATGTAAAACCTCTTCCTTATGAAGTAAATATTGATGAAACCAAGAATATCATTGAAGCTCTTCTAAATCAGCCTGTCAATCCCAAAGCTCCATATTTTGGAACATATGATGAAGCTAAGGTGAGAATTGAACTAAGCATAAAGCTTCCACAGGCGGTAAACAAAGGAAAGAAGAGGATAGCCAAAATGCAAATGATAACCGAGGACAAAGAAGAAAAAGATGAAAAAGAAGAAGAAAAGGATGAGAAAACAGAGGAACCAGAACCTGCAAAGAAGAAAGGAAAAGTTTTCATCACTAAGGCAACTATGCCTCCCACTGCTGTGTTTACAAGGAGAAATACAAGAGGCAAGGCAAACAAGGCAGATAAAGACATAGTATTCAAAAGGCCTCCTCTAAGCCTTCAAGAAAAGCTCAAACTCTTTAGAGATGGATCAGGATCTGGAGTAAGTAACATAAAATCCTTGAGATATGAAACCAGATCGGAAGCAGAATAGAAGGAAATAGAAGATGTTGTTATTGAGAAGATGGGACAGTGGAAATACTCTCCTGAAGAAATTGCCCCACAGGTTCCAACAGTTCTATTGAATCCAATAAAAATGAGATGGAGCAATGCAAAGCAAACGGTGATAGACATATTTGATCAAAACCTGAGACAGTTGATGCCGAGCTTGAATAATGATGAAGTAAAGAAGGCATTAAAAGAAAATGAAAATAAGATGACATTGAAATTCAATACTTGTTTGATTTTGATCAACAATATTGAATCAGTTGTGAAGGCTGCAAATGCCACATGGAAGAACATATACCACCTTCACCAACCGAGCATTGAAACTGTAATAATAAAAGATATTGAAGATGACAGTGATGAACAAGAAGAAGACACTGAGGTAGATGATACTGTGAGGATAGCAGCAGAAGTCATTGCATCCCTTCCTACCTCTCCAGTGAAATTTTCTACATCCATCCCAGAGACACCTTCAAGCATGGTTGTGACAACTTCCATATTTGTCCAATCATCCCTAGCAACATCAGAGGCAGCTACCATTTCTTCTACCGAGCTGCAGTCTCCTGCACCATCAAGTTTTCCAGCAGTAAGTTTTCCAGCTTTTGAATCCTCAAGTGTAAATATTTTAAGTTCTCTAGTAGAAAGTATGCCAGTATCTATAGCCAGCCCTACTTTATCTACTGTCACTACTACCAAAGCATTAAGTACAGATAAGCCTAAGGCTCTACCGAGTATAAAATTTTTGGGTAAGAATATAGTAGAGGATATAGACCTAGATGAAGAGATAGAGATTCCTACTTTAGATTTTACAAATCTATCAGCAGACCAGATGCAAAATATAGGTGAGATCCTCCAAAGGAAAGCAAAACAAAAGAAGCTTAAAGAGGAGAGAGACAAGGAGTATCAAATCATCAAGGATGCTAAGGACATTTTGTCTGATGCATTAGGCATTAAAGTAGACTCCTCCCAGCATGTTTTGTTACAATTAGCAGAAGCAGTTGAGAAATACAATGAGGACTCATCCGGGATAGAAAAGTTAGTTGAAAGAGCTGAGAAGAGATTCAACAATAAAGTGCTTGAGCACATTGCTCAGCACATAGCTATTAACCAAGTGGAATTGTCTTCAGTTTTGTCTAACATTGAATCTATCTATTCGAATGCTACCTCTCTTTTGGCCAGACTGTGCAATATTGCCGAGTTCACAAAGGATGTTAAAGATAAAATGAATAAAATGGATGAGGATATGAAGATTAGCATATAGAAGCTGCAACTTGAACCAAGTTCAAGCTCTGCTCATCACATGAAAATTTCACACCTATCTAATATGCAGTTTGATCTACTGAAAGAAGACTCAAGGATCCGGTCCACACTGCTAGACATCCAACACATGATCCTTCCCATCATGAATACAATGTTTAAGCACATTGAACATTCCAAAACATTGATTCATGACAATCAGTTCTCTATAGCAGATCACATGATTGAACTCTCTGCAGAAGTCCAAATTGCTATACAAACATGTAAGATTCTGCAAGAAAGTTGGGATAGAACCCTAGCACTAATAATGAAGGTACATTCTGATTTTCTATCAAATTTTGGATTCTCTCTGTAGATAACTTGTATATGCACCTTTGGCATTATCGTCAAAAAGGGGGAGATATGTATAGAAGGAGAGATATGTATAGATTTTTATAAGAAACAGTTAGCACATTGAAAGGGGGAGACAATGTATAAAGCCCTATAACAAAGACAAATTTTGAAAAATCAAAATAAAACTCAGCATGATTCGTGTATATAAATTTTGGCCAATAAGTGTTTTTGTCACTAATGCCAAAGGGGGAGATTGTTGGCAGTAAGAAGAATTGCCACTAGTGACAACACTTATTTGCATTCTGGATACAAACCGAGCAGACAGTGCAAACCGAGTAGACAGTGCAAACCGAGCAGACAGTGCAAACCGAGCAAACAGTGCAAACCGAGCAGACAGTGCAAACCGAGCAAACAGTGCAAACCGAGGAAGTTAGTACAAACCGAACAGGACAATGTAAACCAAGTAACATCATGTCTACTGAGTCACCAGTATTTACCGAGTTCAAAACCTACCGAGTGATCAATATGAACCGTGCCTTCACTTCTACCGAGTGCATGACGATGCCGAGTAATACAGTGGACGCCGAGTATCAGAAAGTCACCGAGTCAGTTTGCAAGAACCGAGTAACCATACTTGGGCCGACTTAGTAGCACTTATGTTTATTTGTCAAGCCGACTGTGTAATTGTAATTGTAATTAATTGTTTAAGACTTGTATATAAACAATGTTGTAAAAATAAAAAGATGTAATGAAATGTATGAAGTAGAATATATGTGAAAGAAAAAGAAAGGCAGAGATAAGTGAATTATAGAAGGCTTCAGAAGTATAAGGTACAGCAAAGACAAATTCATCACAGAAGGTGATCAGTACATCAGCGAATCTCAATCAGCAATCCAGTTGCAAAGCAAAGATCTACTGTTTCATTCTAACAGGTGAATCAGTACTAAATCCTTTAACCGGGTAGACTTAACAGTCTTTGTAAAAATCTCTTTACCGAGTGCATACTTCATTGTATGTTTGTAAATCCTTTAACAGGGTGGATTTAGCAATCCTTATTGCTCCTAACAGGGCAGATCATCAGAAGTGATCAAATTGTAAGCCTTAATTGGCCAACTTTATTCTGCAGTATTAAAGCTTTGTGGGTTTCATCCCCACCCCAGTTTTACTTTCTTTTGGAAGGTTTCTGGGTAACCAAATCTATGTGTCATTATTGTGAATGCCTTTAAGTTTCATGCTTTCTGTATGCAAGAGGTTAAAGTGAATTACATGTTAATACATCTAAAATTGTAAGAAAATTTGGAGTTACTTACATGTTAATACATCTAAAATTGTAAGAAAATTTGGAGTTACTGATTCACCCCTCCCCTCTCAGTAACTCGGTTAATTCCTGAATATTTTCAACCGGTAATACCGATGATAAACTTGATGAGCTAGAAGCTCTTATGGCCAGAAAATTGCCCAAAGGAAAAGAAAGGTATAGAGGTAAGCTACCTTTGGCATGTTTCAATTGTAAAGAAGTTGGTCACATTGCTACTAGATGTCCACAGAAAAAAGATGATGATAGATCCAAAGACTGATCTGAAGGAAACTATGGAAGAAGAGTTAATAGAGGCTACCGACACAATAACAGAGATAACCAAGATGATAAAGGAAAAAAGGTATGTTATATAGCCAAATATATTGAAACTAAATCTGATTCTGATGATGATATAGAAGTTGTATTTGTTGCTATGAAAGATGACTCAGAAGAAGAGAAACATGAAGAGACAACACTAATCTCTAAAGTAAGCAGAAATGATACATGGATCATAGACAGTGGTTATACACATCATATGACCGGTGATGTAGAAAAGTTTGATCAGCTTACTAAATACAATGGAGGATCTGTGAGAATGGGAAATGATGCATCTTGTATGGTAAGAGGTAAAGGTTCACTTATGATCAATGACATAATAAGATGTGAAAATGCATATTGGGTAGATGGACTAAACTATAACTTGTTAAGTGTGGCTCAGTTAAACAATTCAAGCCATCGACTAGCTTTTGAGAGCAAAAGGGTGAAGATTTATGATGAAGATAGAAGACTTGTCAGTACCGATACACAATCCAGAGGTAATATATTCTATCTTGATATGGATCAGTCTTCTTGTTTGTTAATAAAGGATGAAGATGCTTGGTTATGGCACAAAAGGTTATGCCATGTGAACTTTGACAACATGATCAAGATTAGTAAAAAGAAAAGAGCTAGAGGATTGCCTAACTTGACAAAACCTGATCATGCCATGTGCCATGAATGTCAAAAAGGTAAGATGACTAAGTCTAGTTTCAAAAGCAAAGACTACTCAACAAAGAAGATACTTGAGTTGGTTCATACCGATCTGTGTGGTCCTATGAGAACTCGAGTTATTATGGTGATAGATACTTTATTCTTTTTTTTTATGATTATACTAGACTGATGACTGTTATGTTCTTGAAAGAGAAATCTAAAGCTTTTAAGATGTTTAAATGGTATAAAGCTAAGGTAGAGAAAGATACTAGAAAAGAAATAAAATGCTTACGATCTGATAGAGGAGGTGAATTTATCTCTGATGAATTTACTAATTTTTGTAATGAGCATGGAATTAAAAGACATGTCTCTGCACCAAGGACACCTCAGTAAAATGGCATTGTTAAAAGAAGGAACAGGTCTATAATTGACTGTGCAAGAACACTAATGATACAGAAGAATGTTGCACAAACATATTGGAGGGAAGCTATCAATACAACTATTTATGTTCTTAACCAAGTACAACTAAAGAAGGACACCAATTGGACACCTTATGAGCTATGGTTTGGACACAAACCCACTGTAAGTTATTTCAAAATTTTTGGAAGTAAATGTTGTATTTTGAAAGATGATAGAAATGGAAAATTTGATTCTAAAGGAGATGAAGGGATATTTATGGGATATTCCACTACAAGTAAAGCATACAAATGTCTGAATAAGGTTACAAATAAGATAGTTGAAAGTACTAATGTTTGTGTTGATGAGTTTGATGAAAAGAACATAGAAGAAAGTACAAAGGAACCAAAAGACTATGGTAGATTCACTTACATTGAACATCCAGAGTATTTATCGACACTACAGGCTGTGTCAACTGGTTAGTAGGGAAACAATGCAGTACAATAGGCACCACAAACTGATGAACAAGATGGAGCTACTAAGGATGGAAATCAACTTGAACAAGATGAGCAAGAAAGGAGAAACTAAGTTCTGGCTAGTTTTGTCAAAAGACATCATCCTGAGACACAAATCATTGGAGACATACATGCTAGAATGCAGACTAGAAGCAAAACAAGACAAGGTACATGTCTAGTTTGTGAATTTGAACCTAAAACTGTGAGAGTTGCATTAGAGAATGAAGAATGGGTTAATGCAATGAAGGAGGAAATAGAGAAAATAGAAAAGAACAAAACCTGGTCCTTAGTACCCTGACCGAAAGATAAGAATGTTATTGGTACTAAGTGGATATTTAGGAATAAACTGAATGAAAACGGTGAAGTTACAAGAAATAAAACAAGATTAGTTTGCAAAGGATATGCACAAGAAGAAGGCATTGACTATGGTGAAACATTTGCACCTGTTGCTAGATTGGAAGGAGTTAGAATGCTACTTGCATATGTTGCACATAAGAAATTCAAAGTCTATCAAATGGATGTGAAGTCAGCTTTTCTAAATGGTATACTTGAAGAATCGGTCTACATAGAACAACTTGAAGGATTTGTTGATCCAGTCAACAAAGACATGGTATGTAGATTAAAAAAATATTTTTATGGTTTGAAGCAAGCACCAAGAGCTTGGTATGAAAGACTGCATACTTACCTGTTAAGTATTGGATTTGTTAGAACAAGTGAAACCAACAATCTGTATATGAAAGGTGACACTGATGACACTATTATCATTGCTGAAATATTTGTTGATGACATTATTTTTGGAGGTATAGATCATGTGTGTAAATCATTTGCTGATGAAATGCAAAAGGAATTTGAAATGTCTATGTTTGGAGAGATTAAGTTCTTTCTTGGACTACAAGTGATTCAACAGAGTGATGGGATATTCATCACACAATCTAAATACATAAAGGAAGTACTGAAGATATTTGGCATGGAAGATGCTAAACTTGTGGGAACATTGATGGCTACTAGATGCAAATTGAAAAAGGATGATGAAACTACAGAGGTAAATCAGACACTTTACCGATCCATGATTGGTAAATTAATGTATGTAGTTCGTAGTAGACTAGATATAGCACATGATGTGGGAATTGTTGCTAAATTTTTTGCTAATCCTAGAGAATCTCACATGATAGCTACTAAAAGGATCCTAAGATACTTGAAGAAAATAGAGAATTATGGATTATGGTATCCTAAGGATGGGAAGTTTGAACTGAAAGTTTACATCGATGCTGATTGGGCTAGAAATGTTGATGACAGAAAAAGCACCACTGGAGGAGCATTTTTCTTTGGTGTAAGACTTGTACCCTGGACAAGTAAAAAGAAAGCTTGTATTTCTCAGTCTACAGCTGAAGCAGAGTATGTTGCTACTGCTACTAATTGTTCAAACATTTCCTACATCAAACAAGTGTTGGAAGGAATGAATGAGGTAATCACTGATCTGGTGATCATATATTGTGACAACACTAGTGCTATAAATATCTCAAAGAATCCTATGATGCACTCAAAGACAAAGAATATATCTATTAAGTATCACTAATTAAGAGAACAAGTGTAGGAAAAGAAAGTGAAATTGGAATTTGTCTCATCTAAAGAACAACTTGCAGATATTTTTACAAAGCCTCTACCAAAGGAAACATTTGAATACTTGAGGACTAGACTTGGGGTCCGTCCCTTGTCTATCTGTCACTAAGGTGATCTGTATGTTGCATCAGCCTACTTTTATCATAAGATCATTCATGTTGATGCAACATAGTTCACACTTTGAATCATGTTCAAGGTTGTGATTAAGTTTGAAGAACTGAAACTGATTGGGATATTAGTATACAGAGATACAGAGGAAGACATAATTGTTTGTTTATTTGTTTCTTTGGCATTATTTTCAAAGGGAGAGATAAATAATATGAAATGGAGGGACACCGATGGAGAACTATCTAAGGGAGAGACAATTTGAATGAAACATAGTATTGTAGATCAACAGAGAACTAAAAAGATCACAACTACAAAATGGTAAAGCTGTATTATCTAATGTTGTTCAGTAACATAGTGATTAAACATATTAAGTCTATTCAACTTACAACATTTGTTCACAGAGTTGTAGAATATATGTTTGGTATGTGTATGGTACACTTCATATTACTTGAGTTTCCATCAATGCCAAAGGGAGAGATTGTTGGAATCTGATTGAAGAATATGTGATTAAAGATCACTAAGGAGCTATTGATTAGATATGCAATATGATTAAATCAATATTATATTGTCATTGATGTCAACTAGCTTGACAATACTTATCTTGTAAGTTACTATACCGATATGATGAAGGGTGCTCCCCTTAATACCACAAACACATAACAGAAATAGAGAAACAACAACAATATGCAAGAACAGAAAACTGGCTTCTTATTATCTCTACAAATGTGGAATTACAAACTTTCAGAATTACAATATGCAAAGCCACATGGGCATTCCCTTACAATATTCTGTAGGAAAAAGCCTCGAACTATTACCCAGATCTACTACCCCAGAACTATTCTGAACTGCCTAAGACAATAATACAGCCTTCCTTATATAGGCAATTTTCCACCGCTTGGGAAGGTTCCAGAATTTTAGCCAATAAGGCCGACCAAATTTAAAATTATTTTTATTTTACATTTCATTACATCATAGTCGGCTCAAGATAACCTTTGAAACCTGAACAAAAATTTTGAAGAAAATTATTTTTCGCCATTTCAGGTGGCCCAACTTCCGAAGACCATAAGTCATCACCAGTTGACCCGATCGGCTATTATAACCCCATTTCAAAAATGCCACGAAGTGCTCTACAGGCTTGCCCCGCGCAAGCACCCGTCACCCAAATTTTCGACCTCATCCGGGGCCTCTAAAGCCTTCAAAACTGAGTTCAAAGTTTCTGTACCCTGCTGCCAATACCGAAAATCTTTAATATCTTCCAATATACACTTGATCTGGCAATGAAACTTTACTGGCAGACTTATATGACCAAAATGAACCTCCAAGAAAGAAATCAGATCATTCTGAGAACATACAAAAATTACCAAAAATAGTAACTTTCCATAAATAGCAGCTCTGCACAAAATAACCCTTATTGAATATAAAAACATAAATATTTTTGGGTGATGCAAGATTGCTCTTACACCCAAGATGCTCCTGCATCAGACACCTGGGGTAATTTGAGAAGTGACCCTGTCATGACTCAGGCATGCAGAGGAAAACTAAGATGGCTAACCTCCTCCTTTGGCAGCCATGATGAATCTTCAACAGGTCATCCTTTCCACTTGACTAGATATTCTTCAT
Organism: Chamaecyparis obtusa; assembly: GCA_027943335.1. NCBI lineage: Eukaryota > Viridiplantae > Streptophyta > Pinopsida > Cupressales > Cupressaceae > Chamaecyparis > Chamaecyparis obtusa. The sequence goes on along the minus strand of BSBK01005266.1, from coordinate 10,145 downwards.
ATGTCCTGTTCCTTGTGCTCCTGCCAATACGACTGTCCAGTATATCTTCGATCTCTTCAGTGTCTGAACTAGTTGCTGGAATACTCCACTGTGCTGTTGTGATCTCATCTTCAACACCTCCTTCATGATACTCTGTCAGATCTAAAATGTTAAACACTGGTGAAATATTTAGCTCAGTAGGCAATTCTACCTCATATGCATTTCCTGAATCATGCTTCTTCAGTATCTTACATGGCCCAAACTTCTTCATTTTCAGCTTGTTATATGTACCAACTGGAAACCGCTCCTTCCGCAAATGAACCATGACTTCATCACCAACCTAAAATTCCTTATACCTCCTTTTCTCATCTGCCTTAGCCTTATACTGTGTGTTCATCTTGGTAATATGGTTCCTCACCTCCCCATGGATGTTCTTCAAGTGTTCTACAAAATCCACAGCTTCAGCACTATTTATTTCTCCTTTATCTATCTTTCTCAATTCAGATGCATTTCTTGGGCTACTTCCATATACAATCTGGAATGGTGATTTACCAGTGCTCCTGTTGACAGAATTATTGTATGCAAATTTTGCCTGTGGTAAAATCAAATCCCATCCCATTGGCTTATCTCCAACCAAACATCTCAGCAAATTTCCCAAACTCCTATTCACCACCTCTGTCTGTCCATCAGTCTGTGGATGATGTGATGAACTAAACTTCAAATCTATCTTCAACTTCTTCCATAATGTACGCCAGAAATATCCAACAAACTTAGTGTCCCGATCTGAAACTATGGTCTTTGGCAAACCATGAAGTCTCACTACTTCTCTGAAAAACAATTCTGCTACATGAACAACATCATTAGTCTTCTTGCAGGGAATGAAATGTGCCATCTTTGAAAATCTGTCAACCACCACAAAAATTGAATCATGTCCCCGCTGAGTCCTCGGTAAACCCAGAACAAAGTCCATGCTGATATCCTCCCAAGACTTCTCTGGTACAGGTAATGGCTGATACAACCCTATATTCTGCTTCACTCCTTTCGCCATCTGACATACTCTACAACTCTATACAAACTTCTTCACATCTTGCTACAACTGTGGCCAATAATAATTCTCACTAACCAAAGAAAGGGTTTTATCACGACCAAAATGTCTAGCCAATCCTCCGCTATGCTTCTCCTTGATGAGATTCTCCCTCATAGAACTTCGTGGAATGCACAACTGACTCTTTTTGAATAGCATATCATCCTGGATGATGAAATCTAGCCATTTCGTCCTGTCTAGAGTAACAGGTTCTGCATAAGCTTTCCAAGCTTCACCAAAATCAGGATCCTCTGGATACAAATTCTTGAGTTCCTTGAATCCAACCACCTCAATCTGCATCTCTGTCAGCAATAGTTGCCTTCTGCTAAGAGCATCTGCAACTCTGTTAGACTTTCCACTTCTGTGTTTCAAAACAAATGTATAACTCTGCAAAAACTCAACCCATTTCAAATGCCTTTGATTCAATTTTCCTTGACTATTCAAATATTGCAAAGCTTGATGATCAGTATACAAAAAAAACTCATTAGGAAGCAGATAATGTCTCCACTTCTTTAATGCCTGAACTATAGCATAAAATTCCTGATCATAAACAGAATATTTCTTCTTGGCATCATTTAACTTCTCACTGAAATAAGCAACAGGTTTACCTTCTTGGCTCATAACAGCTCCTATTGCAGTACCACTAGCATCAAAATCTACTTGAAACACCTTATTAAAATCTGGAAGTGCTAAAACAGGTTGTTCTGTAACTTTTTGTTTCAATAATTGAAAACTCTTTTCTGCCCCATTAGTCCACTTAAACTCTTTTCTATCCCCTCTCATTGTTTCAGTCAAGGGTCCACAAATACTGCTAAAATTTCTGATAAACTTTCTATAAAAGCTAGCCAAACCATGAAAAGATCTTACCTCAGTAGCACTCCTTGGAGTAGACCATTCAAGGATAGCCTGTACCTTCTCTGGGTCCATTTTTAGACCTTCTGCTGAAACTACAAATCCCAAATACACTAACTCTTTCTTCACAAAACTGTACTTCTTCAAATTAATCAACAATTTCTCTTCTCTCAACTTCTCAAATACCATACGAATATGCATCATATGCTCATCCAATGTCTTACTAAAGATCAAAATATCATCTAGGTAAACAATGACAAACTTACCCAGAAATTCTTTCAGAACCTCGTTCATGATCCGCATGAAAGTGCTCGGTGCATTGGTTAGCCCAAAAGGCATGACTAACCACTCATACAGTCCTTTCTTTGTCTTGAAGGTAGTCTTCCATTCATCTCCTTCTCTGATCCGAATCTGATGATATCCACTTTTCAGATCTATCTTTGAGAAATACACAGCTCCACTCAAATAATCCATAATATCATCCATTCGTGGCAATGGAAACCTGTACTTGATTGTGATCTTGTTTATTGCCCTAGAATCTATACACATCCTCCACTCTCCATTTTTCTTTGGTGCTAATACCGCTGGTACAGCATAGGGACTCAGACTCTCTTGAATCAACCCCTTTTGTAACAGTTCATGTACTTGTCTGTTCAACTCCTCACTTTCTGCAGGTGTCATTCTGTGTGCTGCCTTATTCGGCAAACTCACTCCTGGGATCAAGTCCATCTGATGACTGATCTTCCTAACTGGTGGTAATCCATTAGGCACGTTATCGGATACAATATCCTGAAACTCATTCAACAAATCTACAACTTCTACAGGAACATCTTCTACTTCCTCTTTACCAGCTTTTGGAATTAAAGAAAAATATACACGCTCATGCCTCATACCATCTAGGAAATTTATTCCATCAACAAAAGTTATCCTTGCATTACCACATACCTTTTCTTTGGTCTCCTTCAATGGCTTTAGCTTATGCCACACTCCATCCTTTGTCAGGGAATAGGTATTTGCATGGCCATCGTGTACAGCACATCTGTCAAACTGCCATGGTCTACCCAACAACATATGACATGCATCCATAGATATGATATCACACAATACCTCATCTTGATATCCGCCAATCTTGAACTTCACCAGGCATTGTTCATTGACCATGACCCTGTGGTCATCCTATACCCAGGCAATCCGATATGGATGTGGGTGTTTCTGTCTCTTGAGCTTCAACTTTGTCACCATCTCTTCTGACACCAAATTGTTAGTGCTTCCACTATCAATAATCACATCACAACATTTACCTTCACACTTGCACCTGGTGCGAAACAGGCTCCTCCTTTGCTCAGGTTCATTCTCACCACTCAACAGGACTCTTCTGTTAATCAACGTTTCTCCTCTTTCAGCATCTTCAAAATTTGATGATCTGGCATCTTCATCTACATGTGCAACTCTGGCCTGGCCTTCATTTCTCCTGTCTGTTCTGCCTTGGCACTAAGGACATTCAAATGCCCTATGACCTTCTTCTCCACAGTGAAAACATGTTCCACGGAAGCCACCTCTTCCAGATCCTTGTCCTCTTCCTCTTCCTCTCTGATCTCTATTATTCTGATCCTGGAAGCGATTGGAATTATTTCCTCGCTGATTCTGACTGCTACTGGCCTCATCCTTCTTTTTTGGATCTTCATTTCGGCCACCATATGATCATCCACCAGATCGTCCACCGCGACCTCTTCTATTTTGTCTACTCTCAAACTTCTTGTTCAGCTTTTCCTCTACTTTTAGGGAAAACTAGTATGCCTCTTCAATATTGTTCATTCGAACCAGATTCAGCTCCTCCTGGATGCTTGGCCTTAACCCATTAAGGTATCAGGCAACTTTCTCCTTATCATCTTCTGCATGGCCTGTTCTGATGAGAAGTCGATAGAACTCCTCTGTATACTCCTGAATAGATCTTCCTGCTTGCTTCAAACTCTACATTTTCTTCAGTAGGTCAAGCTCATAATCAACAGGAATGAACTGTCGCTTCAATTTATCCACCATCCGATCCCATCTCGTGATTTTCTCCTTTCCCCTTCTATTTCACTCCAACTGAATCTCTTGCCACCATATCTTCGCATGAACTTTCAGTCTGGCTTTCACAAATTTGACCCTATCAGGATCCTCAACATCTTCATACTCAAAATATTCCTCACATTCATTGATCTAGTCGATCAATTCCTCTGGGTTAAGATTTTCAGAAAATGTAGGAACCTCAATCTTAGGTCTTTTCCCAATCTTGGAAATCGCCCGAAAAAGTCTTTCTTCCTCCTGGTTCACAATTTCAACTTCTCCTTCTTGATATTCTTCTTCGGCTTCATCCTCGCTTTCATCTCTGACATTAAGATTCATTCCTCTATGAATCTCTTCTTGCAATGCTCGCACTTGTCTCTGCAGCTCTCTAACCTCAAGTGTCACAGCACCAGGTCTTCCGCCACGTTCTCTTCGTGGAGGTATTTTTGCGATGCACGCTGAAACCCTAACCACGGTCTTGGTGCAAACTGCCTCACAGTCGGTGATCTATTTACACACTCAAGAAAAACTGCTCTGATACCACCTGATGAAGGGTGCTCCCCTTAATACCACAAACACATAACAGAAATAGAGAAACAACAACAATATGCAAGAACAGAAAATTGGCTTCTTATTATCTCCACAAATGTGGAATTACAAACTTTCAGAATTACAATATGCAAAGCCACATAGGCATTCTCTTACAATATTCTGTAGGACAAAGCCTCGAACTATTACCCAGATCTACTACCCCAGAACTATTCTGAACTGCCTAAGACAATAATACAACCTTCCTTATATAGGCAATTTTCCACCACCTGGGAAGGTTCCAGAATTTTAGCCAATAAGGCCGACCAAACTTAAAATTATTTTTATTTTACATTTTATTACATCATATTCGGCTCAAGATAACCTTTGAAACCTGAACAGAAATTTTGAAGAAAATTATTTTTCGCCATTTCAGGTGGCCCAACTTTCGAAGACCATAAGTCATCACCAGTTGACCCGATCGGCTATTATAACCCCATTTCGAAAATGCCACGAAGCGCTCTACAGGCTTGACCCGTGCAAGCACCCGTCACCCAAATTTTTGACCTCATTTGGGGCCTCTAAAGCCTTCAAAACTGAGTTCAAAGTTTCTGTACCCTGCTGCCAATACCGAAAATCTTCAATATCTTCCAATATACACTTGATCTGGCAATGAAACTTTACTGGCAGACTTATATGACCAAAATGAACCTCCAAGAAAGAAATCAGATCATTCTGAGCACATACAAAAATTACCAAAAATAGTAACTTTCCATAAATAGCAGCTCTGCACAAAATAACCCTTATTGAATATAAAAATATAAATATTTTTGGGTGATGCAAGATTGCTCTTACACCCAGGATGCTCCTACATCACGATACATCTGAAGAAAGGTGGAAGAGATGAAGAACAGAGAAATCTACATGAGAAAAGATGTACATGTTAGATGAGGATAAGGAATACATTGAGTAACTTGTTGATGAGTCTATGATCGTATGATATTGGCTTTATTATGTTACATTCATCTATAATGAAGAATAGAGCTGAAAGACACAAAGCAGTGTTGTCGGTAAAGGAAGCATTTTACAGTATACACCGACGAAGTGTAGTGTATACCGAGCATAGTATTAACTAAGTGTGTGTTCACTGACACATTTCTTTGTTAACCAATGAAATCAGAATGAACTAAATGATTAGTTTAGCCAATAAGATTGATGAGCTGGAAAGTGTATGATCATGAGGTAAAAGATAAAGTTTGTTATGAAAATCGATGGCTAACATAATTGAAGGAAGATCTAATGGAGCAGATTTAAATGAGTTATTGACACATCAACCGAGAAAGCTTGAAATGGAAAAATTAATGAAGATGATTAATCAAAAAAATCTGATGGACAGAAAGAAAATAATTTACTCGTCTATATAAGAGACTAGGGTTTCATTATGAAAGGGATGCCGGAAGAAGTAGATGCTGCAAGAATTTCGCGTGAAGAAGTTTTCATGCAATTCTGATCATACTAGTTAGTAAGAACTGAGATGTAGAACAGTTATCGAGCTATAGAGAGTTATTACCGATGGACAGTAAGTTAATACAATATTGAATCTGAAATGCAATATTGATTAGAAGGATTTGAATGAGCTAAATATTGGTCTGTAATCTACAATTGAAATTGTATTAAGGCAGATCATTTACTGTTGCATATTTAACCATTGTATATAGTCAAAATCTCTTAACATAGTAGACTCTGAAAGTCTTATGATGTATCATTCATAGAATGAACATTATTATCCTTTCAACCCCATAGTGAATGCTAGTTGGATGATAAATTCTAGTTTAAAATCCTCTAACAAGGTCACACCTAACAGTGTGTTTGTAAACCTTTAACAGGGTTGGGTCTTCACTGACCTCACTTCAGAGGAGTGAACATTTTTGGGTTGTCGATCTCAGGTGGTTTTTCCCTTTATAGGGTTTCCACATTAAATCTCTTGTGTTATGTGGTGATTGTGATATTTGTTTGTTATCATACTTTGCATATTACATGTTAGATTTGATCGATAACAGTCATAAGTATTAAGACTGGTAATTGGTAAAAACATAGACAATGAATGAATTTTTGTTTATCGAGGAGCAGAAATTGAAGATTTTGTTTTAAATTATATATTTTGTTGTGGAACACTGGATAACTGATTCACCCCCCTCTCAGTTATTCTAACATTCCAAATGTTTAAGTGGTACAAAGAAAAAGTAGAGAAAGAAATTGGTAAGAAACTAAAATTCTTGAGATCTAACAGAGAAGGTGAATTCATTTTTGATGAATTTATTTACTTTTGTAATGAGAATGGAATCAAGAGATGGGTATCTACATTGAGGACACCACAACAGATTAGAATTGTTGAAAGAAGGAACATGTCAATTGTTGATTGCGCTAAAACATTACTAATTGAAAAAGAGGTTACACAAATTTACTGGAGAGAAGCTATCAATACTACTATCTATGCACTGAACCGAGCACAACTGAAGAAATAATCAAACAAGACACCTTATGAGCTATGGTATGATTATACACCTAATATGAGCTATTTCAAAATATTTGGAAGTAGATGTTACATTCTGAAATATGATAAAAGTGGAAAATTTAAATCTAAAGGAGATGAAGGCATATTTATAGGATACTCTACTAAGAGTAAGGAATATAAATGTTTGAACAAGACTACTAACAAGGTGATTGAAAGTGCAAATGTGAGATTTGATGAGTTTGCAGAGAAAAATGATGAAGAAAGCAAGAAGGGACTAGAAAATTATAGAAGATTTGTTTAAATACAAAGTGAAGAACTTGAAACTTTACCCAAGAAACACTCCGGTGTCATCGAGAAATGAAATACTTCTACTGAGCAACAACCCTTGCAGACTAAGCAACAACAAATAGTTACCAAGGAAAATGATGATCATGCACCAAGTGGAGAAAACATTGAAGAACAAAGATCTGAACTTGTATTAGAAAAATATATGAGAAGACACCATCCATAGGATTAGATAATTGGTAACAAAGGAGTAGGAGTGATGACAAGAAGTAAGTTGAGGAATAATACACATTTGATTTGTGAGTTTGAACCTAAAAATGTTAAGAATGCATTGACAAATGATTATTAGATTA